>OZ007579.1:52440256-52487756 GCA_963931925.1 Onchidella celtica
AGGTTTTTGGCTAGAGGGACAGAGGAGAATTACTTGCCAAGGCTGATAGCACACTCAGGCAAGTCCCTTTTGAGACGGTTTTGACTTAAGTTTGGACTTCCTTGAATCAACGAGCAAGACAGACTTACATCAGTGTCGCTTGGGGGGGGGGGGGGGAGAGGCCCTGTTTCAAAGATGCAATTCCATCATATGAGATTGTGAATAAGAAAACCCGGCTTAAGTCGGCAGAGCTGATTTTGAGAAAAAACGGCTTTGAAGTGAAAATATGGGTCCGACACAAACTTCCAACTTGGCTGTTGTTTACGGGACCGTGGCATGTTACAGGGTAAACTGTAGATAGCAGTGAACACTACTCACTATGATCTCTATAACGGCTCTGTAATTAGACTACGGTCTCCTAACAACAATCACTCCAATATTACTTGGTCAATTAGCTATTGCCACTTATAGGATTAAATGTCGTTTTCTCAAATCTTGTTTTAGGCGAGGTCACTGACTTCAATTTATCAGAAATGTCTTGTCTTTTATTTATGTACAGAACCAAAAATGTCATGTTGCCGACTTAAGCCTGGTTTTCTCATACACACTCAAATATTTAACAGAATTATTAATCCTTTCTATATTACCCAGAAATCTGCGCTTCCCACAGTCCAACCTAATTTGGCAAGGGCAGTGTTGGACAATTATGGGGACCGATCCTTGTACTATTCTGGCCCAAATGTGTGAAACGATCGCCCAAGAAAGACAGAGAGATATTTCTTCATTTAAGAAATTCAAGGCAGAGCTAAACTCAGTCATGTATGGGAAATATCCACTGACTGACTGACATGGTCTTTTCCTTTAGCTTTGTATGTTTTGTTCAGGTTGAAAATATATTTTTTATAAGTATAGAGACAAAGATAGAGAGAGAGAGGGGGGGGGAGAGAGAGAGACAGAGAGAAAAAGGGAGAGATGGAGGGAGATACATCGTGAGAAGCAGAGAGAAAGAGAGAGGAGAGAGAGAGAGTTGTTACTATTTCATTGTAAAGCGCTTTAGGTCCACTTTGTAGAGACGGGCGCTAAACTATAAATGAACTCCATTATTATGACTGAACTCCACAGTTCACATCTGACACTGAAACTGAAACTAGGCCAGACTTGACCTAGTGCGACATCAGCCGTAGGTTAAAGTTAAACAACAGCACATTCGTGAGGGCATGAAATGATGGCAATGACCAGGGATTTCCCTAACCAATGGGTATAGCGTTTTAGTGGGAGATGAAATCTCGCGCTAACATTGTCATTAAACTGAAAAACCTCGCGAACTCCACCAACCAACGTCTCTCAAGTCAAGACACAGAATACTAAGACGGACCATCCTTGCTTTCACTATAATGTCCACGATTTGCACGTGTATAAACACGGTGAGTACTACTGACAGAGCTCTGTGGTGCTAGTGCTTTTTCGTTCAATTATGGAGGGGTGTGGTGCCAACTGTTGCATTGTTGACATGGATGGTACGCGCGCAAGTTCAAGGACAGAATATGACGAATTGATTGGTCTAGGTACAGGTCCCCTGTGTCTCGGCTCAAACTATGACTGATTGTATTCATCCTGGAAGTTATGTCCCCTTGCAAGCCGCCCGCTACCGAGAGACTAATGTGTTTTACGTCATTATTTTAAGAGGTGTCGCTACCGAGAGACTCATGTGTTTTACGTCATTATTTTAAGAGCTGTCGCTACCGAGAGACTCATGTGTTTTACGTCATTATTTTAAGAGCTGTCGCTACCGAGAGACTCATGTGTTTTACGTCATTATTTTAAGAGCTGTCGCTACCGAGAGACAAATGTGTTTTACGTCATTATTTTAAGAGCTGTCACTACCGAGAGACAAATGGGTTTTACGTCATTATTTTAAGAGCTGTCACTACCGAGAGACAAATGGGTTTTACGTCATTATTATAAGAGCTGTCGCTACCGAGAGACAAATGGGTTTTACGTCATTATTTTAAGAGCTGTCGCTACCGAGAGACAAATGGGTTTTACGTCATTATTTTAAGAGCTGTCACTACCGAGAGACAAATGGGTTTTACGTCATTATTTTAAGAGCTGTCGCTACCGAGAGACAAATGGGTTTTACGTCATTATTTTAAGAGCTGTCGCTACCGAGAGACAAATGTGTTTTACGTCATTATTTTAAGAGCTGTCGCTACCGAGAGACAAATGGGTTTTACGTCATTATTTTAAGAGCTGTCGCTACCGAGAGACAAATGGGTTTTACGTCATTATTTTAAGAGCTGTCGCTACCGAGAGACAAATGGGTTTTACGTCATTATTTTAAGAGCTGTCGCTACCGAGAGACAAATGGGTTTTACGTCATTATTTTAAGAGCTGTCGCTACCGAGAGACAAATGGGTTTTACGTCATTATTTTAAGAGCTGTCGCTACCGAGAGACAAATGTGTTTTACGTCATTATTTTAAGAGCTGTCGCTACCGAGAGACAAATGGGTTTTACGTCATTATTTTAAGAGCTGTCGCTACCGAGAGACAAATGGGTTTTACGTCATTATTTTAAGAGCTGTCACTACCGAGAGACAAATGTGTTTTACGTCATTATTTTAAGAGCTGTCGCTACCGAGAGACAAATGTGTTTTACGTCATTGTTTTAAGAGCTGTCGCTACCGAGAGACAAATGTGTTTTACGTCATTATTTTAAGAGCTGTCGCTACCGAGAGACAAATGTGTTTTACGTCATTATTTTAAGAGCTGTCGCTACCGAGAGACAAATGTGTTTTACGTCATTATTTTAAGAGCTGTCGCTACCGAGAGACAAATGGGTTTTACGTCATTATTTTAAGAGGTGTCACTACCGAGAGACAAATGGGTTTTACGTCATTATTTTAAGAGCTGTCACTACCGAGAGACAAATGTGTTTTACGTCATTATTTTAAGAGCTGTCGCTACCGAGAGACAAATGTGTTTTACGTCATTGTTTTAAGAGCTGTCGCTACCGAGAGACAAATGTGTTTTACGTCATTATTTTAAGAGCTGTCGCTACCGAGAGACAAATGTGTTTTACGTCATTATTTTAAGAGCTGTCGCTACCGAGAGACAAATGTGTTTTACGTCATTATTTTAAGAGCTGTCGCTACCGAGAGACAAATGGGTTTTACGTCATTATTTTAAGAGGTTCACTGCTCTTACCATTTACACCTCAATTTTGCTTGTTTCTGTTTCTGTGTGTTTTTTATGGTAGGGATGAGTTGTTGTTGTTGTTGTTGTTGTTGTTGTTGTTTTGTCCGGGCAGCAACCTTGTTCGGCCTGCTCTTCTCGACTTTCAACTGCCAAGATACCTTTAAAGTGTGCAACGTGCACACGGGCCCTCCGAATTTTTCGTCCTTGTCCGAGAAGACTAGGTGCTCGATCCTACCTACCATATGATCAGGGACGGGAAGTTTTCCTACCCAAAAATTCCAACATGCCCGCACCGACGACTGGGGATCGAACCCGATACCTTCGACATGAGAAGCCAGCAGATAGTCTCTAGACCAACTTGTCTCCGACTAATTATGATTAACAGATTAACACGTTTATGTGTTTGGCAAACAGAACAGCCAAACTTACGCCCTGGTGTACAAAAATATGCACTTCTCCACAGTTTGATTCGTCTTGTTTTATTACTGTACTCAAAATTACACAAGTGTGTACACCAGGACATAAAGGGTCCTTAGAGGTGTTGGTAGGTGTCAATGAGAGATTGTGAAATAGCTGGGGCCCACTGCACCATCAGCACGTAGCTAGCCTGTCTGTCTGTTTGCCTGCCTGCCTGTCAGCCACGTGTGTAGGGTCGGCCTGACATTTCCAGATAAGCCTTGTGTATTCAAATGTTCAAAACTTGTGAACTTTATCCCGGGGAGGGGGGGGGGCAACAACTGTCCAGGGCGGTTGGTAGACGATAGTTTGGGCTGATTGTGTGTAAAGACACCAGTTAGTAGACCTGCAGACAGACAGACAGACAGGCAGGCAGCCAGGCAGGCAGGCAGGCAGAGGTCGGGTGGACAAATGGACAGATAAATGAATGGATAGATGGATGATGGTTGGACGGATGGATGGATAGACGGACGGGAGGCGGGCGGGTGGACAGACAGGTGGGCAGACAGAAAGACCGACAGACAGACAGACAGACAGACAGACAGACAGACAGACAGACAGACAGACAGATAGATAGATAGATAGATAGATAGATAGATAGATAGATAGATAGATAGATAGATAGATAGATAGATAGATAGATAGATAGATACGCGGCATTGACATCTTACGGCAAAAAATGTACCCATAAGGATAAAAAAAAAAATACGCTGGACTCTACAACCTTCATAAATTTAACAACTATTCATTCTCATGTCTGAAGGATTCCTGCAGTAGCCAATGTGTACACGTAAAGTCCTACATCCGACATACGGCATTGTTGTAATGACCTTGCACTTGAAGATGAGTGGCAACAAAACTTGAAAAAGACGCCACTCAATGCAGGAGACAAGACCGAAACATTTCAAAAGAATAAAATCAAACTATGAAATTGGAGCAATTTTTAACCCTAGCTAATCTGAGCAAAATATATCTAGCAGTGTATTTGTTTTAAGCGTAAAGAGAAGCGAAGACGAAATTCCTACCATACTTTGCGATTGTACGCTGCGAAAAATGCGTCTCTTTTGCTCCCGCTTAAAGAAAAATGTACATAAATAATTTCAAAGACTGAAAACTGTCCAAAATGGACGTGTCCACATAATTTATGATCAAATGTTGAGGCAGGACACCCAGCTCCGTGATATTTTATCGCACAGTCACGAAGTTTTAGGTTGCTGTACACGTTCACCTTCTAGCGCCGTTATAGTAAGATTTGATTATCTTATTCGTTTTAAATCTCACCTGAGTGTCACTGAAAATAGAGCCAATCAAGATGTTCCCTGTATACAATTGAATAACTATGATAGTCACTGTGTTTGAATAACTGGGTTCATTCAGGCTACCAGCCGTGACAAAGTGTATGTTCTCAAGAGCAGATAACGACAGAGTTGAGGAACTCAGGCCTACCTGTACCTACAGCTGGCAGTTTTATCGCGATTCTGCTTCATCATCCTAAAATGACAATGATTTTTCTCCGCATCGGTCAAACCCTGGGGTCATCTATAAATAAACTACGTATGCTCGAATTTAGGGATATTTTTGACCCACCTTCATCCCTGTATGGACACTTTTCACACTCTTGCCTTAACACCCTCCCCCCCCCCCCCACCTTCTTTCGGGACAAGCGTGTGACCACCATTAGAATGTTGAGTGACCACGATAAAACCTTGCTGTCCAGAAATTTTAGACATATCATTACACGCACTATTTGACTGTTGCATCAGGTCTACCTAGTCTATAGTCTATACAGTCTATACAATCTACAGTCTATACAGTACAGTCTATAGTCTATACAATCTATACAATCTACAGTCTATACAGTACAGTTTATAGTCTATACAGTCTATACAATCTACAGTCTATACAGTACAGTCTATAGACTATACAGTCTATACAGTCTATGCAGTCTATATAGTCTATAGCCTATAGAGTCTATAGAGTCTATACAGTCGATAGGGTCTATACATTCTACAGTCTATACAGTCTATACAGCCTGTACAGTCTGTACAGCCTACAGTCTATACAGTCTATACAGCCTACAGTCTATACAGTCTATACAGTCTATACAGTCTATACGGTAGAGTCTATAGTCTATACGGTCTATACAGTCTATACAGTCTATACAGTCTATACAGTCTATACAGTCTATAGTCTATACAGTCTATACAGTCTGTACAGTCTATAGTCTGTACAGTCTACAAAAAGTCAAGGAAACCAATCTCTTTAATTAATTCACAGCTTTAGAATTAGAACATGTCTGAGCGCAACTGGTACTTTGTCCCCCTCTAATTTAAGCCCCTGATTATTATATCTGAAAAGCGTATCTACCCCTCCCCCCTCCCCCCCCCACACCAACCCCGTACACCTTTTTATACGCTGGAGGCACCCCCACCCCCACCCCAGTCCTGTCGGAAAGTTGGCAGGTACATTACTGGATGGCCCCAGTTCCCACAACAAGACCAAAGTTCAGCCTAGTTCGACCACTAGACTAGGCCTTGTAGTATGTAATGTTGACTCGTGATCCATTGCGACGTTATCAATAGAATTGCTACAGGTGACGAAATCTCCTACTCCACCCCTCTCCCCTCCTTGCCTCCCTGTGCCCTTCGGAGACAGGGTGTTGCCAGGTAAAGATGTTCGAGGAATGCCATATCTGTTCAAGAGTTGCCACATTGACCACTGGGATGCCAGAAAATAGTCCACAAAAGGAAAAAAAAATGAGAGAGAGAAGACCTAAAGATGGATACTACTATTTCCTGTTGCACCCACTGGTGCTTAGGGCAGCAACAAAGGATCTCCAGCCCTGTCTGTCCTGGGCCATCTTTGCGAGAGTTCCCCATGAGTGATTGAAGGATTTCATTTCTGCCTCGATTGTTCTCCGCCAGGTTGCCTTGGGTCTGCCTCGCTTGCGCCGTCCCTCCGGTGTCCACCGAAGTGCTGTTTTGGTTATAGAATTTGCAAAGATGGATACAGTCAGCCACAAAGTCACATGCCAGGCACAGGATACTGAGCTTAACCTGATTCCTTCTCTCTCTCGGTATTTGAATTTCAGTTTGAGTTTCACTGCGCGTCGGTACCGATAACGGCCAGTTTGCGCCTTTCTCGGTCGATTTGCGTCCTTAGCTCAGATTCAGAGCTTGTCAATCTGAATTTCACATGGAATTAAATAGTTCCATAGACATTTTATTACACTGGTAAAATTCTGAAAGTGTGTTTTGTATAGATCTGAAAAGTGTTTTGTACAGTCATGTGTATACACGTTTTCCAATCAAGTCGTAGATCTCAGCCTCTTTTAGAAAGGGCAAGACGCGCTGTGGGTACGGGCCGTCCACGCCTGAAAATAATTATTTCATTTCTCCGTGGGCATAGATTTAGTGCTTTCTTCGGATATGCATGAAATCTACACATTCAGTTAAAATATGCTTTATTGACAGATGCCAATTGCATTTCACACATTCGGGTATAATATATATGCGAATGCTGCCCACGTCTAACTATCAGAGTCATGTTGATTACTAGAATGTTTTCGTTGTATGAAGAACGGGCATGCTGAACATCGTTGCCTAGTTTACGTCATTAATTCGCGCTCAGCCGGAAGGGGGAAATTTGATAAGTTGGTCCCGTCTCGCTATCCTGTCTCTCCGGACACATCCCTCTTCGAGGGAGATAAGCAGACCTCTTCTTTCTATTTAGAGGCCTATAGGTAGCCCTGGCTAGATTTTCAAATCAACTTTGTCATAAATGTGTCATTTAGATTTACATTTTAACATCATTTTAATTAAGAACTGTTGAGAAAAGGGGGAAAAAGTGTATCTCCACCGTTTCACCGCGCTTGTCCATGCAAGTTCTGCCTAAAAGATACTCGAAACTGACTGGCAAACCAAACTTTCTCACTTGTTTGCTATATGATTTTTAAAAAGTGTAAGAATTCCCAAATCTGGCATTTCCAAGATGCCAACTGGCAACACTGTTCGGAGCGATTGTTTGTTCCATGTGGTCAGATTGCACAATTTGTACAGTAAAACTTTGGGAAGGTTTGAAGTACTAGGGCTACGGTGAAGGTTAGGTTTGGCTACGATTGAAGTTTGAGCTAGGCTTGGGGCAAATGCTACATTTGTCATGGCCTGACACAGCCGTGACCTGGACTACTGTTCACGTGAGGACATGACATTGCACCATGCGCCTCACATTCGTCTCAACTTACAGACTGTTCGGAAACATTTGCTGTCCATGTCAATTTTTTTTCAACAGCAAAAAACCAAACAAAAAAATTTTTGAAGGGCGTCAATTTTTGCCCGCGGACTGAGCGTTTTCCTTCCCGTCAGAATTTAATCTACCGCAGTTTGGCCAGTTATTGTATTTGTCGCAGAGCGGCGAATTCCTTTGATCTTTTTCCTACTCATGCATTACATATTTGACCTAAAATTAAAATTTTTCTGTAATGCTTGAAGGCAAGGCTGGTAACTTTCCCCAGAAAACTGAACTACCAACAGACACAAAACAAAAAACTGTGAGTTACGACAGTTAGATATTTTGTTACCTGAGTTCTTGTTGGCTGCTGGTAATCTCCTCAGCTTTGGCCAAGACCCGAGATGGGTCAAATTTGAGTCCAGTTGTCTCCATAGCGATGTCAATGGTCTAAAGTTGAGTTGCAAGTCCTTGTTTTAATGACACTGTACACACAGAGCGTGGTTTTTTCCTTGGCTCTCAGTAAATATCCAGTAAACTGCGGGTAGAAGGTCAAAATGACACACGTGGAAATGCATTAAAAATACAGATAATTTTTTATTTCTCAAAGACGCGGGTTAAAACCAAACACGAAAACTGCAAAAGACTATAAAAGTCAGAAAATCAACACAACTATACAAACTCTCGGGCACTAACAATCCACACCAGACTAAAACGCTTGGAATGATTAAAACAATGTTTTCAAAGTAAAACATATTCCCAAAAACAAAATTTTAACACTTGATTGTGACTGGGCAATGTACATGTACAGTTGCTGGTGTCTCCACCGTGCGCCACGTCACAGAGATAGGGTGTAGATGTAAAGCTAACTTAATTGCCCCTGACATGTATGAAGTCGTGAATTAAAGAGCCACTAGTAACAGCGGGAGATTCGCTGCACGGAGCCTTACAGGTTATGAAAGAGAAAATGTCATACATGGGTTTTTGCTTTATTTACACAATCCTCCCCCGACCTGCCCCCAACTTCTCCAACTTCTCCCCTAAATCACAATGTACATTTTTCATACACGATTGCCCCCCCCCCCTTGTAGAACAGCCGTGAGACCATTCGAATATTGAATGTCAGTGGTAGTAATGTCTTGGTGATCTAAGGGGCAAGCGGCGGTGCTCTCGTCGTTCATAGTTCACAGTCCACCGTTCAACGATGAACATGTAAAGATGTGGGAAGTAATGTGAAGCTTTTGTGAGTGCTTCTCACCTGACGTATTTAGTGATTCTAAAGGATCTGATTTTCTTTCCCTTTTTGTAGACGATCAGCCACCTCTCCCTCCTCTCCCTCCTTTCTCCGTTCTCGCCTTCCTTATTAATGCCACTCTCTTCCTTTCCTTCTCTTCCAGAAACATCTTCAACCTCCATCATATCCTCAACATCTTCATTGCTACTTTCATCGCTATCGTCCACAGAGCTCCCATTGTTGTCTCCCAGTTTACTTTCCTCTCTTAGTTGCTCGGTTTCTTCTCAGACCTTCTCTCCTTGCCTGGTTATCACCTCATCATCGACGTCTGCAGATGTAGATAGTTTTTGTTTGGTACATACACCATTCTCCTTCTGGATGATATTACATTCTTCTGCCAGGTTCGCGTTTTCGCTCCCCCGTGTTAAGTCTTTTGTCTCCACTCCATAATTTACTTTCGTCCATCGCTCTTCTCCTCTCAGTGGCGATGCAGACATCACACAGGGACACGCCCCCTCCCTCTGTGTGTCAGATGGAAAGTAGTGCTGGGCGACATCGGCACTTTTTCAGTGTCCTGACTCCAGGCTTCGACATCATAACTTCTCGTTGGAGACGACACCGACACCAACTCCAGTGACGCCACCGCTTTTCACTGAAAGGTTCCTACACTGGTGTTGACTGTAACCCAGACACTGGCTTGAGAAGTGACGTCAGCACTCCAACAAGAGTGTCCACTCCCAGACCCCAACCACGACAATGAACTGAGACTTTGCATAATGCAAATGTGAGCAGTCAAACTTTGGTTGTCTGTCTCCTGGCTAGTGCTGGCCGCTGGTACTGCAGTGTCGTGGAATCACAGAAATAATTCTCTAAATATTTAAAATCTTTATAGTTTAATGTTCACACGTATTAAATATTATTTTGACAATGGTAAAGAGAAGGAAAACTGAAGGCCGCTACAGTGTCGGCACTCTTACCACATTCCGATGTCGGAGTTGCAAAGTGAAGGTCAATACCTGAAGAGACAATACTAGACACACCAAGGCTTTTGCGAATTGAGGTGTTACTGACATTTTAACACTATAAATGCGAAAAGAACACCACAGAACGGTAAGAATAGATGAAACTATAGGTTAAGTCCCAGCAATCTATACTTGAGCTAGAGAACTGCTCTTGACACTGCTAAACTAGATCTGCTCACTACCCGTGCACTACACAAAATAAAAACAAAAGTTACGGACAAACAACAAAAAAAAGGGGGTGGGGGGAGGGTGGGGGTCATTGAGAAAACAACACTGGAAAACCGCAGGGAAGAAACACGAGAGGCACGGCTTAGGTCCGAAATTGGAATAATTTGAAAAGAAAAAAAATTACGAGTATCTTCTGAATAAAAAAATAAAAAATAAAGGACCAAAAGATAGCCGAGCACTTACTCACTGTCTCGGCGGATTCTTGGCTCTGAACTCACCCCTCTAGCCTTCCCCTCGCCACGGATTCCGTAGACGAGCAAAATCGTGGACGCCGCCAGCGAGTCACAGCCGGAAGTTTTGGTTGCTGCTCGTCACCTGCTCACTCTGGCGTCCGGGGAATTCGGTGACGCATTTTTGAACAATAACAACGATGAACGAATGCCGGAGAAACGTTAAACTATGAACGACGAAGGACCCGCGTGTTGTTTGGCTAGAAAGTCAGTCAATTTTTTTTTTGATAATTCAACAACGCATTTTGTGTTTCCATCTTGAGAAAAGAAATAATAATGACTATCATCATACTTGACTACATCCATGCTGCAAATGCCCAATTTCCTGTACAGCATTACGGCTAAATGGTAGTAGGACCAAAAAAAAGTGTTCTTTCCAGTAACTACTTCTAACGCTTTCCCTTTGCTCAGCCAGAAGGACAGATGCACGTGACAAAGACTTCAATCTCTGGAACTTTCCTCAGGCAGGTGGCATGAAGACAACAAATGAGACACACGTGGAATGAAAGCAAAACTAAAGTAGATTCAAAAACAACAAAACGTGATTGTAAACAAATTCGGAAAAATAATTTTTTTTCAAAAGTGAAGAACTAGAAACTACACAGATGTCTGGATTTGAAACTAAAGATTTACAAATAAAAAGAGAAATTAAAATTTTCGGCAGTTCAAATTAAACCTTTTTAGTGCATGCCTACGTCAGTCCGATTTAGATGTGTATACCTTAAGAGTGGGTTCGCTGTATCAAATGGATGTAGGTGCAATGTCGTAAGGAGCGGATCTACGTGGAAACTATGTCGTTCCTGTGTGCAAACTTGATCTCAGTCCTATGCGTGCGATTTCCATAATGTTAGTGACTGGTTGGGGGGGAGGGGGGGTGAATGAATGCAGGATGCACATAGAGACATGAAGGTGATTATCTGCTTGAGTGACTTGGGGAAGGTGCCAGGAGGCAGGGGGGTATGTGCGGTTGTGTAAGAGGGTGGGGGTGGGGGTGGGTTGGGGTTACAGATGAAAGGGTGAAGCAATTTGTTGCACACAAGTAGATGAGGAATAATTTGTACGCAGGTCTGAGTTGGTGCTTGGGTCTTGCCACGCCCTCTCGTCAAACTCTCGGCCTATTTAAACACTTCTATTCATCCACACGTCAACTCTACCCGCCCTGACCTGGCTGTCGTAGTTGTCACAGCTCTCGACAGCAGAAAATTGAGTTCATTAAAAGAAATTATATGACTCAAGTGCTCGTAACCAGCTGTCAACAAGTTAGGTCATCATTCTGTCTGTCTGCAGTCATCCCTAACGTACCCATGAGCGATTTTGGCATTTTACATCTCTATTTTTTATTTTTTTTTAGAAAATGGAGATAGGACAAACATGAACCAAGGTCGCGATACGTCCCGAGATTTACTATGGACTGTGGGCTGTGAGCTGTGGACTGTGGACTGGTTGCGCACCAAGTCATGTCTAGTTTCCATCGGTTTTTGTGCCAGGTGTAGAGTATAGTCTTAAAGGGAACCTCGCGCACTGGCCAGATTAAAACAGATCTGTCCCACCTGTTCGGCCATGCGCGACAAAACTGTCTCCAGTTACCTGGTTGAACGAGAGATCTCGCGCATTGAGTGAGGACAGATTTGTCTCACTGCGCCACAAGTCTTACATCTTACAAACTTCAGCCAGAGTTTTGGCAATTCCTTTTTTTCCCCGTAATTATAATTATATATATATCAATTTTTACCCTTCTTTGAGCATGGAACATCGGGCATGCTGTCTACCACGTTTCATACTTTATTTTGTTTTGTGATGCGCAAATTGTAAAAACAAAATCAGTTCCTACAAGACAGGGAAAGGTTATCAAAGTGTGCGTGTATGGAGGTAAAACTATGTTGTTATCAATGGATGGCCGAGATTACAGCAGCGCCCTGGCAAATGTCAACTGTCTGTGATGGTCATTTCCGCCTGGACAAACCTTGACCTAGCTCTGCTATAGAAGACACCATGATGTCGGGGCCAGGAATCTCCGGAGGTCAGAGCGAGTGGCAAAATTTAAACCGAAAACCGTGAGACAAACGCCAAACCCAGAAACCTGTGAATTTCACCGGAATTCATTTGAAAAGATATACATGTAGTTTGAGATGGACGAGAACTGAACAGAATGAAAGTCTGGATATCGTTCAGTTGAGCTAAATAGATTTTGAAGGAGTTTGAGTTTGAGGTTAGAGAAAGCACGTCGATACAATAATGGTCATGTTGTACTGGGAAGAAACAAAACGATAGACAGAATAGAGCAGGACGATAGGACGGAAGGAAGGAAGGAAGGAAGGAAGGAAGGAAAGAAGGAAGGAAGGAAGGAAGGAAGGAAGGAAGGAAGGAAGGAAGGAAGGAAGGAAGGAAGGAAGGAAGGAAGGAAGGAAGGAAAAAGATCCTACCAGAAGGGTCCACCCACACACCAGTAAGTCGTGGTAGTGAAGAAAAGTTAACAAAGAAAATATGTCGCACAGACCGTGCAGTCAGCATTGTAATTCTAAAGGATCTCAATTCTTTCGAAGCATCTAAATCAATTTCCTAGGTAAGTAGAATCTGTGTGCTGGAACCAAGATGTTACCGCACATAAACAAATGACCAGCAAGTAAATTAACCTATGTAAATAAAGTCGAGTTGCAATAATCACCCCGAGATAACCACAAAAAAGAAATGTGTGGGTTTGATCTGAGTTCATTACAAAATACTACAGTTTGGGACGGACAAATGGAATTGTGGGGTAACTAGTTTAAATTATGTTCAGCGAAGACAATTATGGAAATTGAACCTTTTCCACGCCGTGTTTTATAGTAGAATATTCCCATCTTTTCCTGTTCATCTTTTTGAACAGATTTTCTTCTTCCGGTGTCATGGCTTGGTATAAGTTGGGAGTACTTTCCGGTGCAGCATTAAATGATCAGTGTATAAAACAATTCCAATGAAGATGTCAAGGAAAGCATTAGTTTAGTCAGTTCGGGTGGGCGCTGGCTGTCCGGTTGTTGTTGTTTTTTTTTCTCTTTCTACTCTAAGCTAATGCCATAAGACATTTTCGACACTTTGGAGATGTTAAGAAAATACTTTTTCCTGTCACTTTGTGACTTACGCTATTAGATCTATTGGATCATTACATTTTCCTACTGGCGCATTTCTTTTTCAGTGATAATATCTGATAGCCCGTATGTTCAGGAATGCAGTGACCCGGCAGTTGCCTTGTGGCAAAAGTCTGGCCACTGCCATTATCGTGGAGCAGTGAGGAGTCAGTAGATTGGATTCTACTCCAGACACTCTCGTTTTTCATAAGGCTGATGGTCATTTGATCATATAATTTACGAGTATTGTGTAGATAACTGCAACTTCTATCTGCATGGATCTCTTGATGTCACAAGTCACATCACCAAAATGAAAGGCAGCATAATGTATTGGACCAATTGGCAGAGCTATCTGACCAGCACTTGAGTCTGTCACTGATATCTCCTTCAACACCAAGGATTCTCAAACTCCACCCGACACAGTGCTACACTTGAACACACGAGACTGATTGCGGATTTTCCAAACATTCTCCGCGATGTCTACGTGTGTGCCACGATTTTCTGACATTGGAAACAACAAAAAAAAAAAATTATAATCCAGAGTTTAGTAGCCCGACGATCCACCAGTCAAGTACAAAAGTGTATATCTATGAAACACGCCGCTATTCTTTTCTCCCTTTAATTTTCCGGTGAGAACAGTCCGTGTCCTGCTGGCGAGCAATTTGTCTTTGACTCAGTGACTGGAGATCACTAAATAGGACTTGTATATTTACATAATTAACGGAGATTTAAAAAAAAACAGAAACAAAAGAAAAACACACAAAAAACCTACTTTAAAAAGGTTTCCATATAAGTGAGTTCGCAAATAAATACGTAGAGAAGTCTAGTTCACAGTAGCTAGTTAAATGAATAAATAGACAAGTATGAAAGTACGTATGACCTGATAATAGTCAAGTGAATAAATATACGGCTTCTTAAGGACTATTCAGAGGATCGGACCCAATTGGAGTCTTTTATATCCCAGAATTGTCAGTTGCTGAATTCTGTGTTGATTTTTTTTTTTACTTTGACTTTGAGAAAGAACGCCATACACGATATCGGCCATGCTAGAAAGGTTAAAGACCACAGACACATTGGAACAGAATGACAGAAGAGACTGTATGCGAGATGGTTTCTCTTCACCCCAAACCTGCTGGTATTTGATGTTGACGGCTATCCAGAACCAGCCAGCCATGAACAGTTTCAGTAAGATAACTCATTGTGTAGAAATTATCCTGAAGCTCTCGTCAATGTCGCAACAAATTTGATCAAACTGACATTCCTTGTGACCAGACTCTTTGGAAAGGAACATAGAAATACATTATAAATTAGATTCCCCAGTACCAGAAAATGACAAATTGCATCACCCGACACACGCACAGAACCGCTGGTGACGACTCTAGAAAGGCTAAGAAATCTGAGTTGACCAGCAAGTGGCGTACCCGTTGACATTTGGATATCTCTCTGGCCTGCTATTGGAGATAGTCTAGATCTGAACCTGTCACAAATTACGCTGTCTGATCTATTCAAGGCAAGGCTGATAACCTGTCCAAAAGTACGTGCATACAAGTAACATGCATGAAGTGAGATACCGACATTTGGATAGAGGAGTATTTTACATTGTCACTCTTTTACAATGGCACTCTTTCACTCTGGTCATTTTTGTGTCACTTCTTTGATATTCATCCCCGGTTATCACTCTTTTCTTTTTCATGTTCTCTCTCTCTCTCTCTCTCTCTCTCTCTCTCTCTCTCTCTCTCTCTCTCTCTCTCTTTCTCTCTCTCTCTTTCTCTTTCTCTTTCTCTCTCTTTCTCTTTCTCTCTCTCTCTTTCTCTCTCTCTTTCTCTCTCTTTCTCTTTCCCTCTCTCCCTCTTTCTCTCTCTCTTTCTCTCTCTCTCTTATTCTTCAGTTTCATATCTTCCACTGCACAGAACTTCCTTCACGGAGGCTGCCACAACGACATTGTAATACAGACAGGCGTTGGCTTAAATTACATCAGTCATCCAGTGATAGTAAAGCGGGGGGTGGGGGCGTGTGACAACTTGCTTTAACTCTTCAAATAAGCGTTGAACTTTGCACTGAAAAATATACTCTTGTTGGTTGTATTTTCTTTTGGAAGATGCTACAAACATTTTTTAATTTGCTAATAATTATAACATTAATCCTTCAAGAGGTATGTCACACCAAAGCCGCTCAGTTTTCCACCATCTATGAACTGCCTGGACGTTCAGCATCAGGTGTTACCGTGGAAAGTTGCTGGTGGCTCATTTCCACCAAACTTCAACCCTCTGCACTGTGACGACATAGTCTGTGGAGGTACAGCTGAGAGCACCAAAAAGGTTCTTAACCTGTTTAGCTACAGTTGCAAAACGAGCTGCAGCACAAGCTAATGTACTGGCCTGTATTCAGTTGTGCAAACGCAAAGGAGACAACCTCTATAGAAATCCTGTTAGGGATGTAGCAGCTGAGGCGAACGCAGCTGAAGACCACTAAAAACCAGTTTCCTGTCTCATCGGTGAATTGGATGTGACTGGTGAGATTAATTCTTGCCTTAAAATGAGAATTGTCCTGATGAAGTTACTGTGACTGAAGTAATGGCGCATTGGTGAAACAGTGATGGCATGAAAGAAAAGCATTAATGACCTGAATTATACATCTAATGATACGGTGGTGATCACTTTATATGTGTCTTTGGGTACTAAATGTGTCTGCATCACCCCTCACCCATTCAACAATGATTATGTTCGAGTTAAGATTAAACAATTGACACCAAATGTATGCATGTCTATTTTGATATGTTTCTATTTGTGTTTACAAAATCAATTATTTTCAACTGAAAGAAAAAAACAACAACAAAAAATGTCGAAGTTGTTCTCAGTTGTGAAGGACACAGGACCTTTTCAATGGTGGCTTCTTGCATTTCGTCATTGACCTTCAACAATGGTAGCGCTTGAATTAAGATTAATTAATTGGCACCAAGTGTGTGTATGTCTCTTTTGATATGTTTCTATTTGTTTCTACAAAATGATCATTTCCAACTGAAAAAAGAATTAAAAAAAAACTAATTCCGAATCTTTTCTCACCTGTGAAGAACAGGGGACCTTTTCAGTGGCGGCTATTTTGCATTTGGTCATTTATTGAAAAACGCTCATTTAATTTTCACTGATGTCATCGATCGGATCTGGAATCAGAATTTAATTTTCATTCAAAACCAGTAGGAAAGTTTCTTTATATGCCTAATTACGAATCAGGGTACAGGGTATACTTAGGCCACGCTAGGACTGATAGTTTGTTGGGGGTTGTCTGCAGATCGCACTGGACAGCACAGAGGGTTTGTGTATTTGACTTGTCGCTCAAGTATTAACCTATTGTAGTATTCCACATTCCGGTATAATTCAAGTGTAATGAACTTGGCTTGAACTGCAGAAAAGAAACAACTAACTGTCGCAAGCAATATTGTATACACATCTCAACTTCAACAACAGACACAACGTTCTATTATTACCATTTCTCAATATGTGAAGCAGTTCAGCGTGGATCCTCCAAATAGATGTATTACTGTAACTGCCATTATTAACAATTGGACCTTTAAATTGCTGAACTTGTTTTTAAAAAACTTCTATGGTTACTTGTCTATGATAACATGTAGTAAAGTTCAACCTTAGCCATCTGGTATATTTTATAAGATTTTTAAAAATATTGGACTCGCGATGTTTAGCGATATCGGTATAGTTTTTTATTTTGTCCAATAAATTTCTAGTCATAAGCTGGCCGAACAGGCCGCTGCCCGGGAAAAATTATAATCAATAGATTAAAATATATCACCAAAAAATTTATTATTCATTATTAAATATATATTCAAATATACTGTTGTGAACTGCGCTTAACAGGCTGCGTTACAGTTTGCTCTGAGATTAGAGAGAGAGTGAGAGAGAGAGTGAGAGAGAGAGAGAGGTAGAGATTGAGAGAGAGTTGCTGGTTCACTTCGTTCCTGTTGAAGTCTTTTATTGTTCGTTTTTTTCACTTGACAAAGGCGAAAGCCGAAAATTTGTGTATTTTTTGACTTCTCTTTAGTTTGCTTTGTATTGTTTGGGTTTTATTTCTCACGCGGGGCTTTGCAACATACAACCTTTTCTTTTTGCCCAATTTTGACATTGCTTATAGCCCTGCTGCGACCCCACAGTTTTTCTGTGGTTTTTATGATATTTCTAATGAATTACGGTAATGTTTAGCAAATGTAATAGTTAAACGAATTACGGTAATGTTTAGCAAATGTAATAGTTAAACGAATTACGGTAATGTTTAGCAAATGTAATAGTTAAACGAATTACGGCAATGGTTAACGAATTACGGTAATGGTTAACGAATTACAGTAATGGGTAACGAATTACAGTAATGATTAATGAATTACAGTAATGATTAATGAATTACAGTAATGATTAATGAATTACAGTAATGGTTAATGAATTACAGTAATGGCTAATGAATTACAGTAATGATTAATGAATTACAGTAATGGTTAATGAATTACGGTAATGGCTAATGTATTGCAGTAATGTTTAATGAATTACGGTAATGGCTAATGCATTACAGTAATGTTTAATGAATTACGGTAATGGCTAATGCATTACAGTAATGTTTAATGAATTACGGTAATGGCTAATGCATTACAATAATGTTTAATGAATTACGGCAGTGGTTAATGAATTACTTTAATGATCAGCAAAGTGTTGCTGGGTGACGTCATGATAAGGAGAATAAATTGTCTTGCGTAGTGAGCAAACTTGTCTTCACTCCATCACAAATCTATTTCTAACTATAGCTGTTGATCAATTGTTTTCTGGTCTATCTCACATACTGGCCTGTTTACCATTTCGGTGGTTTTGAATTAGTGCTGCCGTATCATTGCTGGTGGTGAGATCGATATTCTCATAAGCGGATGTATCGATATCTTTAATAGTTATGAAATTATAATAAGCACAAAAGTTTTTGCACGAAACTTTACATCGGTATTTGAAACGGGGGAAAAAATCTTGCGCATTACAGCCTATTGCCGTGTCCAGGGGCCCTTGATGATGTTAAGAGAGCCTTCAGTGGACCAGACTTAAGATGTAATTATCAGCTTTTGACGATGAGTGATGTGTGTGTGTGTGTGTGTGTGTGTGATTGCGTATATAGGTGTGTGTGTGAACTCAAAAGAAATAACCAAACAGTGTGCATTTATCCAAAGATTACGTATGATACCGAGGTACCGACGTTAGGGGACTCGTCATCTCTGTACATGTATTGGATCTGCCCATAAAATACGCTCGCTGTTGACCTGTTGTTTTTTAACCTCCCCCCACCCCCCTCCCCCATTTCCCTGATCCCGTGCGTTTCCCATACGTTTGGCTGGACACCACCTCCCCTCCCCTCTCCCGCAATAGACTTCAAGGCAAAAGAAACATACCTGACAAAACGACAGAGGCGGAATGAAAACACTCGCCAAAGTGAACCCAAAAGACTGACCTGCAATCACTGCCATCGCACTCTCGGGTCAAACATTGGTAGAATAAGCCACGAGAGAAGCTGTCAGTCAAAATGAAAGTGAATATTCTAGCTGCTAAGACCGTCTGTAAAGACGCTAAAGGCCATATATATATATGTCTACTGATTTACAATGGCAGAAGTGTAAACTCTTGGGGAGGGAAGGGGTGTGTGTGTGTTGGGGAATTTACTTTTGAAAAGTTGCCAGGGATAAACAGGACCGAAAATAAGGGGAACCCCTGCATCAGTACATTTCGTGTAATTGGAGGGGGGGGGGGTGGAAGGAGAGGGGGAGTCGGAAGGAGGGGGGGGGGTAGTTGCCTTTCTTGTGGTCAGCATGACATGTGTGTGTCTGGCTTGGCTGGAAATAAAACTGCTGTTAGGCCCGAGACACAGAATACCGAGACCTACCATTCCTTCTTTCGCTACGTGTCCACAACTTTGCGCGCGTATTAACACGGTTCAATTCGCCAAATTCCGTCCGTCGACATGCGCGCGTATCATCCATGTCAACAATGCAACAATTCCCACCACACCCTTTCGTAAATGAACGAAAAAAACTGGTACCACAGAGCTCTGTGAGTAGCAGCGCTTATACGCGCGCAAGCTGTGGACATAATTATAGTGAAAAAAAGGAATGGTCCGTCTCGGTATTCTGTGTCTTGGGGATTGTCTAGGAGATGTTTACATAGAAAGCTAAGCTGGGTTCTCATGTATATGGAAATGGAAATGCAACGGTAACGTCAAAGAGCCTTCAAGTAGTGTATTAGAAAGAATGTTTCCGCACGTCGTTTCCGTACACATGGAAACACTTTTTCATTTTTTATTATATGAGGGATTTTTTGCCGTTTTCGTTTCCGTACACATGAGAAGCCAGCTTTAGGCTGAACAGTGAACACAGCTCAGTGTCTTCTCCTTTCGGCTTTGTCATTGGACTACGCTCCCCTAGCGCGACATCCACTGGGTACCAGTGAATTGTATGGACACGTGTACCGAGCACGGTTCCGACACCAGACAGTGTGGACTCCTTGGTTACTGACCTTCACCTTGGGAACCCGACACCAGTTTTCCTTCTCATTACCGCCGCTTAAAGTTATATTTAATACTTGTTAGTAATAATAGGTGTAAACATTACATTACAAAGAGTTTAGATATTAAGAGAACTAGCTCTGCGTCCTCCCCCCCCCCCCCCCGGACACTACAGTACCGCGCCAGTGCCCCGCACCAGACAGGAGACAGCAAATTAAAGTTTGACTGTTCACCTTTGCATCATGCAAATTCTCAGGGTCAGTGCTGGAGTCGATGTCTCGGAGTGGACACTAGGGAAACGATGGAGTCGTGACGTCACTTCCTCCAGGTCAGTGTCGACACCAATGTCGGAACCTTTCAGTAGGGACCTGTGACGTCATTAGAGCCGGAATCGGTGTCGAATCCAACGAGAAGTTCTGGTGTCGCAGTAGGGATTCGCGACACTGAAAAAGTACCGGTACCGCCCAGCCCCAATGGACGCAAAATTCATCTTCAAGGCCCGCAATCGCCTCGCCAGTGCAATAAGTAAATGGGTGCTTTCCATGTGATTTCCTTTAATATCAACAACGCTATTTTTAGAAATTGTGACTTAACCTGAGGGAGTTCTCAGGCCTGAATTACTTTTCAGGCTGTCGTTAGGGGCACGTAGTGTTTGTCATCATAAGCCATTGTGGAACAATGAACACATCTCAGTACTTTCTGGTTGGCTTTATATTTACACTACGTGCCCCTAACAACATTCTACTTTTCAAGGACACCGTTCATTGTGATAAACAGATTGCCCAACAAAAACACCGCCATAACTCCCCTCAACCTCTCCCCCATCTGAGCATGTATTTCCTCAGAAAGCTCCGCTTTTTAAAAGTTAGCAAAAGCATTCTGAAAATATTTTACACCATGGCTATTCAGAGCGTTTTGATGTATGGAGTTGTCTGTTGGGGAGGAAACATCTTACAAAAAGATAAAAATAAGATCAATAATTTAATTAAAAAAGCATCCAAAATTTGTATCTGTGATCTGCCATATTTTGATGAGCTGTACACTGGTGCTTGTATTAAAAAAGCTAATATTATTATAAATGACCCCCAACATCCCCTGAACAAGGAATATATAAGATCTGTAAGAAGTTTAAGGCTGTTGTCAAAGAAAACTAAAACTGAGCGCTACTTTAAATCGTTTATTCCATCATCAACTAGGATGTTACAATAATGTCGTCATCTTGATCGTAATCTGTGCACAGTTGAATTATGTCCTGCGTGTCAGGTCAATGTGTTTTAGTTAGGGAAGCATATTGTGTACACTGTTAATTTTGTTAATTTAGTTAATTTATCAGTGTGTGTGTATATATGTGTGTGTGCGCTTTGTATCATACTTTCTGCTTCTGTAACTGTATTGTTATGTATTCAATGATCAAAACAAATTTCCTTGTACAAGGACGAATAAAATTTATCTTATCTTATCTTATCTTATCTTATCTTATCTTATCTTATTTACTTTATTTATCCAGAATTAAGATGGATATTGTACCAGGAAATTATTGTTTAGGTAGTGTGACTGTTGTAGGACAGTTCAGGCTCCAGGGGTTACCCAGATATATACATGTTCATGCTCCTGCAAGTGTTGGCTAGTCCAGGTCTGAATATCAGGTTATTGCATTCTTGCAGCAAGAACCACGCACAGATGGCAGGACGAGCATGTAGAGACAAGAATTGTCCATCGGCGTTCAGCACGTAAGTAGTTTTCTTTGTTGTTGTTGTTGAGTTCTACAAGAATATTAGTGTGAGTTTTTCTTTCTGATTGTAAATCCAGCAAATCCTTCAATGTTGAATGGACCAATAGACTGACCTTTTGTAGATTTGAAACGGATAACTTTTAATCTCTCAATGTGCAACAGGCCAAAAGATTGGTCGTTGTAAACCTAGCAATTCTTTCAATTCTAGTAAATTAAACAAATTTCTCGTCCTACCCCCCCCTCCCCCCCACGTCCACAAATCTCCCACGTCCAGAGAACTGCAATGACAACCCTCAAGTGAACTGTGACGAGCTCAAACGTGCCGGAACATGTCAGAGTGACCCAGATGCTGCAGCGGCATTGTGTCCTGTCACCTGTGATCTGTGTGGGGGTAAGGTAGGAGGTTCTTGGGGGCGGGGGGGGGGGCGGGGGTGGATGGATGGATCAATCGGCTGACGGATGGATGGGTGGATGGACAGGTGAATGGATGGATGGATGGGTGGACGGGTGTGATCGTAGAAGGGAGAATCATTCTTCGCAAGAAGAGAATGCGGTTTTATTTCCCGAGTCAGTAACTGACCTATGCCCAATGTTCACAGGAAACTTTGATGAAAACTGTACAAGTTTATAAGGACTGACAAAAACCTGAGCATTTTTTTTTTTATCTCTGTTAAAAACTTCTTGATAGAATCTTCTAGAAATAACTAAACCACTCAGGATTTTGGTTTGATAATCAGATTATATAGAGATGAATAAAAATGAGCAGATAAAGGAATTATTTATATTAAAGAATTTTGCACAAATTAGCGTGCTGCTATAGTGTGTGCAAAATTACATGGACGCCACTGTCAGTCTTTGTCAAATTAAATAAAGGAAATTTCAGTCAATTATTATATAAACAAAATCTGTAGTGCTTAGATTTGCATCTGAATCCCAGTAAATTATCCTGTTTTCCACTTCCAGCGAGATGTCAGGACGATCAGCAAATCAACTGTGGCGAGTTCGCGGCTAATGATGGTTGTGCTAGTGACCCGGATATCGGCAGTGCCATCTGTCCAGTTGCCTGTGAAGTCTGCGCTCACGGTAAGGTCAGCTTGCACTTACTGGCAAACTAAACTGTACAGTCCTCAGGACAAGAAAAAATATCTTTAAAAACTGGTACCCGAGACTCAGAATACCGAGACGGATCATTCCTTCCACCACTTTATGTCCACAAATTGCGCGCGTATAAATACGGTGAGTACTATTCTTTTTCGTTCAATTCTGATGGGGTGTGGTGTGAATTGTTGCATTGTTGACATCGATGATACGTGCGCGAATCGACGGACGGAATATGATGAATCGATTCGTCTCGGTATGCTGTGTCACGGGTCGTAGCCTTCGAATGAGAATGTTCTAATTGCCTTCCACCAACTTTTGAGAAACGTGTGATTGAAGTTCCATGTGCTCATAGATTTTGACGATGCAACTGTTTTTTTTCTTTTTAGTAATTCTTGAAAATTATACACTGAATCCGCTTGATCCATTGACACACAATGGAGATGGTCCATAGAAGTGATGTACAGTGTGTAACTCAGTTCAGCCAAAAATAAGTGGTGACCTGGAACTCGTCATTCTAGCGGGTCGCAGTGGCAATACAACATTGACTTTTCTGAGCAGTGCCAGATTTTGCCCTCAAACAAAACCAACTACAGCTTAGGGCCAGGCAAGCGTTCACAAATTTTCAGTTTCTTTTTTGGCTTTTAAAATGGTATTCATTCCTTCAATAAATGTTCATGTTTAACACTAAATTACATGTAAGTTTTGCTTCTGACAGTGCATTGACTCAACTCTGGTGGTGCACTGACTCAACTCTGACACTGCACTGACTCAAGGTCTGACGGTGCACTGACTGAAGTCTGGTTTGCCTCTGTTTTG
Source organism: Onchidella celtica (assembly GCA_963931925.1). Classification (NCBI taxonomy): domain Eukaryota; kingdom Metazoa; phylum Mollusca; class Gastropoda; order Systellommatophora; family Onchidiidae; genus Onchidella; species Onchidella celtica. The sequence goes on from OZ007579.1 coordinate 52,464,116, forward strand.
ATTCAGTGCACCAAGACTCTCTTTCCAGCAACTGTCTCGAGACAGTTTCGACGCGTCCGCCCTAGGGAGAAAAACTAGCCTCAATTTCGCCATCGGACAAAGTCACGTTGACCTTCCCAGTCCACACATCTCACATCAAAACCCAGACAAACCTGTCTTGACTCCGTGCATGACCAGACTTAAACGGCCTATCAAACAAAACGTATTTTTTTGGCATAGGTCAAAACGTATCTAGCTTAACTTTCGAGTAATGTCTACAGATGAACCACTTCCTGGGGCACCGGAGTTTGGCTGCATGGATCACTTGTGGCATAATGAATGTGAAGAACTAAAAGAAGCTGGCGACTGCAGTTCTAAACTGACCCAAGTTCTCTGCCCTGTTCACTGCAACCTTTGCCAAGCTACCAGCACAGCTGCCACACCTACAGCACCGGAGACTACCCATAGCCACATTTCATCTTCACGACATCCAGCTTCAACAACCACCGCTACAACAACATTTCCCTTGCAGTGCTCTGATCGTGTGGACTCCCCTGCGTTATGTATAGGTGAGACTTACATCATTGGTAAATCTTATTGAGAATTGAGATAGGGCTAATTCCTCTGGCCAGGTGGCCAAACTAAACCAAAAAGGTTCCCTAACAGGATTTTTTACTTTTGATCAATCTTTGAGTTTCTCGCGTAGCGGCTTCGGTGCGTAGTTCGCGTCTGATATGCGCTCCATTCATACATCCTATTATATTGTGACATCCATATTCTTGCTATCAATTGATGGCGTTACGTCAGCTTCTCCTTGATCGGGAAAAGAGACGAGTTGGCATCAGTTACTGACCTCATTGCTCACTATAAACTGGTCAACACCGAACAGCTCGCCACGCTTGTCTTGAAAACTTGGTGTATCGAAGTAATAACGCAGAATGACCCTCACTAAATCTTGTAACAATGGAATCACGGAACCCTTGAGAGCTGAGGTAGAACAAGGAAAGAGAAATGGTGATTTTCAAGGTGTGCTCTAACCTAAATCTGAATTTAGTGTACAGCTCAATATCACTGAACACTTGGAAGTATCAGAATAAAACTGATTTGAGGTCTTTATTTTAGGAGGTTCGCTGCCCTTGGCATTTACACCTCACTTTACTTGTTTTATTATTTCTTGTTCTGGCGGGGGGGGGGGGGGGGAAGATGATATGGATAAATTTTAATCTATTAATTTCAATTTTGCCCGGGCAGCAGCCTTTCGGCCTGCTCTTTACGATTTCCAACTGCCAAGGTATCTTTAACGTGCGCAACGTGCACACGGGCCCTCCGAATTTTTTCGTCCTTATCCGAGAAGACTAGGTACTCGATCCTACCCCCCCCAATAGGACCAGGGACTTGAAAATATGAGAAAAATCCACTTTCCAACATGCCTGCACTGCCCGGGTTTAGAACCCGGGACCCTTGGCATGAGAGGCGAGCATCTTGCCTCTAGACAACCTTGCGCCCCATCAGAATAAAACACATGATTTCTTCATATAAGTACTTTCTTTGTCTCAACTGGAGAATCACGAAAGTTGCCATATTTATTCGTGAACAGGCAGCTTATACGACGTCACGATGTGCGACAAACGTGTTTAAAGAACTTAGTTATCCAGTCTACTTTTTTGTCCATACAAACTTTTCCTGCTTTTCCGTCCGCAGAGGGTCAAAGGGGAGATAATCGCGAATAAGGCACTGGATGGAAACGGACGCTGGTCAGAGGAACCTTCAGCAATTCATAAAGGGGAAATAAAACAAGTCACTCCATTAGATAACTGCAGACCTGTCTAATATCTGCCTTGAAGGCTTTTACAATGTATTTGTTTGCCTTTTTATTCTATTGCTCGCTTAAATAGTTTATATCGTCACTGTTATTTACATGTACACCGATAGGTCTTTTTCGCAATCATCTACTATACGAAGACAATTCAAAATTGCTGCCACGCGTGGATGTTTCATTTCTGCACCGATTCATTTGAAATTTTCAACATAGTTTATTTATAAACTGAAAATGATTCTTTGAAAGTGTGGCAGCTCCACCTGATGTCTACGAATTTTAAGAAAAACTGTTTTTACCAATCATTTCGTTTTCAGCTGGTCCATGTTTACCGCTCGATTTTGACGACAACGTCAATAATAATAAATATAATTATTAATAAATTGATAAAGTGGCGCAGATCAGTGGTTCTAACCTAGGGGACATTTACACCCTCCAGTCCCTTCCCCTCCGCCCGCCCCCCCCCCTCTCCCCCTATCCCCAGGCCATCACGTGCACACATATTAATTTTGCCTACACAAAGGGTACATTGCCTACACAAAGGGTATTACATTGCCATTTCCAACTTCTGGATTTGTACAGTGTTGTTGTGGTTGTTAAGTGTTGTTGTTGCTATTGTTATTTTCTCTGTGTTTTACAGAAAAAGATAATAAAACTGAATAAGTAAACAAACAGATAAGAAATAAATACATAAATAAGTAAATAACTGAATAAATAAATTTTTAAAATCTGAAGTTGAGAAGAAAATACTTGATAGAGTCACATGTATATTGCGAAAAAAAAAAATTCTCTTTCTATCGGTTTGGACGTACTTATATGGACGGTGTCTGGCGCAAACCAGCCAAGTCAAGATAAGCAAATTTTACAGGAGGAACAAAGAGTTGCGGATAACACAGCAGGGAAATGTACTTAGCTGGTTTGATCACATGTCCATTTTGAATGTTTCTATTGAACTATGGTAAGAGCTATTTTTACAGATGATGCGGGGTTCCAATCTTCATAAATTGGTACTATAAAAAGAAATATAAAATTTTCGGACTTGGCTGGTTTGCGCCCGACACCATCGATATGCATTTTATTATTTTATTCACCGCGTTGCCACTGCAGTACTCTGATTTACTGGAGAATAACTCTTGGAAACACGAAGTTAAAACATTCATATGTAAAATCATTATTGTTATTATTATTTGGACTTTAAAAACTAGGCAAAGAAAAAAACAACAATATTAATTTATGATGATTTCCCCCTTTTCACACATTTACCGAACAAACCAGGGTTGGGTCAATTTTGGTTTGGAAACGTTTGCCAGGGGTAACCAGGGCGAGAAAGGCGGGGAACTCCTAATCTTCGACCTATCCATCTGAAGGAGTAAAAACGCCGTAGGTGTTGAACAGTCATGTTCACTTTTTAAGGTCTAACAGCAATGGGAAATCTCACGGACCACAATGTAGTCTGCGCCAATCGCCACTCGACTTTCACAGAAATTTATCTACATTGTTATTTTTGAAATTCTTGTTTTTGCACGCACTCGTGATCGATCACAAACTGTCAACAGCTTTCAGTAAAGTCGGCACCCCGTGGCCGCTCACAATCAGGTTGGACATGAATGTAAATAATTAAATGAATTCATTTCTTTTCAGCTTTCTCTGCCTATTGTAGTAACGATGAGGTCGTGCAGAGTCTGTGTCTTCGGACTTGTGGCCTTTGTGAAACGACGTCGTCTACCAATACAACCATATTCACCACTAAATTTACCAATACACTCATCACAACACCCACCACTACACATACCACTACACATGCCGCTACACCTACAACTAAACCTACCACAACACCTAGAACAACACCTACCTCTACACCCACCACTACATCTACCACTACATCTACTACTACACCCATCGCTACACCTACCACAGCACTTACCATTACACCCACCACTCCAATTATCACAACATCTACAACTACACCCACCACTGCGCCCACCACAACACCTGCAACTACCACAACACCTACAATTACACCCGGTAGTACCAAAATATCCACCACTGCCACAACATTTAGTACTACAACAATACCCACCACTACCACAACACCTATCACTACACCTGGTATTACCACAACACCTAGTACTACCACAACACCTACCACTACATCTGGTACTACCACAACACCTATCACTACACCTGGTATTACCACAACACCTAGTACTACCACAACACCTACCACTACATCTGGTACTACCACAACACCTATCACTACACCCGGTACTACCACACCAAATATCACTACACCTGGTACTACCACAACACCTAGTACTACCACAACACCTACCACTACAGCTGGTACTACCACAACAACTACCATTACACCTGGTACTACCACAACACCTACCACAACACCTAGTACTACCACAACACCTACCACTACACCTGATACTACCACAACACCTACCACTACACCTGGTACTACCGCACCAAATATCACTACACCTGATACTACCACAACACCTAGTACTATCACAACACCTAGTACTACCACAACACCTACCACTACACCTGGTACTACCACACCAAATATCAATACACCTAGCACTACTACGACACCTACCACTACACCTGGTACTACGACAACACCTATCACTACACCTAGTACCACCACACCAAATATCACTACACCTGGTACTACCACAACACCTATCACTACAACTGGTACTACCACACCAAATATCACTACACCTGGTACTACCACAACACCTATCACTACAACTGGTACTACCACACCAAATATCACTACACCTGGTACTACCACAACACCTAGTACTACCACAAGACCTACCACTACACCTGGTACTACCACACCAAATATCACTACACCTAGTACTACCACAACACCTACCACTACACCTGGTACTACCACAACACCTATCACTACACCTAGTACTACCACAAAGCCTACCACTACACCTGGTACTACCACACCAAATATCACTACACCTGGTACTACCACAACACCTAGTACTATCACAACACCTAGTACTACCACAACACCTACCACTACACCTGGTACTACCACACCAAATATCACTACACCTAGCACTACTACGACACCTACCACTACACCTGGTACTATCACAACACCTACCACTACACCTAGTACTACCACACCAAATATCACTACACCTGGTACTACCACAACACCTATCACTACAACTGGTACTACCACACCAAATATCACTACACCTGGTACTACCACAACACCTAGTACTACCACAAGACCTACCACTACACCTGGTACTACCACACCAAATATCACTACACCTAGTACTACCACAACACCTACCACTACACCTGGTACTACCACAACACCTATCACTACACCTAGTACTACCACAACGCCTACCACTACACTTGGTACTACCACACCAAATATCACTACACCTGGTACTACCACAACACCTAGTACTGTCACAACACCTAGTACTACCACAACACCTACCACTACACCTGGTACTACCACACCAAATATCCCGACACCTGGTACTACCACAACACCTAGTACTAACACAACACCTAGCACTACACCTGGTACTATCACAACACCTATCACTACACCTGGTACTAGCACACCAAATATCAATACACCTGGTACTACCACAACACCTACCACTACACCTGATACTACCACAACACCTATCACTACACCTGATACTACCACAACACCTATCACTACACCTGATACTACCACAACACCTATCACTACACCCGGTACTACCACAACACCTATCACTACACCTGATACTACCACAACACCTATCACTACACCCGGTACTACCACAACACCTATCACTACACCTGATACTACCACAACACCTATCACTACACCTGATACTACCACAACACCTATCACTGCACCCGGTACTACCACAACACCTATCACTACACCTGGTACTACCACAACACCGATCACTACACCCGGTACTACCACAACACCTATCACTACACCTGGTACTACCACTACACCTATCACTACACCCGGTACTACCACAACACCCATCACTACGCCCGGTACTACCACAACACCCATCACTACACCCGGTACTACCACAACACCTATCACTACACCTGGTATTACCACAACACCTATCACTACACCTGGTACCACCACAACACCTGGTACCACCACAACACCTACCACTACACCTGGTACCACCACAACACCTATCACTACACCTGGTACTACCACAACACCCACCACTACACCTAGCACTATCACCACCACAACCATTACAACATCCACCGCTACCACTTCTACGCTAACATCTACAACCACGAAAGAAGAGTCTACAGCAGCTGGGAGACACAGACAACCGCATCACAAGGTATACCAACTTTGAGCTACCTACTTGACCAACCTGAACTCTAATTGGCGTGGGGGTGGGGGAGGGGGTGGGTGTTGGAATGTTGGTAAACCTCTCTGGTTATATGTCAATGTATCTATTTTATAAATTTCTTTTTAATTATTCTTCTAAATGAAATATTTACTAATTGATTGATTAATTTATTGATCGATTGATTGATCGATTGGTCGATTGATTGTAAAGTATTATCCATGTGAGGCAATTACAAAACTTTAATACATGTATAACAGAGTTAAGGGAAAGCCTGTATGCGTATGGACGTCATGGCTACACCACATAATCATTATTATGTCCATGAAATTTGATGTATCAAATTGTTTGCCTGTGCCCAGTTCCCTGGCGAGCTTAGAAGGTTAGATTCTGGAGGATTTCCACTGAAAAGTAACAGTTTTTCACCCTTTGAAAATAGAGTTTTGCATTTAAGTACATTTGTTTGTATTTCTATAAACAAAGCCTAGCATTCTTCAAGGGTCACTTGATCTCTTTCCTGTACCAGAGAGAAAGTTGGACAAATTTAAGCTATTTATCAATTTTAATCGACTCTTCCTTCCCCCCTTCCACACTGAGATGTGTATACAACCTGTTACATGCCTTAGGCCTGGCGTGTACAAGGGACGTGCTGTCGTGTTGGTAGTTGTGTCTTAGAGCCATAGTCCCCTTAACTCTGTCAATATATATGGCAAAAAGAAAAAGTTGTATACAGCAGCAAAGCCTCGTCTAAGAAATAACATCGAAACCGAATAATAGTAAAAAAAGGGAAGACAAATCTCGCTAACTCTGGGTTTATGTCCTGGTCTCCCATACGGCGACCTCAGTTCTTGCTTGTTCAAACTCCACTTTTTGCACAACTGAGAAATTCGACGTTAAACGTGCGTGGCTTTAGTTATTATGATAAGGAATTAGAATAAATCGGAACTGTGAAACAGTTTGGTAAGTGCCACAACGCATTTTAAACAAGCGCCAAAGTGTGTAATTGTTATATCTCTTAATGATCTTCCACATACTAAAAGATCTCCAGTTTTTCAGAAAATGGAGATATTACAAAAACAAGAATTAAGTCGCCATTGTGCGCATCTACTCATTCGCCGAGATTTCTAAAAAAATTACACAACTGCAACGGAACAAAGTCCCACGTCCGCACTTGAGTCTGTAAAACTTTGCAACTACCGAATTTGAGTTCGAGTTTGGGTTTAACGGCGCGAAGACCCGATAACAGCCACTCTGCGCTCTTCACGGACTAGTCAGGTTATAGCAAATGTATTTGGTATTCAGAATTTCAGCCATTTAAATTTCACAAATGGAATGACAAAGTTGGGCATAATTGGGAATGGGAACTGCATGATCTGCAGTTTCTCAGACATGTTACCAATGTGGCAGTCCGTCTCAAGCTTGCTCGCCATTTGAGTTGCTGGTTGCTCCACCCGCCCTGTGTCCACCTGGCAAAGGTTTCTGCATGATAGACGTTACAGAAACACCTGGCGGCAGAATTGTGGTTAAAAAGGTAATGCTTGGTCATTTAACAGTGGTAGGATTCCAACTTGAGGGGGAGGGGGGGGAGGGTAGGGGTGTGTGACTAATTTAATAGTTGGATTCCAAATCTTTTTTTTTCGTGGATGGGGGGGGGGGGGTAGAGGGATGAGTGACTAATTTAATAGTGGTAGGATTCCAACTTTTTGGGGAGGGGGTGAGGCGGGGAAATGACAGGCGACAGGATCAGCTAATGGTGCAGTCTACTCGCACCTTTGGGGGGAGGGGGGGGGGGATTGGAGGAGAGGAACGAGCCAGTTAGTGCAGAAAATATTCTGATAGACGAAAATTAAATCTGATGACGCATTGAGTCATGGCTGTTTTGTCTCAGTTTGACTCTGAGCTGTGAACTAAGGAGTTAGACAGGACCTCGAGCACTGGTCAGATTGAAAAATATCTGTCTCGCTAGTTCAGGGGCGTCTCTAAACTGTCCTGGGTCAGTTAGGGGAAAGGGAGACCCCGTACACCGAGTCAAGAACTGCCTCGAAACAGATTTTTGATTCAGTGCGCTGCCCGCCCTACCGCTGCCTTCTCAGACTGAGGACTGGCTGGTCAATGTTGTGAACCAAGGCTTACGTCTTTTCTATACTCAAACTTTAGTTTTTATTTGTACGGAAAATGCTAATTTTGTATAGCAAGCATGTAAGAGCTTCCCAAGGTTGCTGTGGCTGGCTTATCACTTTGTCACAAACGTCCCTGTACCGCTGTGTTTTTGCAATGCGATTAAACGGTAAGTGAGATTGCTTTGGAGTAGGGTGGGGCTGGGGGGGGGGGATATTCTGTATAATGTTGTCATTTGTACTAACATTGATAAATCTTCTGTATCTATTTGTGTAGGTGTGTTGACGAAACCACCTGTCTCCAAGAATGGTACGCCATTACATCAGACAGAGATGAATGTGTGGATTTCAACCCCAGTGTGGTCTCCACGGACCTGGACTGCCATTTCTGTTGTGTGACTGAGTCCTGCAACAAAGGCTACAAGCCCGCCTGCAACAGCCTGTACAAACCATAGCAAACTTTCCAGAATGACGCCATCACTTTATGTGTTTGTTTTCCTCTTGCCATCCCCATCAAATTATCCTACTTGCTGTCTCATCATGAATCTCCTCTCAAACCATTTTTTCATAGACGAATAAAGTTTTTGCTTACTGTATGGCAAGATCTCTTGTGGACACACGTGTTATTAAACACAGGGCTCTATACATGTAACAGAGCGGGAAGTAGGTCAAGTCACTGTAACCCTACGGTGCCTGGAGGTAAGGCAAAAGGAGGGCAAGCATGCACAGTGTTAGGCTCCGTCCATTGTTTTAGCGCGTGTTGAAGCACGAACGGTGTTTGTTTCAACAAAAAGTTTGAAAAGTGGTGTGCACTTGTTGTGTGCTATTAGTAGTCGCTTGCCCTCCTTTTGTCTGCAATAGCGCGACGCTAGGTAGCCACGCGAATTGCCGCCATCTTTTAATGGAAGTACCCTCTTTTTTCTGTTGTATAACACTTTGGTGGTTAGATTAAATCTCGCTTGCAGCAGTGATATGATATTTCTAAATCATTAGATAGAAACGATAAATTTTTTTCCAAATGTGGCGCTATTTTACTCCATTTAGACAATGCAGAATAAACCATGAGAAGAATCATTATTGGCCAATTTGCACTGCGATAGACCGGAAACCATTGTCAGCGCGGAGCCAAAAGTACGTGATGGCGGTAAACAATGTCCGTTTGTGAGTTTTCATTGTGAAAAACAGGTTACGGGCAGGGCGGCTGTAAACAGTTTCAATCAACCAAAAAATATGAACAAACTACAATCAGTAGATCCACACACTGTCTGTGGTGCTGGCGGCCTCTTCCACTAATGTTGCCATGGTGACCTGGTTTTGCGACCTGGCGGAAATGACTGCTCTAGTTGTGTACTCTCTGACCAAAACTTTAGTTTGCAAAACAATGAAAATAAAAGGTTTGTACCCCACAGACAAACAAATGAACCAAAGTACAAATATCTATCACTTGAAATTTGACACAGATCTGATAATTCGCTAAATTTAGGGATTATAATCTGCATAAAGCAAGCAGACGAAATGAAAATGAATAAAACAAGTTCACTCGCCATTCGAAAATAATGATCGAGCCAGTTGAACTTTGCGGAATTGCTCAACTGATTGCAATTTTACAAGAAATGATTTTTTTGTGAATGGTGAGTATGGCTGGCCAGTCGTGCCAAAATTGAAAATTATTACGGAAATAATCACGCATTCTGACCATCCTGTTGTTCAGATCGTGTTTATGTCAAAAGAAATGACATGTTCATGTTTAGGCTCACAGGTGTGCTCACCTCCAATACCGCATGCTGTAATGGCAACATAGTAAATCCTGCAACTTATTGCCAAGTTTGCTCGCCAACAACAGTAATGAGGTAGAGATTCCACAAGCCTTACCTGTCTGTCCATCGGTGACAGCTCATGATAAAAAGCGGCCAGGTCGTTGTTTTGGCCGGTATTGAAGAAAACAATTGACCTAGCTTTGGCCAAACAAGAACAAAGCGTCATCCTGTTCTGGTAGTTGCACGAACTGCCCACATAAGATATTTTTTAAGAAAGAGACCGCAGTGCCCGCCCAATTTCTAATTTGAGTCTTCGTCCGTTAGTTTCTACAAAGCTTATACGAACAAATTTCCACACATTAGATAGCACAGCTTTTTATTTAATGGCCAGCTTTAATATCTGGTTGATTGAAGAACAAAAAAACATTTTATTACACACACACACACACACGCGCACACACACCCAACACACACACACACACACACTCATGTACATGGGCTGACCACAGGGGGGGGGGGGCTATTCCTGGATGTAAACTTGGACTTTACCACCCAATGATGAATGTTTATGGTACAGACAAAAGAAGTTGGCATTGCCTGAAGATGGCGGGTAGACAGCGCGGATATCACCCGTACGTGTGTCACATCTACCAAACAGCCCAGGACATACTTGAGAGACTACGTCATGTAATATTGATCTATTTAATAGTGCAACATCATTTTTTATCTTTTGGCATCAATACGTGTAATTAGTTACTGGTGAGTTTAAACTAGCCCTACGGATATGTTAATATCATTTTGTATTTCATACCATGCGCCATCTTGCTAGCGCCTACTTTTAGCAGTAGGTATATAAAAAGTGTCTGTCGGCCGGCCGGTCTGTCTGTCTGTCTGTCAATAGCTCAACCAGAAATCATGTCACCGAGAGCTACAAAATTCAGCATGTGAACCTCTCGTATAGGATGGTCTCCAAGGAAACGATGGGCAGTCAGTCCGTGCCGTGTCCGTTAAATTTTTTTTTCCTTTTTTTTTTTTGAAGGAAGACACCATTTGTCATACAACTAATATGATCTAGTTATAGAGAGACTTGACAAAACTCTGACAATTTTTCTCAAGTGTATTATTGGATGTAATTGTTGGCCCAGTATCAAAACAGGAGTGCATGGGGCATTTAATACTTAAGTGCATCAGTACCTGGACTTTTTATTGTTATTATTACTTTGGACGATCAATCCATGAATGTTTACAGCGCGCACTGAACCAAGTCTGTTTTGTCTCAGACTTGAACTTTCTTTCAATCAACAAGCGAGACAGGGAATGTTTCAGTCTCAAGAGTGCGCCAGGGTCCATTTGTCTCCATAGGTGACATTTTACACTACAAAGGAGGCAAAACTGGCTTGACTCAGTGCGCCAGGGCCCTAACAGTTCACGTGACGTCCTCGAGCAGAATAGATCGGCACACCTCAGATACTCTCTAGACAAATGAAAGTAAGACAATGTCACCAAGGTCCATCGTCAGTGCAAGTGAAGTGTTCAGTTTTTATCCAGAAGCGTCCATTCACCTACGACACGACGCTATTTCAAGGTTTTGCATTTGGGTTGAAGAGTGAACTCATCTGTGGTTTAAATCCAGAGTTGCAGTTGTCGCCCACGCAACAGAAATGACAATCTACATCATTCCGAGATGTGGCCGGATTGAAACTGACGCACTCAGTCTGGTCGGAAGAGCCGTAGTACCACTCACTCAGACACACGTCTGTGCCCACACAACTGAAACGTAAAAAAAACAGTTTAAATATAAAATCCACGAAAAACAACAACGAAATAATTTGATTTTTTCTGTCATTTGCAGTTTGATTTGGTATGATTTGATGACAGGCACCAGAATGCTAGCACCCCGGGTATCCCCATAAGTGCTTCTCTCCCCGCCCCGAGCAACACTCGAGGGTTTCCCTACTTTGGTCCCAATACGGCTGGTTCCACATTTGTCGGGTTCGTTCGAAAGTTGCAGCCATGTTGTAGCGGCCAAGAAGATGTCATACTAAGTACTTTGTTTTACACTACAAGGCTATTACAAAATAAGTTTATGGCAGCTGGTCACAAATTTTCGATGTGCGCACAGAATTTACAGACATTTTGCCTGACTCATTCACTCAGGCCAACTAACTGTTTAGCAAACGGTGTAACCAAATGCCATGTCGGCAAAGTTGCCAAACATCTGACGTGGCTTAATATGTTATCGTGGCTAAATCTTCATTAAGTTTCTCTGCAACGTCGCACATAGTGAGTGTCAGTCTCCTACATAGATTTGGATTCACACATTTTTGAAACTGTCTATTTATTTTAAAGTATTCCTGTACTTTCGTTTCTCTTTCAAATGATACATTTAATTTCAAGTGAAAAAACAAGACAATACTATACAAGAATGCTGTGTATCATAATGGAATGTACGTCTTATAAGAATCATGTTTCTAATGACGCAATCAAATAGCCGTGCACAAAAACCATTGACAATTTCAAACATCAAAGCCCTGACGTCGACATTCGTCATTCCAATCACCGTGCACTATACAAGGGAAGGGGGAATGGGACCAAGCGTAAGAAAGGCCTACATGAGGAAATGGGTGAAGGAAAACAGCCAAAATCGCGCACATCTATGGATAGCGCCATTCTTCCTTGTTTTCTTCATCTGAAGGTTAGATTAGAATAAAAATAAATTAAATAAACAGAGGACCAACAGCCATAAGCTGAGCTCCCCCAGAAACAAAAAGAACTCTTTCGCCTACATAAACCTACCGTTTCCAAGTGGATCTCCTGCCCCCTGTCTGTACAATGTCCGTCATGCAGTAATAGGTGCCGATAGGACACTGTTTTGGCCTGCCTGTGTAGAGCTCTAGAGGACTGCAAGGTCTGGTGTTACTGCCACACTGATAGCACATTGGTGGAACTGGAAACAGAATAACGTCAAACTCCCAGTGTCATTTGTGTGCGCTTTACGGGTCAGGGAATGGGACAGATTGTTATTGTCGTTCTGATACAAGAAACAAATGATGACTATGACAGTGTCAGTGATGACCATAGGTCAGCGAGATTTTCAACTCCTCGACAGTTCCTGGAGAATTCAATGCTGATTTTCATAAACTACAATTTAGTACCCAGAAAACAGTGGAAGGCACAGAATGATCGTTATTGTGCGGACTCGCCTTTAAAACTCAACTCAAACTTGACCTTTCGGAATTTATTGCTCTCTTCCACGATCATTGTTTCAAACGTTCATGTTTTCACGATTCGTTCAGTTTCCCTGTCACGTGATTTCATTTACCAAAGTCCCATTCTGTTAACGATAAGAAACCAAAGGCATCACTTCAGGCCGAAAGAAACTTGCACAAAAAGTTAAGTTAGTACAGTATGCTCTAGGCAGGCAAGTTAGAAAACCAGTGAGTTGCTATTATGTAGCTGAATTTCTTGACATAAAACAATGAAGAACAATTGTCAGATACAAGTCCACAAATAGGTAGTGCATGTATTTCCTGATCTTTGTATTGGCCAAAACTGATTATTGTGACAGTGGCCCAAGTCAAGGTGACGAAGGAACCAAACTTCCAGCTCAACTCTAAATGAAATTTCATTACGCACTCCAAAGAGAACATCTAAATAATAGTCGTATTATGGTATAGATGTGTTCTTTGTGATCATCTTGAATGGAAACAAACTGTTGTCATTAGTAAATAGGTGCACATTCCTGGTAAAAGATTGCCGATTGCTCCTTCTGATATTTCATTATCGGCAGATCTGCAACCCTGACGTGTTTCACTCTCCTCAGTTTGTTTGTTTGTTTGTTTGCTCTAGCGTCTGCGTACCAACCCAATCCATTTTTTCGTAGAGTGAAAGAATCAAATATTCAATTCCTTACCATCACGTTGTTACATAATTCAGTTCAATTCCCACAAACCTGTGCAAGATTTGAAATGATAACATTTGCTAGTTATGATTGAAATCTACATCAGAACTTGCACACCAAACAAAACAAAACAAAAAAAAAGGCGTTTTATCCTCCGGGTGTCTCAATTTGAGTATGAGTTGCAGGATGTGTCGCAGGATAACGGCCACTTTGCACATTTCACAGTCTGTGTGGGTACAGTATTTATGTTTGGGACTCACAGCTTCGTCAACTTAAATCTCACGAGTGGAATTAAACACTTCCAATTAAATTTGACTACAGTGGTAAAATTCTCAAAAGTTTTGTAGAGATCTGAAAAAAAGTTTCGTCAATGAGAACAAAAGTCTTTAAATCAAGTTGTAGATCTGAGCATCTCCCGGAGAGAACAAGACACGCTAGCATGACGGAATGCCAGGCTACAGCAGCTTCAACCCCGCGGCTTGTCATAAAGTTACACTGATGCAGGACGGTAACAAAGGAGCAACACCAATAACATATTTGTTAACTTCAACAATAACAAACTCCCCATCCCTCTTATTTCAACCCCTCCACCCCCCCCCCCACAAATTTAAATACGGGATATCTCAAAACGAAGCACACAAATGACCTGCTTAAGGTTGCCTGCAACTATTGAACTGCGTTATCTCATCAGTGTCTGACCCAGACCGGCCATCAGTCAGAATACACGCAATGGCGGCTCTCATCAGCCAATTCTGATGGGCCAACTAGTGACGTCACGATATTGAGTTTCAGTGAGACCTCGGGCATCTGCCAACTAGTTAAATCTCGTTGAAAGTCAATGTTGTGACGTCATCAACCAACTGCTCGCCAGATCAAACTCAGCTGTCTAGCGCCAGGTCTTCCTTGACATAGTGTCCATCAATATTCAGTGTGTGTGTGTGTGTGTGTGCACAATTTTGTTTTATTAGCCCCCCCCCCCCCCCCGACAGACAACAACACACAGATATCTTACATGGTGGAGGTGTGAAGATGATCTTGGGTGTTGTAGTAGCTGTGGTAGACGTTGAGGTGGTAGTAGAAGTTGTGGTGGTAGTAGAAGTTGAAGATGTCACTGTGGCAGCCGCTGGGGTAGAGGGAGACGCTGTGGCAGTTTTAACACTACTTATGCCAGAAGCTGGTGACAACACACTTGTTTTGGGTGTTTGTTGACTTGTAACAGTAAACCTAGCTTTCAGTGTAGATTTGCTCGAGATGCGAACTGGAGATGTAACAGGATTTTTGGGTGTGGAAGTTTGAACTGTGGTAGAAACCTGAGGTGTAGTGGGATACAGCAGCAGTGCAACATTTGGCCGTGGTCGGTGGTACAGATAGTGTGACATCGCTGAAAGTTCGGCTGACGTCAGAGGTTGACCTGGGTGACACAGTCTGCAGGTCACTGGACAACTCAAGGTCACTCTACGGGTTATCCCACACAGTGCCTTCATGACTAAGAGGGATGGAAGAATTGGATAAATAAACAAATGAATGGATGGGCGGACAGATGGATGGATGGATGGATGGGTGGGTGAACCGACGGACGAACGGATAGATGGATGGATGGATGGATGGATGGGCGGATGGATGGATGGATGGATGGATGGGCGGACGGATGGATGAATGGATGGGCGGATGGATGGATAGATGGATAGATCGATGGATGGATGGATGGATAGATGGATAGATGGATGGATGGATGGATGGGCGGACGGATGGATGAATGGATGGGCGGATGGATGGATAGATGGATAGATCGATGGATGGATGGATGGATAGATGGATAGATGGATGGATGGATGGACGGATGGATGGATGGATGGATGGATGGGCGGACGGATAGATGGATGGATAGATGGATGGATGGATGGGCGGACGAATGGGTGGATGGATGGGCGGATGGATGGATGGATGGATGGATGGATGGATGGATGGGCGGATGGATGGATGGATGGATGGATGGGCGGACGGATGGACGAATGGATGGGCGGATGGATGGATAGATGGATAGATCGATGGATGGATGGATGGATAGATGGATAGATGGATGGATGGATGGATGGACGGATGGGCGGACGGATGGGCGGATGGATGGATAGATGGATAGATCGATGGATGGATGGATGGATAGATGGATAGATGGATGGATGGATGGACGGATGGATGGATGGATGGATGGATGGGCGGACGGATAGATGGATGGATAGATGGATGGATGGATGGGCGGACGAATGGGTGGATGGATGGGCGGATGGATGGATGGATGGATGGATGGATGGATGGATGGACGGATGGACGGATGGATGGATGGATGGATGGATGGGCAGATGGGCGGATGGATGGATGGATGAGTGGGTGGATGGATGGATGGATGGATGGATGGACGGACGGACGGACGGACGGACGGACGGCTGGACGGCTGGCTGGCTGGCTGGCTGGCTGGTTGTGGGTGGGTGGGTGGCTGGCTGGCTGGCTGGCTGGCTGGCGGTGGGTGGGTGGGTGGGTGGGTGATGGATGGATGGATGGGTGGATGGATGGATGGATGGGTGGGTGGGTGGGTGGATGGATGGATGGATGGATGGGTGGGTGGGTGGATGGATGGATGGATGGATGGATGGATGGATGGATGATATATGCGTGGGTGGGTGGGTGGGTGGGTGGATAAAACAGCTATGCTCAGCGGAGTTGCAATCTACAAGTAACCACGATTCAGAAATGGTAAAAAATAAATGCATAAATCTTTTAATAGGTAATTTTACACTTCTTGTGTATTGACCTCCATTGTTCACTACAAATGACAGCAGGGCATGTGTACAGTAGGTCGAACCGAAGAATTCTATGAAGTAAGCTGTATAAATCAGTTACATGTACACTTGAATGTGTTGGAATCGAGATGTTAGACCTGAAAAAGCGTACGTTACTGAAATTATTTAAGGACTACGTGCTACCTATGCCATGTGGTAACTGCAGATAGGTGCTCCATTATGCGACACTGAAATTGAGGATATCCGTGTGAAGAACTGAATAGGCAGATCTATAGACAATTGAAACAAGTGGAGTGAATAGGACAAATACTTGAGTAGCTGGTCTGACCATAGATGGATGTGGAGACAATTGTGGGGTTAAGAAAAGAGAGGAAGGGGGGGGGGTTAAACAGACAGACAGACAGACAAACGGACAGAGATAGAGAAACAGAGACAGCTCAAGACAGACAGACAATCAGACGGACAGAGACAGACAGACAGACAGACAGACAGGCAAGCATAGAGTCACCTACAAGGACTGTGACACAAGCCAAGAAGTTTGAACCAGACACTAGAAATCTCTACCTTGACATGAAGAGATGTTAGAATCCTGGCAAACAGCTTGGGACTTTGGAGCCGCTGCTGAAGTTCTTCTGGCCGCAGCTGTTGTTACTATTGCTGTTTTTATTGAAGACATGGCTGTTGTCCTAGGTAGTCGTGTTGTTCTTTTTGGTAGCGTTTTTGCTGTTGTCCTAGGTGGTGGAGTTGTTACTTTTAGTGACGTCTTCGCTGTTGTCCTAGGCAGTGGAGTTGTTACTTTTAGTGACGTCTTCGCTGTTGTCCTAGGTGGTGGAGTTGTTACTTTTAGTGACGTCTTCGCTGTTGTCCTAGGCAGTGGAGTTTGTCACAAATCCCAGACTGGGAGATGTAATAAGTTATGACAGGACAACAATCACGAACGAACAAGTTTAACACTTAACAGAACAACCCGTCAGACTCACACATTTATTAAACATAATTATACAGATAATAGCACAATTACATACATTATATTATTGAATTTAGCTGCCGTACAACGGCCTTATTCCCACATGCACTCTTCCTTGGATCCACAACCCGGTAGTTACTTCCTAAAGACACTTCGGCCTCAGCCTCTCCCCTCAGGGTCTTAATAGCACATTAATAATTCACTGGCACCGCAGTCTCTCAATATCACCTTCCTATTGCCATAACACCTTAGCATTCCACTAGCACCTCAGCAGGGCAATAGCACATTATCATTTCAATAGCCCATCAACCTGGCAATAGTACATTATCATTTCAAGAGCCCATCAACGTGGCAATAGTACATTATCATTTCAATAGCCCATCAACATAGCCTTGCCAAAGCCTGTGACAAATTCATGCTAAAGATCAGTGTCTCAAAAACTGTAGTTTTGACACAAGGCTTGAGAAACCCCAACCCAATCATGCTGAATGGCTCTCCTCTGGAGCAAGTGGGAAAATTCTGCTACCTAGGCTCAACCATCAGTGGTAGCACAGACATAACAACTGAAATAAATGCCAGAATAGGAAAGGCGGCCACAGCTTTTGGCAAACTCTCAAAAAGGGTGTGGAACAATAGCAAGCTGACCATCAAAACAAAGGTACTCGTGTACCAAACTTGCGTCCTAAGCACCCTGCTGTATGGCTCAGAGACATGGACCACCTACTCCAAACATGAAAGATCCCTCAACTCCTTCCACCTGCGCTGCCTACGCAAAATTCTCAAGATCAAGTGGCAAGACAGGATCTCAAATATCGAAGTTCTGAGCCGAGCCAACATTCCATCAACTCAGGCTCTCCTAGGCAAAAAAAGACTGCGGTGGCTTGGACATCTCCACCGTATGGAAAATGATCGCATCCCCAGACAAATTCTCTACGGGGAACTTGCTACTGGCAACCGACCCAGAGGTAGGCCACATCTGCGATTCAAAGACACTTGCAAGGTCACGATGAAAGCATTCAACATCGACCCCAATGAATGGGAGAACCTTGCAAATGATCGAAGCAGATGGAGACAAAAATTGCGCAGTGGCACGCTCGCAATAGACTTCAAGGCAAAAGAAACATACCTGACAAAACGACAGAGGCGGAATGAAAACACTCGCCAAAGTGAACCCAAAAGACTGACCTGCAATCACTGCCATCGCACTCTCGGGTCAAACATTGGTAGAATAAGCCACGAGAGAAGCTGTCAGTCAAAGTGAAAGTGAATATTCTAGCTGCTAAGACCGTCTGTAAAGACGCTAAAGGCCATATATATATAGCCCATCAACATGGCAATAGTACATTATCATTTCAATTAGCACATTCACGCTCATATCTACGTCCCTGTCCGTGGCCAGACTGCCACGACTTTATGTGCCTCTACTGTCCTGCACCGACAGCCTCACTCTTGGCCTATGTGTGGCCCCCCGGCCCTATGCTGGCCTATCCCCTGTGCTCACCGAGGTGGCTCTTCGGCCCGTCCCCGACACCTACAAGAATAACATTACATTGGTATAATGCCATACCATTTCTATTCTATTCACTCCACCTCTCCTTACAACCCATGAAGCGTACACACAATAGTTCACATTTCACTCACCAAACATCTTACGGTAACACACCTCCATCGTAGTACACAATACTCACTCGTGCTACAAATCCCTGAACTCAACTTTCATCTATCGCTCATGGCGCACATTGCTATATCCAATATCAAGGACTTCCACATTCCTCACATATACTTATTTACATCATGGTAATAGACGAATATAATACATCAATCATAATTATCAATCATCGTTTCACCTACCAGTCATCACTGGAATAACACTACTCCCAAGTCTTCCGACTGCTCTCCTTATGTTCGCCCGCTGGGCTTTCTCTTGCGTCCGTTCCCTAGGACCTTCTAACTTGCAGTGATAGTAATACAGCGCTTTCGCCTCATTCAGACCCCCCACCACTCATATCATAACAGGCACGCTTTTCCTTACTTGTCTACGTGCGTTAATTTTACTCTCCTCCTTTCCCCCCGTAGTTATTAACTATCGCTCACTCCACTCGTGACAGAGTTGTTACTTTTAGTGACGTCTTCTCTGTTGTCCTAGGTGGTGGAGTTGTTACTTTTAGTGACGTCTTCGCTGTTGTCCTAGGTGGTGGAGTTGTTACTTTTAGTGACGTCTTCGCTGTTGTCCTAGGCGGTGGAGTTGTTACTTTTAGTGACGTCTTCGCTGTTGTCCTAGGTGGTGGAGTTGTTACTTTTAGTGACGTCTTCGCTGTTGTCCTAGGTGGTGGAGTTGTTACTTTTAGTGACGTCTTCGCTGTTGTCCTATGTGGTGGAGTTGTTACTTTTAGTGACGTCTTCGCTGTTGTCCTAGGCAGTGGAGTTGTTACTTTTAGTGACGTCTTCGCTGTTGTCCTAGGCAGTGGAGTTGTTACTTTTAGTGACGTCTTCGCTGTTGTCCTAGGCAGTGGAGTTGTTACTTTTAGTGACGTTTTCGCTGTTGTCCTAGGCAGTGTAGTTGTTACTTTTAGTGACGTCTTCGCTGTTGTCCTAGGCAGTGGAGTTGTTACTTTTAGTGACGTCTTCGCTGTTGTCCTAGGCAGTGGAGTTGTTACTTTTAGTGACGTCTTCGCTGTTGTCCTAGGCAGTGGAGTTGTTACTTTTGGTGACGACTTCGCTGTTGTCCTATGTGGTGGAGTTGTTACTTTTAGTGACGTCTTCGCTGTTGTCCTATGTGGTGGAGTTGTTACTTTTAGTGACGTCTTCGCTGTTGTCCTAGGCAGTGGAGTTGTTACTTTTAGTGACGTCTTCGCTGTTGTCCTATGTGGTGGAGTTGTTACTTTTAGTGACGTCTTCGCTGTTGTCCTATGTGATGGAGTTATTATTTTTGATGATGTCTTTGTTGTTGTCCTAGGTGATGGAGTTATTATTTTTGATGATGTCTTCGTTGTTGTCCTAGGTGATGGAGTTATTATTTTTGATGATGTCTTTGTTGTTGTCCTATGTGATGGAGTTATTATTTTTGGTGATGTCTTCGCTGGTGGACAACTCCTAGGTGGTCGGGTTGCTCTCTTTGTTGAAGCGGTCGTTGTTGTCCTAGCTGGTCGGGTTGCTCGTTTTGGTGTGGTCGTAGGTGCTGTTGTTTTTGGCGATGGCGTAACTGGATTTAAGAGTAGTGGTGAAAGAGAAAGTACAATTGGACCTCTACGGTACTGTTGGACTTCATCAACTCATTAATTACCTGGCTATGAAACAAAATGGTCGGCTAGCATGTTTAGGCCCAAAAACAATTCTGGAGCACAGCTTAGAAATTAAAACATCCATACTACAGACCCCGCTCCCTCCTAACCAAAAAACCTTCAAATCTTCTGTTTACTCTAATGACTGCCCCAGACTTTCTCGTGGCCTGTGAAAGTCAGCATGACCAGACGGAAGTGAACAAAGAACGCACAGAGATAAACCATTGCGCTGCCAGTGAATCGCGCATTTTTACTTGTTTGTTTCGATGACGTCAGTCAAAATTGTGACGCTAACAGTGACGTCAACAGCACGGCATCTCTGCCGCCTCCCCCTTCCAGTGCATGACGGCTAAACATGCACGCTTATAAAGTTGTTATTGGTGGGGTTTTCTGGCACGGCGGCTGACCGTGCACGCTAGCAAATATTAGCTGTGGTCGGGAAGGAAGAATTGACACTCTTGGCAGAACGGAGTACATGTGTGGCCTTGAAACATCAATGTAAAAATTTCATGGGAGTGCAAGTTCTGTGACGTCACGTTTCACCCGTGCCACCCGAAAATTGTGATGTTGACCCTGATGTCTCACACGACCACACCCCCTCTTCCCCCCCCCCCCAATTCCCTTGCCCGCACCCCTCCAATTTCACGTGGCCGATTTTTTTTCTTTTTGGCACAGCGGCTGAGCACGCGCACTCGCAAAGGTTTGCCAGCAAAGAAGGAATAAAATTCAAAATTTCTTATGTATGTGCACAAATTCTGTGACGTCGAATGAAACAAAATCAGTGGAACTGAAGTTTGTCCACCGACTTCTCCATAATCTTGAATTAAAAATACGGGTCATTTTGCCCGTGAATAATCAGTTCAGAGTACAACCAAAGCACAGCTCGAACCATTGAAAAACATTTCCAAGACTGATCTGTTACTTGTTATTATCATTATTACTTTGATCGTCTAATTTTTCCAGTTCTTGAATATAACAAAGAGAAGGAAATCTGGACTTCAGTACTTATTCTAGGAAATCGTGGACTGCTAAACTGAGTGAGACTAAAGGCACATTTTCTTATTGACACCTCTATAGAGAGCGTGCACACAATTTGCGCGTTGATCGTGGGCGCGGCCCATGGCGCTGTCGGTGAAAAAGAATGCTTCATAATGATGAATTCATTTGTACTACGATTTTGTTACAATACAACCATAATTTTTTTTAAAAACAAGGCTTGATTTTTCCTACAGCCACTGAAGTTATAACTACAAGATAAAGTACTTCCAGACCTAGAATGATAAATGAACACTGAATAAAGTGCAGCATTTTCTCTCGATTGGCTTTGTAAAATGCGCCATTGTTTATGATTTCCGCGCATTCGCCGGAAGGTGGCGGTGCAAAATCCGCGCACACAGAAAAAAGCAGAGGCCTGTTCAGTTGCGAAAGTAATGCTTCTGAGAGATTGGGCGCGACGCCCGCACGGCATATTTGTATTGCCTTGCGTCTACTTAACTTTCCAATATGGTGTCAATATGTGGCAGACACAATCGGGGGACAATTTGATTCACAAACTACAGAAATGCAAAAACAAACATACAAAAAAACAACAACATGGTATTAATGTAAAACTTGGTATTCTAGAGAAGATTGGTGACTCTGTACAGGTTCTTAAGTATGTTAGTTGTGAAAAAAGTAGGGTTGTTTTGAATGCTATGGGCTCGGCCATATTAGACAACTGCGTCATTTTGAATGCTATGTGGGACGCCATATTGGCAAACTGCGTCCATTTTGAATTCTATGTGGGACGCCATATTGGCAAACTGCGTCCATTTTGAATTCTATGGTTGTCGCCATGTTGGAAAACTGTGACAGGCACCTGACAACGCCCCTGCCACGCCCCGCCAACCTTCACGGCTGCCTTGCTGGCGGTTCGCACTGAACGGTGCACCTGCACGGCACCTCAAGGTGCCCGCGCAACTGAACAGGCCTTAGATGTCTCATGTTAAAGTACATGACAATGTGCTAGTATCTTTGGTTAGGCCAGTAACAGTACAATACATGTACACATGACTTTGTTCATTGGCTAAAGCAGAGTAGAGCTGGACTTGCTACACTGAAATGTACCGACCTACCATTCTGTTGACGCTGGTGGCTATCATAGTCACTGTCGTCATCGACTTCATCACTGTCATCTTCTTCATCGCTGTCATCGTCATCATCTTCGTCAGATCGATCGGATCTAGAGTATGAGAAAAGGAATGAGTCAAGCAAGCAGTGCGTGAGTCAGTAAGTCAGCAGGTGCGATAAGTAAGCTGAATGTCAGGGGTGGAGTGTAGCATTGTCCAGTGAAGACACTTACAGTTATCTCCAAGATTTCATTTCTCATACGATTGTTGTTACTTGTACGCACGTACCTATGTGTTTTGCGCTAGGGGCACGTATTTTAAAGTCCTTTTGTGACTCCAGAGGTAGAGACTACTCCAGAATTATTCCTAACAACAGCCTTGATCGATTAGTCCTTCAGATTTGCTTTTTGTTTTCCTCCTGTGTTTTGGTTGAAAGGGTAAGGGACAGGGTTAGGGATTCGATCAGATTTAGGGTTGAGGATAAGGACGGGGTTAGGGACAGGTACGTATATGTACACGCCCCTAGCGC
>OZ007579.1:52492756-52767756 GCA_963931925.1 Onchidella celtica
CTCTCTCTCTCTCTCTCTCTCTCTCTCTCTCTCTCTCTCTCTCTCAGTTCTTATACACACGTCTGTCTGTGAAACAATATAAAGTAAAAAGTACAAGTATCGATGTTTGATATTTCACTTTTCAATGTCCCGAGTGTGAGTATGTGGAGTATCATCCACTTGGTATACACATGTTAGTATAGTTGCTTTAAAGTTACATCTTATTATGTGTAATCTTATTGTCACTGTCTGTGGAAAATATTTCATGAAACCATACAATGCGAAAGGCAATACAGAACTTCCAGATGTGCTCGGCAAACTGACATTCTAATCGCCATTCTTCATAATAGATTATTTATTCATGCACATGTATCCTCCATGCCGGCCTGGAGACGGACAAACTAGTGGAACAAATTCGAGGGCAGCTCAAACATGTACAAGGAAATGGTGGGAATTAAGTAAGGCCAACGTAGAAAAGATGCAAAAACATTTTTTTTCGTTGATTTTTCTGACGAAGGTCCTTGTGTAGACCGAAAGTTTGTGTAAACCGGAAGTTGTGTAAACCGGAAGTTTGTGTAAGCTGAAAGTTGTGTAAACTGAAAGATTGTGTAAATCGGAAGTTTGTGTAAATCGGAAGTTTGTGTAAATCGGAAGTTTGTGTAAACTGAGAGTTTGTGTAAACCGGAAGTTTGTGTAAACTGAAGTTTGTGTAAATCGGAAGTTTTTGTGTAAACCGGAAGTTTGTGTAAACCGAAAGTTTGTGTAAATCGGAAGTTTGTGTAAACCGGAAGTTTGTGTAAACCGGAAGTTGTGTAAACCGTAAGTTTGTGTAAGCTGAAAGTTTGTGTAAACTGAAAGTTTGTGTAAATCGGAAGTTTGTGTAAACCGGAAGTTTGTGTAAATCGGAAGTTTGTGTAAACTGAGATTTTGTATAAATCGGAAGTTTGTGTAAACTGAAAGTTTGTGTAAACTGAAAGTTTGTGTAAACTGAAAGTTTGTGTCAAGCAAAAGTTTGTGTAAACCGAAAGTTTGTGTAAACCGGAAGTTGTGTAAACTGAAAGTTTTGTAAACCGGAAGTTTGTGTAAACCGAAAGTTTGTGTAAACTGAAAGTTTGTGTCAAGCAAAAGTTTGTGTAAACTGAAAGTTTGTGTAAACTGAAAGTTTGTGTAAACTGAAAATTTAATTGTCTCAAGCAAAAGTTTGTGTAAACTGAAAGTTTGTGTTGTTTTTCCTTTTCATGTTTGATTTGCTTGTGACCTGTTTGCTCCTTACTCGAGGCTTCTGGTTGTTTTTTCCTGTGTATTTTCCTGTGTATTTTCCTGTGTTTTTTCCTGTGTCTTTTCCTGTGTTTTTTCCTGTGTTTTTTCCTGTGTATTTTTACTTGAGTCCCAGCTCGTCCCCACCTCACAGCGTTTCTTTCTCTTGTTTGTTTTGATTTTTTTTAAGAGGTAAAGCGACCTTGACCTAGTACAATGTGCACTGACCTTGAGGACAAGGAGAGGATTGGAAGACAACATAAATGTAAAACTAGAGATGTACCCTCGCCTACACTCCGGATTAATCACTCAAAATTAGGCAAAAAGAAAAAATACGTTTGGCTTCGATTCTGTACATTTCCTGTTGAAATCTTTTATTGTTCGATTTGTTTTCACTTGAAAAAGGCGAAAGCCGAAAATTTTGTGTATTTTCTGTCTTCTCTTTAGTTTGCTTTGTATCGTTTGGGTTTTATTTCTCACGCGGGGCTTTGCAACATACAACTTTTTCTTTTTGCCCAATTTTGACTTTGCTTATAGCCCTGCTGTGACCCCACAGTTTTTCTGTGGTTTTTATGATAGTCCGGATTAATCTGTTTTAAATAAACTCAAAAGTAAAAAAAAAAAAAGATGATTACTTCTGAACTGTTTGGGACACCTTTGGTGCTGTGATTTCCTCTTCAGTGTTTGTGCACATCTCGGAGTTCTCGGCCTATACTTTTGCAAATCGCATTTATTTTATAATGTGCTGATGTTGAAAATTGTTCCACAATCTCTGCCGACGCCCCTGACTGGAGTTAGATCTGAACATATTAATTACTGACATAACAATGCCGTCTCTGCTAATGCTAAACTTAGAACGGTACACAAAGTTATATTTAGCTGCATTATCTTTCCTCATTGCACAGATTCTCAACCTGGGTCAAATTTTGTCTACCCTGGAAGCAATTTTCTGACTCTGAATTTATACACTGTTATGTATGTTTGTTGTTGTTGATGTTGTTCTTGTTTGTTTTTTAATTTAATTTTTAAAAATAAATTTAAAACAATCTGAAAAAATGGATAAGAAAATTGAAGCCTACTTTGTGAACGTATTAATAATAATACTGGTACATGTGTATATAGGCCAATTGCGAATGACGTCACAGAGTGTTTTTGTTTTGTTCTTCCGACACCCAAGATGGCCGGTGGATCAGTTGATTAGTGTAACTTCGCGATATGTCTAAGCGGTCAAAATGCCTGCTGGTTGCATTGCAGTTGACTGTTATGTCAGGGGTGGAAAGGATGAATCCAAGCTGGTCAGATTCCCTACCACCCGTGTAAACAAGGGAAAGGAAGTGAAAGAATTGACCGAACGTCCCCCACGTGCATGTACACACGTGCTATTGTTTAGTAGTGAACTACTTTTAGCTCGCCGCCGGTTGGTTCGCGGCGCCTGAAGTGCTCGCAATGCAAATCAGGTAACGAATCAAAATCAATGCTACAATCGCCATAGTGATGCGTCGGTCCTTACATCAAAGATGGCCGGTATTTGCAATGGGCCTATAAATACATAATTGTCACGAGCAGAGTTAGGGTCTTGGGGATGTTACGACTGCACGAGAGGCAGCTAACTCACACTCGGACACAACCACACAAGAAAAGTATTAAATAACTAGAGCGTATATATGTCAGGCCGGTCAGGCCATAGTTTACATCAATATTAATAACAAAACAAAAGACAATAGAGGTATATATTCAAACCAAAAAAACTCTAATTAATAACTTAACCAATGATATTCATGTAACTATGGAGGTACTGCAATCAATAGCAAATAGGTATATTATACGAAACTAGATATCAATTTAAAGTGACAGTTGAGTCGCCACTGGCCAGTCGCCAGGCAAACTCTCCATAAATCATATGGGCTTGAATGTTAGGAGAGCCCAGTACGTTCAAAGCCTACAGAAGCACTCTTCGGCTTGTAGGTAATTTAAGCAGTTGCCAAAAGACTATATTTTATGCACAATCACTATTCAATTCATCAACAATGTGCTATATTATTCCAATCATACTATGGCAATAGATCTATGATACAGGACACTCGTGGTCGAGTGCCAGCTGGGGTTTCCTTAGTCTTCCTATGAGGCTGTAGTTCTCTCTCTATCTCCGATCTCTATTATGCTTGAACAAATAAGATATATTACCATTGGTCACGCCTACTGGTAGTCGCGAACATCAATATAGCGCAGCGTGGGCTTTCAAAGGTCAGCCCACTCAGACCTTTCTTTCTAGAGCTCAGTCAGTCCGTTAGCAAGGACTTCTTGTCTTCAAAGCACACAGTTCAGGTACTGGTCAACCGGAGATACTTCACGACACGATGCTTCTGCTCGTCTGTATTCACCAAATCTGAACGTTACACGATGTTTTATACTATCTAACTACCCAGCGTGCTAGTCCGCTGGCCCAATTAGTTCAGCTATCTCATAGGTCGAAACCTCCCACCATTTTAATTGTAGTAATACGTCTGCACTATTCTACCAGCCAGTTAACGTGCAAAAACTTGTCTAGCCATACTTAATAATGTCAACTATCCCCACCTTGTTTCACCCCTACTCCATTACTTATTAATCACGAACATTAAAACCGACAAGCGTGCATCTAACAGTTTAACTTTACATTTATTTACTCACCAACTATAATTCGCGAGGGCCGTTCAAGGCCACCAGCCAATTTCTCATGGCCCTGGTAAACAACAACAACTCACTCTCTGCGTGAGTTTTAACAACATCTGAATCATGACAATAATTATATGGATAAATGTAGTAAATGATCGACTAATGTACACAAAAAAACAACAACTAAATTATCACCTATGTTAATGGCTTTATAATGGTCGAGGTGTCAACTGAAATTACTGACCAAAACGGTGGACGGTAAATCAACTTAAGGTCTTTGGAAAAGTTGCCACGGGTAAACAGGAGGTGAAAGGTTGAGAATCCCTGGACTTTTTGTTTCTCTTGCTGAAGGACATCTATTTCCGATCGTATTACGTCAGTCTGCTGGTCTCTGAAGCCGGGTGTTACGTCATACACTGTCATAACAAAACGCAGAGTTACAAGAGTTACCTCATCACGTGCCAGCAGGGGACTTCAACACTAGGAAAAACTGCCCCACCCAGGATAGTCAATCACTCATTTGAGTTGATGCCTGGAACAACATTGTGTGCAGTGGACTTCATTTGACTTCAATTCACATGCGTTGAACTTCTCTTGAGTTGATTTTTTTGTTGTTGTTGTTTTTGTTGGAACCGGCACCGTTACATCATATTCTATATTAAAATAAAACTGTTGTGTTGACTTCAACTGAAGCGTCGCGACGCCTGTGTTGACTTTGATTTCCTGCCCCATCTTTTATTCCAATTCTTGAACCCCCAACGGATGAGTTGATCTCGATTATCCGACCAAAGAAATTGAGTCGGCACCTCAACTGTCCGAAACCGACATTCCCCCGTTGGCGAGCAATACAGCTCGCTTACAGGCTAGGCTAGTCTAGTCCTCTCCATAGAGTTTCCCCGTTCCAAGGTCTCTCGTTGTTTTCACGCACAGTCACACAGGTAGTGAGTCCACGTAGGTGCATACGACTACAAACATGCGATGTCATGGACAATGCCCCTCCCTCCCAACCCTTCTCCCACGCATACTTCAAAAACACCACAACCCAACAGCAAAGGCAAGGGAACGCTAATAGGCTAGTCTCTAATGCCAGAGCAGGTCTACTACATATAGGCCTGTGGTCAAGCCAGCAGTGCGCGGGTGTTTTGACTCACAGCCCACGCCAGTGAACCACTGGTCGGAATCACAACGACTAAGCTTTCAAAGGCTCTCCTCACACTATTAAAAGGTGTTGTGTCTATATTCGAATTGTTGCTCAACACATATATGAGGAAAGTAGGCAAAAAAAAAAAAAGAAACGTTGTATTTGCAGAGCCCTACGGGTATGGACAAACTGATAAGGGAGACGTTACAAACAAAACATGAATGTAAACAAAATTTACCAAACGAAGTCCAGCATAGCGAATTGCTGGCCGCAAGCCGCCTGTCGATTTCCACTTAACGTTATAACCTTTCTCCGGTCGCATACCTCTCCGTACAGTGTTGTCTTTGTCTCCCTGTGTCTATGTTTGTTCCCACCGCCCTTTCCCCTGACCAGTGAAGTTACCAACTTTCCTTTTTTTAACTGTGCGCTTTCCATATTCTTTGTTTTTTTGTTGCTTTATTTTCCCCTTTTTGTATGTGCCTGATGAATGTCCCAGGGACCGAAAGCTTGCGTGTTTCAATGTAACTATCCAACCGTTCATACTTCCCCAACGTTACCGCTTGCGGCCAGCAATTCGCTATGCTGGACTTCGTTTGGTAAATTTGGTTTACATTCATGTTTTGTTTGTAACGTCTCCCTTGTCAGTTTGTCCATACCCCCAGGGCTCTGCAAATACAACTTTTCTTCTTTTTTTTTGCCTACTTTCCTCTTACTCCTAGCCCTACTGCGACTCCCCGCCTGTCGATTTCCACTTAACGTTTCAACACATATATGCAGTATTATTTCATTTTCTCCTAAGCTGACTACATTGTACATTGTATCATCTTAGAGTTGTCTGTATCTAAGAACCAATTAGAAACAAGCTCTGAAATGACCTTCGCCCCAAAGTCCACATGTTGGTTCATTAATTGATATGTGGCAATCTGGATGAAACCGTTGTTTAGCGCTTGGGGGGTGTGGCTAGTTACATCTATATACATGTACATATTTTTTATTATTGCGTGTAGTGTGACTTATCTTTTTTGGTGGTGGGGGGGGGGCAAAATATTTTTTTGGGGGGGCAAATTCCATGGAAAAACGTAGCTTGAAAAATGGCAAAAACCTCCGTGGACAGCGGTGGATTGCTGAGAGTCTGCAAGTTTTGTACAGCTGGTCAAATGTTTTCCCACTCAAGGCCTGGACAGAATTACACTCACAATTCTCCTCAACTCCTGTTTTATCAGTTTCACCGGCACTATCAGAGGATGCTCTTTAACCCTATAGATGTACTATAAAGTATTCCATATTTGAGTTAGGATTTGGAGAAAGCACGTCCACACGAACAGTCATACTGTGCTAGGAAAAAAGCAAAGCTCGATAGACAGAGAATGGCACAGAATGATAAGACAGAAGGAGACCTGACCAGTAGCGGCCATCAAGCATCCGCTCCCATATTAGACCAACATCAGTCATGTACATGTAGGCCTACACGGTTCTAGATTTGGAGCACTTTATAATTTGTCAACTAGATCAACAATTCACCACGATTTCCCTCATTTATACATAATGTATTTTTGCCCGTTGGTTATAATTGGAACAGAGCATTCTGCTTAAAATGTTTCACATACATGTACAATCACATTCAATGACTAAACATTTTTCAAACAGCTACCCTTCCCACACCCAAACACACGTAGCCTCACACACACAAAAACATCCCCCCCCCCCCCAACCCCTCAAAAAAAAATCAGCCTAGGGAGGTAACTCAATAAATGATTTGACAAATTGCTCAATGTTAATTATTAGTTTTTATGTCCCCTGGACATCACGCTAAGCAATGTCACATTGTCATGTACATGAGTTCTCTGTTCTTCTGGCCATCTTCAATCAGTTTCCTAAGACTCAGGCATTACAGGGTTAATTCTCTCACATACACACATATCCACCCCCACACACACGAAGACAAATGAAAAATGAGTTTGTAAAAAATTTCAAAATAGTTTAATTCATTGCAATTTTGACAAGAAGATCATCAATGACACAACATAACATGTCCACGGTCACACTTTACTTTTGCCTCAGCATCCAGTCATTCAAAAAAAAAAACAACCTTACGGTAAAACATTTGGTGTCCAATCGATCATGCAATGTAGAACCAGAAAAGAAACCAAAAGTTCACATCATGCAAATCTACAGACACACAGACAGACATACACAGTGTCCCAAACTTCATTGTTGAATGTACACGCACTGGCACAGTGTAATTCTGTGAAGAACAGTTTGCCAGAATTGGTAGACTCAACAAGTTCTGACAGTTTACTAACCATCTGCTCTTTATCCTCCAATCAAGTGATAGGTCCTGTAGAGGACGAAGGACCACATCAGTAATTATAATCTTATTTCCACACCTTGGTTCCACAAGTCATTTCCACTAAATATTCTCTTATTCAAGTTACTTACTAGCAGATTTGCACAAGTCAGGAAGTGATAAAAATGTCCACAGACATTTTTTTTTTCAGGTTTATATAAATCTCCAGTTACTACCATATCATGCATGTACGCACATAGACACACACTCTCTCTCTCTCTCTCTTTCGTTGATCATATTTGTTTCTTCACTCATTTTCCTTCATTTTCACCTACAACAAAATCTCGGTCAAGCATGACAAATAAAAAAAAAATGACGGAGTAAATGATTTAAATAATAGTAAATGTTGGAGATGAAATGAAATCACAGCAGCGCTGCAGAGATGTTTCTGAGAAAGTGTTCCTCTGTAGCACAGTTTTACACAGATCTTTTCACTAGACTTCTGGATGGCAAGAAAGTTAACCTGCAATGTTCTGGAAAAACTGTTCTTCACCATTGGTCTAGAATTCAATTTGACTCTGTTCTCTTTTGCACAAACAAAATGATGAGACCATTCTAGCAGAGATAGAAACATTTAGCAACATTAAATGATGCCCTGATGAAACCATTTCCACAACCATCTGTGGTGATGCCACTTACTTCTTCTTTTTTAACATATCATGGTATCACATTTTGCAATGATAATACATGTATGTACATGTAATTTGAATTTTGAACACAATAAATGTACGGTCATTTTCAAATATTTGTTCATACCTATGTACAAACACATCGTAGCATCTAAAACGTACAATACACTCTGTGCAGCCCATTTGTCATATCTGAAACATACACATATAGATACAAGTGCAACAGGCCAGTTTATACCCCAGACTCTGCCCCACCAGTCAATATTATACCTCTATTGTTTTTGTTATCGACAAGTCAAGATCAGTTTATTTCAACCTTAGTTTAAATGTTCTGCATCACTGGTACATGTACCATCTTAACATATGTGCAGACACGATTGTGTTCTTGACTCCCCGGCCCTAAATCTTATTACAATTAAGAGGAAATAAAAGTCAAGTTTATTTCAATCGTAGTTTAAATTGTTTGCTTAACACCGTCAGGTACCATATTATCAGGTACATTACATGCATACAAACATTCTTGACTCCCTAAATAATAATATAATTTAGAGGAAATCAACATGCATTAATTATGCATTGGTAAACAATTGGATTGAATATATCCATTCACATTGATATGGTTAGACTTTTATACTAAGTTTACTCGTGTCCGCCGATTTTGTTTTTTTTAATTTTTGGTACTTGGTTGCCCATGAGTGAAATCTGCATTCTATTTCTTTGTTTGACACTGACATGCAATAAATTAGTATCAATGTATGAAATAATCATAAGACATAAATATAATGTCATCTGCATTTTATTTCAATTTTTGAAAATCGGAAACAAACTTCATATTTCAAAACAATTGCATGTACATATAATACACAAGTTAGAAGGATGCAGAGAGAAACAGCTGGAAAGAATACACAGAGAAAAAACCAAAACAACAGTAATAACCCAACGAACATATTATATTCTTCCATCGTCCATGATCTAATCCAGCAAAAATTAAATATTCCACAAACTAAATGCACACTCGATTTTTTTCACATAATGAACTCCTCCTGTCAAGATACACTTGGAATTTTATAGAAAGCTAACAAGTAATACAATAATAAACACCGAGAACACCAAATCAACATATTTACACTTGCAAATACAGAGAAATTTCAATACATGTACATGTATATCAGAATCAGAATCATCAGCCTGGAATAATATACTTGTACATGTAATTTATAAAGACATAAGAGGTAATGTAAAATGACCTTGTACTGTAGGCTACACATCGATCAAGACTATTATATGCAGCACTAATTTATAGATCAAGTTTATACATATTTAAAAGTGCTGCTTTGTATTTTTTATGAATTGCTATTTGAACTTAACTCTTTAACGACGAGAGGACGGTCCCACCGTCCAGTGCCTCTGCTACGTGATGTCGAGCGGACGCTCCGATCGTCCGATGCGAATACATGAAAATACCATGCGAAATGTTTCTGCTACGCAATATTTAGGCCAGTTTTGACCCGGAAGTGGTAAACCTATCTGCGTTTGATGCTTTCTTTGGTTTCTTCTTTGTGTTTGGGCGGATTGTTTGAAGTTTTAGACTGATTTCTGTACGTGCTTCACAACTCCAACAACAAAATGGCGAATAGATCAAGACGTCTTACAGTACAACAAACTATGGACTTGTTTCGGACTATTGATATTTCAGATGCTGATTGTAGTGACTCGGAAGGGGCTGGTTGTTCAGGTGATGCTAGAATGAGATCCAGGCATCGTGGTGATAGTGATAGTGATGATAGATCCAGTAGTGTGAGTGAGTCAGATTCATCAGACTCATCAGCTGATTCAGGGGGGGGCGTTACCCCAGACTCAGCCTGGACCTAGTGCGGCCAAAAGGGTGAGAAAAACAGCAGCAGTTGGCAGAGGGGCACAGGATAATGAGTGGAAAGAAGTTGAGCGAGGGTCCGAGGTGAAAACTGGAGCAGCTTTTGCCTTCCGTCCGAGAAACCGGAGGCCATGTGGGGTGAATGCTGATCTTGATGAGCAGTCTACTGCAATTGATTGCTTTGCCACTCTGTTCACAGAGGATGTGGCAGAGCTGTTGATTGATTCAATGAATTCCTATGAGCCTTTGCCAAAAGGTGGGGTTTTTTACGTATACCTTATAAAACTGGTTCCTACGGCAGTTTAGATAACACCAGAGCATTGAAATTTGGTATATGTCTGCATAAGATGATGTTTAAGCTGTGGGGGCAGACCAATAGCTATGAAGGTGGCAGGAGGAATTCTGCAAACGTTTTTGATCATAAAATATGTGTATTTTTAACGCAAGAAAGGTGACATTTTCAGATCGGCATTTTTGTGTCGTGGAATTTTAACAACAACAAATACATTGAGAAGTTCGTGGTTCCACGGGTTATCAACGAGAACAGTCTTTTATATTGTTCTACATCGAGACATGCGAAATAATTCGCGATTTTTGGTTTGTGAGCGTTAGAAAATTTTCACTTTCGGACATAACTCGCGTCGTCACTTCGTGAATCAACTTCGGTACACCGTAACTCTCTTCCGAATGCATGTTGAGGGCCCCGGAACGAGCATTGTAATCATTCAATACTTGCACTTTGTCCACAATGATTTTGAAGCACCGATCTTGATGTTTACTTCCGTTATCCTCGATCCCGGGCTATGACCTATTTCGTCGTCACGAGTTATGTTCGGAAGAACCAATCAGAAATCAAGTAAATTTTACTGCGGACAACTCGTCATTGTCTGTGTTGATCAACAACTGGTGCCGCTCGTGTTTTGCGGAACAAACTCTGTGCAGGACGATGAATTCGACGGATTCAGGTAAGTTTTCTTTTGTCGTCATCACTTATGATATTGTTATGTTCGAAAGAGTTCCTAAAAATGTTATGTCCGAAAGCAGTTTTTGACATATTATCAAAATGCAAACCATGTTTCAATGAAAATCGCCTGACAACACAGTGACCTACATTCGTAACCACGTGCTTGGCTGTTCGCCAGGTCGAATGGAGTAAAAGTAGTGATATACAGTGATGAACTTTTCCAAAATGACGACATCAAGAGTGTCGTCATTGTTATGTTCAGAAGATTAAATAAGAAAGTTATGTTCGAAAGCACATTTAGGCAGTAGTTAAGATTGTACCATGTGGAATGAACGCTAGTCGGCAATAAGAAACATTTATTTATGTCACACATTGCAGGGCTATTTATAGATATGTCGCAATGACAACAACAGCAAGTGTCATGGATGAAATGGGCCAAAATGACGACGCTGAAGTCGTCGTCATTGCTATGTTCGAAAGATTGCCCTATGATGTTATGTTCGAAAGCACATTTATGCATACTATTAAAGTACAAACCAACAGAGGTGAATGTCGACCGGCAATGGGAAACCTTAATTTATGCCACACATTGCAGGGGCTATTTTTATAGATGTCAAAATGACAACAATAACATGTAGGCCTATTAGTAGAGGTGAAATGGATCAAACTGACGACACTGAGGTCGTCGTCATTGTTATGTTCGGAAGATTGCCGTTGTTCAAAAACACATTTGTGCATATTATCAAAGTACAAATCAATAGAAGTGAACGTCTGTCGGGTATGTCATACTCAGGGTTATTCATAATGACAATAACCCCGTAGGCCTGCTGCTGAAATGTGTCAGATTGATAGATGAATTTGTCGTCATCGTTATGTTCGAAAGAAAAATATTCTGGACTTGTTTTTAAGTTTGTTGCTATTGCTCCAGAGTGCTAATTTGATTGAAACTGCTCTGCAATCAAAGTTCATTTTAACCCTTTCCAGGCCCAGCCATGCTGCCCAAATTTTCAACCTAGCCCTTCCAGGCACAGCTGTGTTGCTATACTTTATAATTTTAAATAAATCTAGATCCTTTCCAGGCCCAGTCGTGCTGCCAAACTTTTCAGTTACCCTTCATCCTTTTTTTTGACACAATGTAAAAATTTTATCATTTGCTCTTGAAATCTTATATCTCTTACATTCTCATTTTCAGACACACTGCCAAGAACCAGAGCCCCTAGCAAAAGAATAGAACTCAAAATTGCCACGTCCACCCTGCCAAAAACGAAGAAATCCAACAAAGAGTATTTGCAGAAACACAGAGATGCCATAAAAGCTGACGAGCAGAAGTACAAGGCTTTCTGCAAGACCGAGAGTGAAAGGATGAAAAGGCAGCGAGAGAACTGGTCAGATGAACAGAAACAGAGACATCGTGAGCTCCAGAGGGAAAGGCAGAGGAAATACAGGTAAGAGGCATAAAAAAGAAGTTTTACAGTTGAGTCCACTTAATTCAAATTCACTGTGACCACCCCTCAGAGTTCTAGAAACCAGAATTTGACTCACAGTCACTATGCATTATAAAAGGCGAAAGCTGAAAATTTTGTGTATTTTCTGTCTTCTTTTGTTTGCTTTGTATCGATTGGGTTATTTCTCAGGCAAGGTTTCGCTATAAACAACTTTTTCTTTTTGCCCAATTTTGACATTGCTTATAGCCCCGACGGGACCCCACAGTTTTTCTGTGGTTTTTATGATATTTCGTCAATTGGGTCAGAGGTTAATGTACACTCTGCTGCCAGGATACTTGATTATCGATCAATATTTTGGCACCCCCGAGCTGTCGTGTGTCACTTGACTCTTCCCTCCATTGTCTTATCAGCTGTGATGTAATTAAAACACACCTTACTTATTGCACTGTTTGGCACCACGCAAGAAGGGCATCAGGAAGCAATTTTACCTCTGTGACAGTGCTGACCAGAAATAGACGTCACTGACTTCTTGTTATGCAAAAGCAAATTAAATAATGTTTGTCTTTACTCTCTATATTTTCAGAGAAAGGAAGAAGCAACAAGAAGAAACACCAGTAGAGCTTGCATCTCCAAGGGTGACACGGCATATGAAAGACGACCAGGCGAAAAGACGGGAGAGTAACAAAGTATCCGCAAAGAAGATGAGGGACAATTACTCACATCAGAAAAGGCTGGCAGTAAATAAAAAAAGACAGCAACGCTACTGGGAGAAAAAGGAAGAAGCAATGCAAATGTCCACACCAACCCATAGCTCATTCCAATCAACAACATCACGAACACGTGCATCACCACGTCCAATTGCAACATCAACTCCAGTACAAGAAAACGATAAACACGATGCACCATATCCAACATATGCCTCATACAAGTCAGCTGTTTATCGAATGAGACAGAAACTGGGGAATATGAAAGGAGAGCGAATGGCTCAGACACTAAAGGGCATCATCAAGGCTCAGGACACACCAACAAAAGCAGCTCTTAGAGCACTAGATGTTTGCATTTCACCTGCCTCTGCAAAAATAAAAAGTGCTGTTACAAATGTGGTCAAAGACTTGTCCAGCCACAGAGACAAAACTTCGATTGCTACAAAACGTAAGCTCCTCAGCTCATTCCCCGAGGATATAAGAGCTAACTTTCAGCCCCAGCAAAGAAAAACCCCAAAATCACTGAGTACATTGTACTCAAAAAAGTGCCCAAAGAAGGAGATAGTGGAAGAATGTCTTCTTCAATTTGCAAATTTTCTTCCCTCAAAGAAGACAGCCTCTGCTAAGACAGAAGTACAAAAACAAATTTTGTCGGAATCTGTATCCAGCATACACAAAAAAGTTAAAGCCAAACACAATGTCTCCCTCAGAACACTCTACAGACACAAACCCAAACACATCATTTCATCACACAAAGCCAAGTTCAGACAATGCCTATGTGATATATGTTTCAATGCTCAGTCAAAGATGAGAACTCTGAATATGTTTTTGACTGAAAAGTTGGATATTTCAGATATGCTGTCTATGTCAATGTGTAAATCTGAGCAGTTGCCCCCAATTGATTGTGTGAAGAGAAAATGTGGACAGTGTGGATGTGATAGTGTGAAAGATGAATTTATTAGAAAGTTTGAAGACAGGCTGGAAACTCGTGTTTCGTATTCTTCTTGGAAGATGGTAAAGGAAGGTGGGAAATCGAAAATGGAGAAATTATTACAAAGAGTTACTTTGCGGGAACTACTGGATGAACTGTTTGCTGAACTGAAACCGTTGGCCCTTCATCAGTTTAACAGTAGATGGCAAAGAGACCAGTATAAACTGTTGAAGGCCAACATCCCTAAGGAAGCAGTTTTGCTGACTCTTGACTTTGCAGAGAATTATCTTTGCAAAGTACAAGATGAAGCTCAAAGTGCTTACTGGTCGTACACGCAGGTAACTGTGCATCCAGTAGTTGCCACATTTAAATGTCCATTATGTAATGACAACATTGTTCATCATCTTGTCTTTTTGAGTGATGATTTAAAACATGACTCACATATTGTAAATATTTTCTACAAGAAAACGTTGTCTCATTTAATGTCATTTATGAGCCTTCAGAAAATATTTATCTTTTCTGATGGTGCAGCAAGTCAGTATAAGTCAAGAACACCATTTTACTATCTTGCCAGCTCTACAGTACCTGCTGAGAAGGTTTTCTATGGAAGTCGACATGGGAAGAGTGAGTGTGATGCTGTTGGGGGCACAGTTAAATCTTTGCTCACCACCCTGGCAGCATCACAACCCTCTCTTATCATGAAAGATGCAAACTCTGTATTCCAGGAATGTCTTCAGAGATTCAGAAAATGTGAAGAGGGTGTTTGTGGTTTTCCTCATAAATCAAGAGAATTTTTTTTAGTCAAGTCGGAAGAGGTGGACCGGACTGAACTTGAAAACATCAAAGCAATTCCTGGAACACGGAGTTTACATCATATCAAGGTGGTAGCCAAAAACACTTTTGCCACAAGGAAACTGGCCTGTTTTTGTGGTTTTTGTCTCTCACAAGAGGGCACTGAATGTGAAAACAAAGAGTGGGTAGATGAATGGGAGTTTATTAAAATGAACGGAGCAGCAGAAAGTGAGAGTGAAAATGATGAAAGACAGGATATTGAAAATACAGTTGAGAATGCTCCTGAAATAGAGAGTGTACCAGCAGAAAAGATGGGTGAAAGAATAAAAGTTGGATCATTTTATCTTGTCCAATGGCATGGCAAGGATTACGTTGCCCAGGTAAAAGATAAAGACGAGTCACTTGCCAAAGTGAGCTTCATGAAGTGGAGGAATGGGCAGTTGATGTGGGGTGACGATGACTTTTCTTGGGAAATGTTCGATTGCATTGGCCCTGAGGTGAAACTAACCCTAAATGAAAGAGCCAGCAATCAAAGAGTTCAAGTTTTTACCTATTCTTTTATTACATCTTTTTTGTGAATTTCCAAATGGCTATTTTCGCCATCATAGTTATGTTTGAAAGATCACTTATAATCATACATTAAAGGTTGTTTAACTGCTTGTTCACATTAACTGATTAAGTGTGTGTGAAATTCTAGGTGTTTATGTGTCCATGATTTTCAAGGCACCTGTCAATGTGTCTTATTGATTCAAAGCTACTGGCTTTTTTTTGTCAACATACAGTTACAGTAGTTATGTTCGAAAGATTACTTATAATCATACACCAATAAAGGTCATTTAATTGCATGTTCACATTAACTGATTAAGTGTGTGTGAAATTCTAAATGTTTGTTTCCATGATTTTTCAAGGTACGGGTCAATTTTTCTTATTGATTCAAAGGTTTTTGGCTATTTTTGTCATCATAGTTATGTTCGAAAGATTTGTTGCAATTTTGCCCAATTCAAATTTAAACATGAATAAAGTGGCATTATTTCATCATAAATATGTATTGTGAGTCTAATTCAGCCTTCTGTATGTTAATTTGTCCCAGTTGTCAATACAGAAATTGAATCATAGAAATGTAAAGTTTTTTACTTTTTTCGTACATAACTATGATGACACAAATGGAGACTTACAAGGTATTTAGATTTTTTTTTTTCCATGTCCCTCTTTATTTTATATCCTCTATGTATGCATGTTTCAAAATAAAATCAATTAAAAAGCTTCAAAATAATTTTTGTTTGATCTATTTCTAAAAATGTGTCATCATTGTTATGTCCGAAAGATTTTGAGTTTTCATTACATAACGCCATGTATACGACTAAGCAGGTCCTCTCTAGGTCTATAACCACATAATATTGTTGGAGGAGATATGCATGAATATAAAAAGTCTGGTAACACAGATGTGTTAAAGGACTTACTATCTACCATCAGTGCAACATTTCAGGTACCCACCTCCTGGCAAAGGCTCCTATGCACAGCATGTGATGAGGAAAAACAACCCAAGCAGAAAGTGGTCTAGGTTGTCCTCAATAGAGCCTGTCACCATATATGAACTTCGAAAATTCATCGCCATGACAACTGCAATGGGGCTCAATTCAAGACCTGAAATCCGAGACTATTCAGCATTTCACACTCCATTTTTTGGTCAAATGTTCACGAGGGGCAGATTTGAAACACTTTATTCAACAATCTTACATGTGGCAGATCCAGAGGCACCCGGAAAGGAAAAGATTGAACCCTTCATCAATCTCCTCATTGAAAAATTTATCGACGCTTTTACGCCATACGACAATGTTTCAGTGGATGAAATGGTAGTCGGATTCAAGGGCCGCTTCATGTACAAGCAATTCAATGCCTCAAAGCCCAAGAAACATCATATAAAAAGCTTTGGACTGGTAGACAGTGCAACTGGATATGTGCAACCTACTTACCTATTACGGAGCCAACACTTCGTACGATCCAGTGTCTGACAGCGATTATCAGGGAGGGAACTCTGAGAAGATATTCACCACCTTTCCCAAAAACATTGGCAGCGGGTACCATATTTACGATGACAGGTGGTATACCACAAGACAGCTGCTGGAATTCTTGCTCCGCAATGAGTATTACTACACTGGCACAGTCCAAAGAAATCGTGTAGGCTTTCCTGCTGCCGTCAAGACCATGACCAATCGCACCCTCAAACACCAGGAATCCAAGTACTGGTTGTCTGAGAACAGCCAGCTTCTCTTCTGTGCATGGCAAGACAAAAAGGCCAGCAAACCTGTCCTCATGGTCTCAACCAAATCAGAGGAAGGTGGCACAACAAGAAGGGGAAAGAATAAGCCGTTAGTCATTGATGAGTACAACATGCGAATGAATGGCTGCGACTTAGCTGACCAAATGGTTGGCTACTATAACATGTTCAATCGCAAAACAAGAAAATGGTGGGAAAAGCTGTACCATTGGATTATAGGTACGTCTTGACAAGGCCAGAAGGTACCAAACGCCGTGATCTGAGTATGCGTTCCTTCAAGATGCAACTCATCGAACAGCTTACCAAGGCCGCTGCTGAAATCACTCCTCACACCATCACCCCATCACGGAAGGCTGTTGGAAGACCAAACCCTATTGAACGCCTCGAAGGCACCAAGCATATGATTCTCTTTGTGGGACGTGATCGACGCTGCCAAGTCTGCAGTAAGCCCGGCGACAAAAAGCGATCCAGCTTTGTGTGTGAAGGATGTGAAGGTCAACCCCACCTTCATCCTAAGGAATGTTTCAAAATATGGCACACTCAAGCAAATCTGTCATAAGGCTTCCTGTATGACCTGTGCATAATTACTGTATATATATCTGTGTAAAAAAGTGTTTTCCAACTTCACTGACAAGTTTCACTCTTTTTTGGAATTTTTCTGTATAATTTCGTGATCTCATATAACCTCAAATTCAAACCTCTGGAGTAGGTATGATATGAAATTGTGGCAAAACTCTTATTCATATTGGATTACTAGTGGATTACCTTGCAAATAAGTACTTTGACATCCTTATGAAGTGGATTTAGCTACACATTATGCAGGTTAGAGTGTGTGTCATGTCCTAAAAAAAATCTTGTTTGTCTTTTTCTTACTATCCTCTATGTTCAAAATCTTTTTTCAAGCTTTCTTCACATCCCTGTCATGATATTAGTCAGAAAGAACATTCAATTACCTTTAATTTGATGTATAATTCATGTGTTTAGGATGCTTTTTAATTGTTCTATGGGCATTTTTGTGACATCACTGTGAATCCATTTTGCGCCCTTGTGAAATAATTACGACGAAACATGGAAAATAATTCCGTCGTTAAAGAGTTAACAATGATTAAACCTGTAAATGGCTAATATTTAGCTGTTCCTCTACAAGTTCAACGTTGCACTGACGTCTTCTTTTCTTTGTGTTTCTGTGGAAATTTGATAATAACATCTGATTTCTGACATAAATGTCTAAGGAATGAACTGTGTTTCTCTTTGTTTTCAGAACCTTTTGTAACAAGCTTGCCCAAGTCCGTGACAACCAGTTCAGCAAATATCGTAACAACAGAGACGCCATTTTCACCAATATCAAACGAACAAACACTACACAGTGCAAGCACACACCACAGTTGTGCAAACAAACTCACACTCATAGATAAAACACATACCTGAAAGAGGAAATTAAGACCAATTGTATGGAACAAGAAAGAATAGCAGAAGATAATCAAATTTTAAAAAA
Organism: Onchidella celtica; assembly: GCA_963931925.1. Lineage (NCBI taxonomy): Eukaryota > Metazoa > Mollusca > Gastropoda > Systellommatophora > Onchidiidae > Onchidella > Onchidella celtica. Next base: position 52,511,247 of record OZ007579.1, read on the forward strand.
ATTAAGCAAGCTTATTATAAAAGAAAACTTGAAAAATTGAAGGAATAAATTTATTTGTTGTGTAAACATCATTGTTTGTTTTTACTTATTGTAACTTTACTGGTACGTTGCAAAATCTATCAAAAATAATTTGCTGTAATGTGGTCCCTAACTACCTGACCTGCCACAGTCAACGCACTGCCACTCCCCTGACTGAATCCAGCTGTTGGAGGTTGCTGATTATCGTGGTCTTACTGATGTCGCCATCTGGCATGGGCAGATTTAAAGCTACTGCCTTATTGTGTAATATGATGCAGCAGTAGTTGACTTCAGTTTAAACACTTTGATTTCCTGTCCCGCCTCTTATTCCAGTTTTTTAACGTGAAACGGATGAGTTGATTTCGGTGAACTTGAGACAACCTCAACTATCCCATGCAGAAGCCACCACCCCTTTCCCCTGTTGGCTAAGCAATGTTGATTTTATTGTGTGCATTACAGCATGTTGATAGGCCAGGCGTGGCCTCTCTTTGTTTTCACATATAGTCGGGTAGTGGGTCCATGTGGCCTCATGCTACTACCCACACTTAAGCCAAAGTCAAGATTAGAATCTGTAAAAACACTGACCATTACTCAGTCAGATTGACTGTGTTTCACCAACTCGAGGTGTCTTGCCGCACGGCAGGTCTCACACAAATTTTCACCAGTCAATTGTATTTGTATCATCAGTTTTATCTGCTCAACTCACAATTACGGTTTCAGGTAGAAAATTGAACACCCTACTATACTGCTGGAGAGAAAGATGGAATTAATTGAACTGGTGGATGTTACAGATTTGGGGTGGATTAAATTATGGAATTTAGGTGTTCGACTGCATTTAATAAATATCGAGAGGTTTTACAAAATTACTCTGCCATACCATGCCACATACACTAATAACAATTTCGAGTAAGTTATATCAAGGACCTTGTAGGGCCACAAATTTATTACTTAAAATTCCTAACAATTTCGTCTATCTTACATATTAAAAAGACAACATCAGCAGCATCAAATGAAAATACTATAATACATAACTAGAAGTCTCCTCTAGATTCTCAAAAGATTAGAAAATCCATATCATTCTGACTCATTCACAGTTTACTTAGTAATTATTTATCTTCAGAAATATAATCTGCCTACTATCTCACAAATAATATTCTTATGTCTCAGACGACAATATTAACTCAGTAATAGCTTATAAAGGATCAAACTGTCAAGACACACTGACGTAGTTAAGATAGATCTAGATCTGCTCTAGGATGGGCTGGCAATCCCCAGCCTCATCCAGACACATCAAATTACAATTTACAAATGTGTATATCAGTCACTCAGTCTAGATCTTAATTGCAAGTAAAAACATTATAGTCTTGCATCCTTTGGTAGTACTTCTACTGGAAAAGTAGGGTCAGATTCACGTCATCGTCGACGCACTATCTCAAAACTTACGATTGGTTCCCTGAAACGATATCAGGGAACTGGAGAAAATAGCTGTGGGCAAATTCATTGTCTATCAAGGACATAGACATGTCTTTAACAGTCTCATGATTCTCTCAGGCTGAATCTTAGCCGACACCCTCGCAGGAGGAAAGGATCTGCATGGAGTGAGTAAACCTAAAGATGGCTTCGCTTATATCTTCTGCAACCCCCAGCCAACTGCTCAAATTTGATTGGTGCATCCATTTCGAGCTCAGCTCGCAGTCTATTAATAGTAACAGACAAAGTTAAGTTAGGGTGTCAAAAGCTTTCGTAAAGTCTCTTCACCCTCTACGTTTTATGTACGAATTTATTCACTCCTTATTCGCCCCGTCTTCCCTTGCTAAAGTACACCCAAACCACGGGGTCGAAAACTGCACCGTCACTGTTAATTTATCCATTCGTTCTATCTTGCCCCACTTTCTTTCCATCTCTAAGAAAAAGCGTTTCAAAAACAAACTGTCCACGGGAATAGTTCAAGGACGTTTGCACTGGCTAAAATCAATGATGACATGAAATAAACAAAGCGTGACCCAGCACGGCAATTCAAATCCTAACCCTGACAGTGGAGATGGGAAAAACCAGAAGCTGGCAGCCCCCGACTTCAACATCTCAGCAAAACAGTGTCGGTTATTATAAAGAACAACTAGCGATATGGACGTGGATGAGAAAAGGGCCTGTATGATAATGTTGATTTGGAATTGCTTAAATGGTTTCGTTCCATGAGAAGAAACAACGTTCCACTCAGCAGCCCCATCATGAAGGCAAAAGCTGCAGCCATCGCAGCCAAATTTGGGAACAGCAATGACGGACGGCTTTCCCGGTTTAAGAAGTGACGCAACATCATCTTCAAAAATGTCTGTTGCAAGAGCGAGTCGGTGGATGTGGCTGCACTTGATCAATGGAAGACTAAAGTATTGAAGAAAGCACTGGAGAAGTAGGGACCATGTGATGTTTTCAATGCTCATGAGACCAGTGTACAGACACACCAATGGAAGTCAAGGGGCAATCTTGTCATGGAACAAAGGACAACAAAGGACCACATCAATTCTCTGCTGTATCATGGATGGCAACTGCAAATGGCCGCTCTTTGTTATTGAAAATTTCAAAACGCTGCGCTGTTTCAAGGGCCAGAAGAAGATTCCTGACCATTAAGAAGCAAACACAAAGACATGGCTGACAGCATGACTGTATTGATAAAGACTGGCTGCAGCAATTTGACCAGGGGATGCACCTTGAAAATCGAGAAGTCCTGGTCATCGACGATTGTACAGCCCACCCAAATATGGCAACACTCAAAGCTGCGGAACTTTTGCTTCTTCCCCAAAATGCAACCTCCATAGCACAGCCACGTGACATGGGGACTATGAACAACTTAAAGTGCCACTACAGGGCTGCACTCCTGAAGCATTTGATTGACTGTGTGGATAGGAGCAGCCCACTTGAAGCCTTCAAGCCAATCCCTGCTTGGTGCAGTACAACTACTGAAGAAAAGCTGAGAGTAGCGAGAGAAAGTGGAGGCTGCAACAATTGCCGATTGCTTCAGGAAAGTCGGCTTTACAACAGAGAGTGAAGCATCTGAAACAGTGGAAGACACCATGTCTCTATCTCTGCTGCCTCGTCTGTATGAGTGTATGAGGAATATGGTATCAATGCCCCAGTGGTAGATCTAGATGGGCTGGACGATGAAATTGAGACTCACGGCCCACCCATCTGACTCCAACATTGCTGCACCTCAAGAGAGAGAAGAAGATGCTAAGCCTGATGTGGAACTGTAAAATGATGACCAAGGTGACGAATTACCCATTGTGACTGAAAATCAACTGATGGAGGCAATGAGTAAAGTAGAATCTTACTTCATGCAGAAAGGCATCAGCCAAGACAGTCTGATAATATTGTATGGGGAAATCCAGGAACAGAAGGAAAAAACCAAAGTGAAAAACAAAATTTACAATATGGAAATCTCCCTTTCCTAGGCCTGCCCTCGGTCACTTTCCCAGCAGCATTACGACATCTCCGACACCAGCTTTCAGATAGATCCACTTTCTTCTAATATACAGTATCACTTCACAAAATTACTCCTCCCCCCCCCCCCCCCCCCCCGTTACCTTATACTAAAAAGGAAGAAGAACGACAAGCGATGTTGATAGTGATGCAACTGGACACGGCATGAATGATGAGTCGAGTTCAGAGTCAGATATCTCTACATCATCATCTTGTCATGAATTTGATGCACAGGCATTCCTCACCACTCAGCCTGGTTCTTCAAAGTTCTGCATTCCAGCAATTCACTGCTTCCAGGGGACTGGAGACGAGTGGTTTAGATAGTCCCATGGCAAAGCCTCATCATTCCTTCTCATCTGTCCAGGAGATGAACAAACCAAATTTTCTCAAGGACAATCTTTCTGCTCCTGCATTTCCGCCCTCTCATCAGCCGCATTTTTCACCATACCCAGTGTCACATAGTTTTTATTCATTTGTTGAGGATACTATTTGCAATGCTCCTCTCCCTCCGTCTCTCCCTGACTCCAGGAATTTGGTACCAGACAATATATGTCTTTTTCTCAGCCACAATCAGACTTTACTCCGTCATCATTGCCATCATTAATCCCGCAACACACATCAACACCTAAACATCACCACCCTACCTCACCTCACAAGAGCAGCTCTCCAAAAAATGAAAAGCATGGCAAAATCACCAATCAAACAATTCTTACCCTCTATTCTTTCTCTCTGTCAGCAACCTGACCCTGATGTGGTGACTCAAGATCAAGTAAAGGCTTGCCCATTTCTTGCAAAAGAATTACTGCTAAATGAGAAGACAAAGAAACTGAATTTACCCACTAGCAAGCAGCCTGTCACTTAAACACTTACAAAAGAGTAGTGAAGCCCAGAAAAGAATCAGAGTCAACAGGACCTGACATACTCAGGACAAGAGTTAAAAAATTAAAAGACATTAGAGAATTCATTTCGGGTGGTGTAGAGGAGTCAGTTCATATACAACAAATTGCTGAGGTGAAAAGTCTCAAAAAAGATGTAAAAGATTTATATTCTTGCAGAGAAATCTGGCCTAAATAAGAAAATTATAGTTAATAAGCGGTACAGTTTGGTGTCTCCATGCAAACAAATGCTGGCTGCACATATACTCAAATGAGAAAAATGAGGCGTTTTTTTTTTAGATGCTTAGGTGTTTTTGAAAATGAATCAGCTCAAAGGAATGAACTGGCAAAGATCATTCCACATCAACTAGAAGTATCATAGTTCATACAAGAATTTTTACTTTGTCAATGATGAAGGTGATGAGTTTAGAAAATCTGCAACTATGGTGTGTGTTCAAAACCTTCATGGCTTTGTGAGTGAAGTGCTTGACAGTTATAAGAGAAATGGGTTACTTACATGGCATGACATTCCTGAAAACGAAATTTGGCACTTCCATGTTCTTGGTTGTGTAAGTACATGTGTATTCTTTATCAGTGTTGTTTCTTCAATGCAGTATTACATGTATTATTATTAGATCTCAAGACATTAGCCTGATTATCTCAATACATGTAAATTGATACACATCAACATGTATGAGGGAGGTATTTTAGCTAGGAGTTTTACATGATCATCATGAGTGAAGAAAAGAAGTGTTTTCTAGTTTCTCTTGATCATGTCTCTAGTGATGGATTGACATCCATTGTGATTTAATATTTAATGTACAATGTGTCACAATGTGTGTATGTGTCATTATTGGTATTTATTTTTAACATCAAAATGACCACAAGAAAAATAATGCAAAAAAAAAATCTGAGTAGGTTTTTACTTGTAAAAAGAACAGCACAACCTGAACCAGTTTCATAAAAGAAACAGAAAAACTAACTTCAGCGCAGAGGAAGGTAAAACATTTTCTTAGTTAAAACTGGCATATTTTCTTTGTGATTAATCGAGGGAAGGACACGATGCAGACAAGAAAAGAAAGCCAACAAATGAGGGTAGCTGGCACAGCATTCAATTTAACATAAAACCTGAGACTATTACTAGCTGTGAGTGCCATATTGCCATGCAAATTGCACCTTTCCCTCTTGTTACTTCCTAGATTCTGATACCTCCTCAGGATATTGACACACAAACTCGATGCTATGAAAAAGCATGTGCTTGAATTTGGAGCAATGCCCAGACAACTGAAAAGTGGAGGTCGCAACAAACGTGCTCTCACAGATATTGATGTGGACCGTATTGTTACATTCCTGCATTCCTATGCAGAGACAAGTGCTCTGGTCATGCCTGGGAGGATCCGCTCCATCAGCAGGACAAACTTGGAACTCCTGCCTTCTACTACTTCAAGCCATGTGAAGGATATTGTACATAAACAGTGCAAAGAAGCTCAGACACAATCAGGTAATAGTTGTATAGTTGTAGTGTCTTTGATGATAACTGAATAGAAATTGTTTATAATCTCAGAAATAATGAAATGAACATAATGATCAGTGAATCAGAAGAACTTTTCAATTTTCTATCTACAAAACATTTTTACATTCAGAATTAAAGCATGAGCATAGTGTCCTTTTCTTTATTCCATCCCTGAACCCAAACCCTAGGCCCTCAGTAAAATGAAAGATAAATATAAAATTTATTTTTTTTTAAAAGAGGAAAAAAACTCTAGAGCAGACTTTTTATCAATTCAACCCCCCCACCCCCCTCCCAAAACATTCTTGATCTTTACTGTTAAATTCATCCACTGCATTGAGATAATATGTATGGCGAACTGACTGTAATCTTCTGCCAGCCCATTTTACTAAGCAAAAAGTGTGCAACATGTACAATGAGGCAGGGGACACAGTCCGAGAAAGAGTTGTGTCATTTTACTAAGCAGAAAGTGTACAACATGTACAAAGAGGCAGAAGACACAGTCCGAGAAAGAGTTGTGTCATTTTACTAAGCAGAAAGTGTACAACATGTACAAAGAGGCAGAAGACAGTCCGAGAAAGAGTTGTCATTTTACTAAGCAGAAAGTGTACAACATGTACAAAGAAGACACAGTCCGAGAAAGAGTTGTGTCATTTTACTAAGCAGAAAGTGTACAACATGTACAAAGAGGCAGAAGACACAGTCCGAGAAAGAGTTGTGTCATTTTACTAAGCAGAAACATGTACAAAGAGGCAGAAGACACAGTCCGAGAAAGAGTTGTGTCATTTTACTAAGCAGAAAGTGTACAACATGTACAAAGAGGCAGAAGACACAGTCCGAGAAAGAGTTGTGTCATTTTACTAAGCAGAAAGTGTACAACATGTACAAAGAGGCAGAAGACACAGTCCGAGAAAGATTTGTGTCATTTTACTAAGCAGAAAGTGTACAACATGTACAAAGAGGCAGAAGACACAGTCCGAGAAAGAGTTGTGTCATTTTACTAAGCAGAAAGTGTACAACATGTACAAAGAGGCAGGGGACACAGCCCGAGAAAGAGTTGTGTCCTACAAGTCCTTTTTAAGACTGCGGAGGCAGCTAGTTCCTTCTATAAGAACCATGAAACCAGCAACTGACCTCTGACCTCTGCTGGTATTGCCAACAGCGGTCAGTTCACCTTCAACGCTGTGTAGATCTCCCAACAAAGCAAAAGTCTGAGATTGCACAGCCAATGATTAACCATCTAAATGGCGCATCCGCTGAGTGTTCGCTGTACACTTCTGTTATTCAAGAAGTAGTGAATTCACTACCAGCAGAAGATGCCACTTTGGGACCCCAAGCTGAATGTTCACACCAAGGCAAAGCTCACTATAGCCTTGACTTTGCACAACAGATGCATTACCCCTCTAACCCATTACAACCAGGTCCCATTTTTTTTCAAAAGCAGCTAGAAAATGTGGCCTTTTTGAAGTGAGCTGTAAGGGGCTTAAAAAGCAAGTGAACTTTGTTGTGGATGAATCATGGGACTATGGAAAGGGCGCAGACACTGTCATTTCAAAGCTCCATTTTTTTTTTTTTTCTGTCAGTATGGACTTGGTGAGACTGAAGCCCATCTACATGCAGACAATTCTTGCAGTCAAAACGAAAACAATGCCATGATCCAGTACCTCATTTGGCGAGTTTTGACTGCAAAACAAGAAAAAAATCACCTTGTCCTTTATGTTGGCAATGGCAGGCCACACAAAGTTTGCATGTGACTGGAGTTTTGGTCTCACCAAGAAACTGTACAGAAAAACTGTTGTGAATTGTTTGCAAGATGTGGCAGATGTTATTTGTGCAATCTACTGTTGTAAAGAGAATAACTCTGTGCCACTCAGGATGGTCACATAATGTGCCTGTTTATAGATGGACAGAGTTCTTGACTGCTGTCTGCAAAAGATTGCCCAAGGTTTTAACCTACCACCACTTCTACTTTGAAGTGACTTCAGTGACGTCAAGGTTCAAGAGCTTATCCACACAGGTGAACCCATTCCTGTCAACATTCTGAAGGCAAATATGCTTATTGATAAGAATGCTTTCCCTACAGGCAGTAAAACAAAGGTTGTGGTACTTGTACGAGGAAATCGTGTCTTTTGTTTCACCAGAGCACCAAGATGAAGTTTGCCCTCTTCCAGAAGAACCAGAGTCATCCTCAGTCAGAAACTGAGTCCCAGCCTAAGGCACTAAAACTTGGGAGAGGAAAGGGAAGAGGAATGAAAGAAAATGGTGGTGCAGGTGTTAGAAGTGGAATGAGAAGGAGAGGTAAAAAGTCCTCATAGGATTTTGTTCTATTGCTTTCTTTTGCATAAGATTTCGTGTGACAATGACTGACCACGTACAAAGATTGACGGTTCCAGTAAAACATGTCATGCTTGATAACTTGGAACATGAAGCTTGAGAAAATCATGTAAAATGAGATTCTGTTCTCTGTCTGTGCCTCTCACTCTCTCTCTCTTTTCTCTCCTGTGTATGTCATTGAATAAGAAAGCAATGTTGTTGTTGTTGTTATTGTTGTTGTTTTTGTTGTTGTTGTTGTTGTTGTTGTTGTTGTTTTTGTTGTTGTTGTTGTTTTTTCTTATTGTTTATTCTTTCTGTTTATGACAGTGAAAATTTAATTCAAAGGTTCTATCTCAATTAGGTTGTGAGAAATCAGTTTTATGGAAAAGTCAATTGTTACATGGAACATGGGACATTATGTAGCACATTTTAACTCTTGCACACATTAGGCAATATTGTCTGTGCGATAATAGTCTGCACTTAGTTCTACAAAATAAACAGAATACGAAAAAAGAAAAATGAATACAGAATGATATGAAATCACAAAGTTGGTTTTTCTTTTAAAAGTGTGGATCTCCTGTGCCTTCAATTAGAATTATTTCACGTCATTTTTTTTCTCCCATTTGTGGTGATTTTTTTAAAATCTTGTAAAATACAGAAATAAAGATAACCAATTACTGTTTATTTTATCAATTTGTTTGTTACTTCATTTGAATATATGTAGACTGAAAATTTTGAAGTTGTATCTTAATTAGTTCAGTTAGAATTAAATCATGGAATGCAGAATGTCACGTCGAAAATGACGTATTATGTAACACATCTTAACCCTTGCACACACTATATAAATACATCCATAATGAGAAAAATGCCATGGTTTTGATGACAAAACAAACAAAGCACATGTAAAAATGAATTCAGAATGGCATAGAACCATTTGTTAGGTTTTATGCAACCTTGCAGCTCTAAAACTGAAATGAAAACAAAAGGAAAACTAAATGCATTTTTCTCAAAACTTACTTCTGACACTTTGGGTCACAAAAATTGGAATATCTCAGAAACTAATACAAATATCTCAAAAATTCAAAAACCATTGAATTCAGAAGATCTTTCTCCATAATTATGACTGTATAAAAAAACAGCAGAAGTCCAAAATCCGATTTATTGTACCTTTTTGCAGACAGGCTCACATATGATGTATCAGAAGAGTTAGGTATACTATGCATGATTACTTTCAATTCTTTTGTTCCCTTTCCCATTTTACTTTTCCAGTGACAAGACATTATGCAGTGAGCTTGAGTTCCTTCAAGCGAGAGTGGAGGTAATATTGCCCTGAGATATATGTGACAAGGCCGATGACAGACCTCTGCTGGGTGTGCCAGAACAATAACAACAAAATCCAAAGGTCAACAGGCATGTCGACAGATGCAAAGAGCGCCCTTGTGGAGCAACCGCAGCAGCACCTTCTTGAAGTCACATGAGAGAGGTTTTTTTACAATTCACTTGTGGAGGGTGCCAAGTGTGTTGCTGGGGAGCTCAGGATTAGTGCATTGGAGGCATCCATACCAAACAGCAGAGCCATAGAAATGCATTATAGTTTTGACTATGCTCACCAGGTGCACCTCCCCAGCAACCCACTCCAGCCAGGTCCTCTCTACTTTTTGGCGCCATGAAAGTGTGGCATTTTTGATGTCTGTGTGGGGCCATCCCACAGCAAATCAATTTTGTAATAGATAAGGGAGATGCTCCAGCAAGGGCAGAGAGGTGCTCCAGCAAGGGCAGAGAGGTGCTCCAGCAAGGGCAGAGAGGTGCTCCAGCAAGGGCAGCAATGCTGTCACCTCTTATCTTGATTTTTTTTTTTTTTCAATAACTATGGCCTCAGCGAACAAATTGTCCACCTCCATTGCGACAACTGTGCAGGGCAGAACAAACACCAGCATGTTCTGCTCTACCTCGCTTGGAGGGTGATGACTGGCCAACACAGTGAAATTAATTTACATTTCATGTTGCCTGGCCACATCAAGTTTGTCCCTGACTGGTGTTTTGGGCTGTTGAAAAAAAGTTCAGAATCAGCCATGTCTCTCCAGCCTTCAAGAGATCAGTGATGTCATCAACAGCAGCACACACACAGAGGCATAAATTATGCACAGCTGGTTGGAGACGAGGCTGGCAACATCCTTGTGCCAACCTACAACTGGCACAAGTTTTTGTCTACTTCAGACAGACCAATTCCTGGCATTGAGCCCCTACAGCATTTTAGATTGGTTCGGACAAGGCCAGGAGTGGCTGTAGCCAAAGAAGCTTTGGATGGGGGTGAGGTGGAGCGAGTGGTGCTCACACACGTGCCTCAGCAACTCAGACCAGATGCCATCCCACCCCCTGGACTGTCAGGGAAGAGACAGGAATATCTGTTCCATCACATCAGACAATTTGTGCAGGAGGAGTGACAGGACATGGCGTGTCCTCAGCTACAATAAATTTCTAACTGTGTTGTTCATAATCTTTAAATTGCACTGGTGGTGATACCATGAAAACGGTCCTTGGCCACAATAAATGCCTGACTGGTGTTTTTCATTGTATTATAATTTACAACTTGCATTGTTGGTGAAACCACTGTGGTGTGTTATTTCAATAATTCAATAATCTGTAATTTGCACTGGTGGTGAGAATGTGAATTCTGTGGATTTTGGTGTTTGTAATCACTGCTGTGTAATTCCTGAGGTGTTTTTCATTGTGGGGTAAGTTGGATCTACTTTTATTATTTTTCAGTTCTACAAGCAATGGCCTACTTTGTTTCCTACATCTACATCCTTTAGTGTTTCATTGTTCCCCCTTTCCCTTGCACTCATCTTCAACCTTTCTTCCTCTTGCTACATTATTTGCCTTGTGCATTAATGAAACTGCTATCCCTTTTAGCATTTTTGTTTGTTTAAATCTTGCCTACATTGGATCATTGTTTTATCATGCTTGCTAACAACTACAGTTTACTACCACCAAGTTGGTTTGCATCCTCTGCTATTATTCCCTCAATTTTTACCACTAGAAAATGGATGGACAGGGGAGAGAGGGTACTCTCAATTCTGTTTGTTTTTTAAACGTATGAATAGAAATTTCTACTGCAAATATTGAAAATCAGTTCATAAATACATCCTCCAGCAGTTCAACTTCAAATTTCACTTTCATGCCTGGTTGCTATGGAAAAACCTGGGCTGAACAAGCCTGATCTTCTCGAAATTTCCGCCATTGCATAGTGGCCACCCCCCAGAGGTGGGGGGTGGCCACTATCCCCGTCTCTTTAAACTGCTATATCTCGGGCTACAATTAAGCTAGCTCAAAAATTTTTTCACCACTTGAAAGTACAGTAAATAAGGTTTCCTATGATATCAATAGCTCAGTTACGGTAAAAATCGATTTTTGTGAGCAAGCCCCACTAACCTCAACGGAAGTCGCACTTGACCAAACAGAGAAGAACGCGGTGAAACATAAATATCTGATTTTTTTACCTTTTTCCTTTTTTGGTCGATACTAAACCCTGTGAACCCGAGCACCCAGAATAGCGGGCGAAGTGTTATACGGCAAATCTCCAAGCACCCAGAATTCTAGGCATCCAAACATAGCAGTGCCAAGGGATTTCCTAAGCTATTTATACCCGACCAAATCACAATATTACTTCACCTTTAGCCCGTAAAAGAGCTTGTTCAATGTCTGCCTCCATGCTTTTGTGAATTTGTTGACATTTTGTTGGTGAAAATTCAGTTTTTTTTTCATGATGAAGCATAGCAACATTTCAACACCTCAACCCAGCCATGCCCCAAGCATATGACTGGTGAAATAGTGTTAGACTTAGAACAGTGGTCTGATGATGAATTAGACTAAGCTTGTGATCAATCATACCCTGAATCAGATCTAGAATCAGTTTCTTCTAGAGACAGTGATAGCAGTGACGAAGATGCTACCACAGATCCAGATAGTTCTAGACCTCCTGTTGTTATGCAAGAAGGTGGGCATGACGATGCACCAGCTGACACTGCTGCAGATGATGAATTAGGTCAAGGGTGGTCTAAAAGATTTACTCTGATTGATGTTAGATTTGACAACAATGGTGTAGGTCCTAGAAATATGCCAAAAACATTTGATGATGAGATAGAGCCAATAGAATTTGTCAAACTTTTTTTAGACAAGACATTTTTGGGAAAATATGTGCATGATGACAAATTGTAGGGCTGAGCAAATGACTGGAATAAACCCTGATTTGTATTATCTGAAGTACATGAAGGAACCAGTTTCTGTTCGAGAACTAAAAGCATGTCTGGCTCAAAGAATATTCATGGAGTATGCGGTAATCCAGCCTGCATATGAAGACTACTGGAGATCTGGAGCCAAACATTTTTGTGACAAACACAGCAGGTTTCCACGATGTTATGGAGAGAGATCGATTCCTCCCAATCTGGACTTTTTTTTTACAGTTCGTTGATGAAAATGATGAGACAATCCACAAGACTGATAAAATTTATAAAGTGTGGCCAGTATTCAACTACTTGTTGCAAACGATTCAGATACCACTAAAAACCATCCCGTTTTCTCAGCCTTGATGAGGGGATGATTCCCGCGAAGAACCGTCTTTGTATCAAGCAGTACATCAAAGATAAACCCATCAAATCTGGAATAAAGTCCTTCATGCGGTGTGATGGAAAGAAAGGTTTCATAACAAATGCTGAAATTTACACTGGTTAGGGAGGAGATGGCACATCCAGATTTAGGGGTTATTGGTAATGTGGTGGTGCGGCTATTGACTGTTGCAGACAGTGATCACAGAGGACATGTTCTGGTCATGGATCGGTATTACAGCTCAGTCAAGTTCTATCATCATCTGCATCAGCAGGAAGGTACATTGGCTTGTGGCACAGCTCTTTCCAATAAGAAATTCTATCCAAAGTGTTTGCACAGGAAAAAAATTAATGCACATGGAGACTCCTGTTATCAGTGTCGACAAAATTTGACATGTGTATGGTTTGGCCGGCTAGAAAGCCGATCAATTTTGTTTCAAATTTCCACAATCCCTTGGACATCAGTGACACTCAACAGCCAAACAAGGATGGAACACACGTAGACATACCAATCCCACAGCTTGTCAAAGACTACAACCAATTCATGGGAGGCTGCGACCTCAATGACCAACTGACCATGCTCAACCAAAAGCACTACCGTTCATTTTTGTGCACATTTTGCTCAGGAACTCAGGGGAGGTTTTTTTTTTAGCCTCAGCAGCCCAGGGTTCAAAGGGTTAAAGTTCAACCATTTTTCTACATTCTGTGAAAATATTAGATCTCAAATCAGCCTCTAAATATGATAAATACTGCTTTTAATGCCTTTAATTTTGCCTTTGACATCGAATATCACAGCAATAATGGGGTTCATTGAACTCCCGATAACGACAAAATCAATAAACCTATTGTCACAAGATGTTTACACAGCATGTATCATTTATATATTTATTTATTTATTTATATTTATGTATCATTATCATGTACAGACATGCAAAATTTCAAAGCCATAGGTTAATTATAAGTACCCGCTGCTAGGGAGATAGTAAGGCCACCCATTTTGCCGAGAGCGAACATTGCTATATCCATCTCAAATTAAAGATGAGATTTCATACTTCATGGTGACGTCCATATCTCAAAACTGAAAAAATGCGACTTCCGGTGAGGTTAGCGGGGCTCGCTCACATATGTCTCATTTTGACTGGTCACGAGACATATATTATACAGCCCATCTGTTATATCTGAAACACACACACATATAATATACAGCCCATCTGTATTATCAGCCTAATCTTTGACGTCCACAACTTGTTTTTTCCTCTCTGGTACAAAGGGCACTGCTCCAGGCTTGCTGTGAAATCTTTTGTTGGTTTCCCTGAAACACAAATACAAATCAGATAAGTTCATGTGGAATGTAGAAGACTTAGACAGTCCTGCCCAAAAATCTAACATCATTTTTGAGAAGATTTCAAGAAGATTTTTTTTTAATTCAAAGACTTACAGTAGGTTACAAAGACTTGCAGTAGGTTAAAAAATGAAAACTGACCCGTCTCACCCTGGCCCACCGTTCCAATATCTGTTACCGTAAGGGAGGGAACCAGCGCCATTATTTTCCAAAGGACTTTCAAGGAAATTTTTTGAAATTCAAGGACTCCTTAAATTTGAGGATGTCGCATGAAATAAAGATAACTGAAGAGCATTTTTCCAAAATGGGTAAGTTAAATTTTGCATGAGTTATGGCCCCTTTCAGACAGGCATTCCAAATGAGTGGAAGACGCGGTGTAAGTATTCAGTTAAAACTTGCTGTGTCCCGTCTCTATCTGTCTTTATCTTATAAAGACGGCACATGGCAAGTTTTAACTGAACACTTATACCACGTCTAAGTGTTCGTTCACACCAAACTGCCAACAATGGGCATGCAATCATGGCTGAACGACAACAGTACACTCAGCCGTGTAGCCAACAGGAAGGGATTGTTTTTCTTTAATCTCACGTACCCCAAGCCTGTTGGCTACATGGCCGAGTGTCATTGAAATTTTACGGCAGCGGTAAAAGTGAAAAGACGGACGGGCGAGAGAAAATTACTCGTCCGTTGCCGATAGGATGGTCTGAATCCGATCATTATTATGATCTGTACTGTTGTCGCTCGGCCGTGATTGCACGCCCGTTGTCGGCAGTTTGGTGTGAACGAACACTTACACTAATTTTGAATGAGTATCTGTAAGAGACCACAATTCATGCATAATTTGACTCACTCAGTTTTGGAAAAACACTCGTCAAACTAGCACTATATCAAGTCAAAAAAAAAAAAAAAAAAAACTTTGAAAGCAACAATTTGCGACCAAAAATGTTCAAGTTTCATTTAAAGGTGGTTTTTACAGAAATATCAGGTTGCTGTTAAGTAAGGACGAAACTGGAATAAATCTGAATTACTTTCTGTTATCACCAATTTCTTACAAAAAACATTCGAGTTGGCAACAGTGCTGGACATTTGGGGATTACACACCAATACATGATCAAATGTCATTGTTCTTTACAATGCACAGAGTAGTGTAAATTATGTCATATACAGTATGAGCCATTCTCAAAAGGTGGGACTTGCACTGGTGACATTGTTGTAAGTGATCTCTGGATGAATAAAATCATATTAATGTAAAGTATTTAGTATCATTTCCTTCCCCATATGCTCAAGTATCATCACAAGCAACAGCATCAACTACATTTATACCAGTTTATCAATATTAATGATTTATTTTTCAAAATTCCCCTTTTTTGACTTCGAAAAACGTGGCATACCAGAGAGCCACATTTCAATGGGTGTTTTTGTAGTGAAGAACAAACTGAACCACAACTGCCCTACCATTATCTTGTAGTGTATTAATTGAAGCTTAAAAAACACCACAGGGAGTTGGAACAGACCCAGTCCATTATTAGCAACTCAAGGTTAAAATGATGATGTTGGACGTGATGGTGTCTGTCATTTTTAACTTCGGCGTAATTATATCCTTTTACAAGTATAATAGATTAACATTAACTGAATAGTGGTGAATTATAGTTAACCAACAATTTAAAAACAAAAAAAACAGCAGAATTTTTGCAATTGCACTTCCCCGGGCCTTGATGTGCAGGGTTTAAATAATATTGTTGATTGTCTGTCATTTATTCACGTCCGACCCATCTCCGATAGCTTTTGCGCCGGGTGACTCCGCACACTACCTTGTGTCGTGCGAGTAGCACTTTAAACAAACTTGGTACGGAACAACGGAAGTGGATCCAAAGATGCCTGTTTAAGCACACACGCGGGATCACGAAGCGTCTGTCATCAGAATGCTCCGACTTCACGTCCGACCAATCCTGGCAGAAAGGACGCTTTTAAAAGGAATTGCGCAGTGTTTTTAGTGTTGAAATGAATTCTATTTAGTACAGATGATATTTAATTTCGACTTTATGGTTTATTTAGCAGAAATAAGGTCTAGGCAACTCTAGGTAGATCTACGAAATTCCTACGGTCATGTTCACGTCCAAAACCTCCATACTAGTCATGGGACACTATGATGATATCCTTTTGGCATCCTTCTGAATAGATTTTCACGATGGATTTGATTCTTATGTACACTACAAACGCAAAATTAAAGTATGGATATCACAGGTAGCATTGCAGCCAATAAAATAAGAAAGAAATAGGGAAATAATTGTAATTTTATAAGTGTCTGTCATACTTCACGTCCGTCACTTTTCTTGTCAAATCATTGTTCATCTTTCATAATATGCCCATATCAGATTGTTTCTCTGATTACCTAAACACACAGGATTGATTTTGAAAGCCACACCTATGTAGTCCTTTGTTTTTTTGAGATATGGAAACTTTCAGATTTAAAAATGTTGGACGTGAAGTATGACAGACCAACTTCCTCAATTAGTATTATTTGCATCCAAACATTAAATAAACTACATAAAATGTAGTAATGTCTTGCCATGTTTAATGTTATTTTGTTTGTTATATGCTGTTGTCATGCCCACAAATAGAGAAACCTGCTGTTTTTGTATGTCATCAATCACGTCCAACACGTCTGCATTTTCTTCACATTATTTCAAATAAATAAATTTCTATGAAAGATCTTGTTCTGGGACTTCTTTTTTTATGTAAATTAATATCATGAGTGAATGTGTTTGTGTAGTTTTAACATTGTTTTACAAATTTAAAAATGTGCTGTCTTGTCACATTTTGGTTCCCACCTTTTGAGAATGGCTCATATACAAATTAGAAGTGCCATCAGATGATAAAAATTCACATCTTTAATCTCACAAAGCCACTGCTTGTCAAAACAGTCAGGGTTGGGAACTACTGACAGAATAAGAATTAGAATTTGAAGACAGGAGAAAAAGAAAATAGAAAGAGGCAGAAAGGAAAAAAAAATATGTGTAAAAATATGGAAATTGAAAGATTTTTGGAGAATTCTCAGACTACCACCTCAAATACTATAACAAACTTACTGCCTCAAACAGGATATCATGAAAAAATGTCTTTTTCACTTCATTACAGTGGCCTTGAATCCGTGATGACTAATTCAATAAACATCAAAAATTCAAGCACTGCAAATTGCAAACTTCAAATTTCTCTCTGCCAAGAGAAGATCTGTTCAAATTATATAAACTTAACCCCTTCACTGCTGAATGCTTTTCCTTGCTGGATGCTGAAAAATTTGTTTGAAATGCATCAACTTGCAGTTTATAGACGGTTTTAGTAGAACATAAGTTGTATATTAACAGATTATTCCCACTATCAACTTTAGAATGTACTGTACACATCCACAGTGCACTTGCACTATGGCTGATGGGATATACGTTCGAATATCCACAGCGCAGTCAAGGGGTTAGGGAAGCCATTACCAATTTCTAATCACCAATGAAAACTGAAACCTACTTTCTCTTCTGGGATTCTTTGATTTCCCGTAATTCTTTCTTCTGATTGTAGATCATCTTGGGGAGATGTCTGTGTCGAGCTATTCTCTTGACCTCTGGGTGATCTTTGTATGTCTTCTTCAAAACCTCGGCTGTA
The DNA here is from genome assembly GCA_963931925.1 of Onchidella celtica. NCBI lineage: Eukaryota > Metazoa > Mollusca > Gastropoda > Systellommatophora > Onchidiidae > Onchidella > Onchidella celtica. The sequence goes on from OZ007579.1 coordinate 52,529,037, forward strand.
TTGAAGGCTGTCTTCTCTCTGGGTTTGATCTACAGCACAAAAACATAATGTCATTACTTCCAAAATAACATGATTGCATTTTTTTGTTAAATCGACTGGTGTGGCTGTAGAATTACAGAGTAAATATACAGCCAAAACAAAAAAAAAAGGGGGGGGGGGGGGAGACAGAAAAGGAGTGCCAGTAAATGTGGATCCTTTGACTTTCCTCATGCTAAAAACTCTTTGATGTGACTACAGCATTATGCTGACTAAACAACAGTGGTATGAGAATATCTTATCAGATGTACACAATCATATTCACAGGACAGCAGCCTCAATGTGCACATTTTTAGCTGGGTTTTTTTTTTTTTTTTTGCAACTCTCAGAAATTATTCAAGTTTTTCTTTCACTTGATGACTGGATGAAAATCTGAGTGACTGATACAATGCAATTTTTTCTTTTATTGTTGAGTTAGTTCTCTTGTATTTGATATAAAAATTTGGAGCTTTCGTAGATGCAACTTTTTTATCCTCTCCTTCTTCGCCATCTTTCTTTTTTTTGTTTTTTGGGGTTTTTTTTGGTTCTGTTTTCAGAATTTATTTTCATCCTGGGTTTCTTTAGCTGTGCTGAAATCATTTCTTACCACGCCAAGTTTCTCTGCCGCCCTGGCTTTCCACAATCTGATGTTCATCTCATCTGAGCCAGACATGATGTATTTGTTATCCATGGACCACAGGACATGGTTGACACGTTGCATGCGTTTGGTGGTATATACATCCCTGCAAGTTAGACAACAGAAAGTTTAACCTAACTGTCCAAGCCAACTGGCCTGAGAGATACAAAAAAATGTTACACTTTTCCTAAAATATCTTTCACATCCACACATGATCTTTAATCATTAATCAATGATAAATAAAAGAACTCGGACATGAATGTTTCATCTGTGTGACCATCCTAGGCTCTTACAATCTGCGATGCACGTGAAATATGGGAAATGCAGTATTTAAGGAAACAAGGAATGTGCACATTTATGAATGACCAACATTTTGTTTTTTCCACATTTAGATTTGTTCTATGAGATGTGAAACAACCTCATTTACAGACAATCTACAGTTTTCCTCCCATGGCCAAAGTGGTGGCCAATGACTTCAAATTCATCCCAATACAGGTGACAATGCCTGGCAGTGACAGTACTTACCTGCTGTGTCCTTCAGTTGAATTAAATATTCTAACACATTTATCATAACCAGCTGTAGCAAATTCCTTTCCTGTTGGTGAGTAGTCGACACCCATCACTGTAAAGACATTTCAGTGTGAAAAATTGTCATCATGCATGAAAAGAGTGAAATGGAAGCAAAGACAAACTCTAGTGACCAGAATGATTTACCATAGTCCTGCGGGAGGCCACTATATTGGCCTCCCCGCGCAACACGCGAGGCCATTATTTTGTCCAACATGCTTAACCGCGGGTCCTGCGGGATGCCACATTTTTGTATAGCAACGGTGCGCCTCGCGCTTTGTGTATTCGGTTGCCAAGGCTGTCGTTTTTTGTTTTTTTTTCATGTTTTTTTCCCCACACGATTTTCGCGTTTATTTATCCTGTCACCCCTACTATATCTAACAAAATGGTATCGTCCGATTACGTTTATTATGATGCAACTATTCATCATACTCGAGTAATAGTACTGACGGTCTGAAGTTCGAACTGGGGAAAATCTTGGGGAAACTTTTACTTTGATGCTGGTTGTCGTCTACATGTGAAATGAGAAGAAAGGGGCCATGTGCGTATTTGAGACGCCGTTCTACGTCTGTAATTATGAATTCTGATGTAATATTAGGGCATGCTGCATAAGGGCGTCTGTCAGTAGGTTTTTCATCAGGGAAAACTGGGAGAAAATGACCGACTTTGTTTTGGTCGTTGACTTTATTTGGTGTGGTAATTAGAGAGATATTGTGTTCCTTTGGTTAAACCGCTTTTCAGTACATGTATGTGCTCTACGACCTGGAACTGGAAATCAAATCTCTCGCTAAAACTAACATCATAGTACGTGGAAGTTTTACATAGTAGAGGAGGGAGAAGGCAATATCACGATACATGTGGTTAGTAAATTAAGCGAATGGCTTAAAAAACAATTTGTTCACCTGAATGGCCTGACTTAGGGATAGAAAAAGCGCAGAGGTCTTGGGAAAATGATAAAACGTGTGTTAAACTGCATGTAAATGCAGAAAATTCTTGATTTGGGCCTTCAATTTCACAATAAAACCTACTGCATATCATCACAAGTACTTTATCCAAATATCATAGGGGTCCCTTGCGATTTATCCACCACTATTGTTGTTATTGCATCCTGAAGTATACGCGATACACGTGTTCACAACGGCCCGATTGACCAGACCGCCGAGGTTATCGGTAACACGCGAACGATCAGCTGACTGGCCGCTGGCTATCCCCGCACGGGGCGTTACGTGGACGAGTTCACTCAACGCGGGACGAGGGTTAAATAAACCATCTATTTGAAGTTGTATCTGCTGGAGATGGTGAGGTGAAACTGTTGTAGGATCAGTTATTTCATTCTTAACCCATACCCTGCGTGCTACCCGTAAAGCCCGCTGCCCCATCAGTGACCTTACTCACGGAGAATCTTATCTGGGGTCACTGACCCGTGCCGCTAGACGATGACCACATACACTGTCCACGTGGTTCGGTTTTTATTGATCGGTATGAAAACATTCGCTGCTCTGCCTTATCACGCTTGATAATGAATTAACCAGCAAAATCTTAGTCTGTCAGTCTCTAACCGATGATCTGACTTATGATTCCAGACTGACAGCTGTAGTTTTCGTGAGAACGAAGCATGATAACTAGCCACGCCCTCCCAAGCCCTACACAAATGGTTTCATCCTGATTGACACTTATTAATAAACCAATGTGGGCATTTGGGGCAAAGATTATTTCAGAGCTTGTTTCTGACTGGTTCTTAGATACAGACAACTCCAGATGGTGGTCAGCTTGTGAGAAAATGAGATAATATTGCAAATTTGTTGAGCAACAGTTCGCATGTCGATGTTACATCTTTTGAAAGTGTGGGGAGAGCCTTTGAAAGCTTAGTCTTTGTGATTCCGACCAGTGGTTCACTGGTTAACATGTCCATGTCACAATGCGTTTGATTTAGAAGAGATACAGTGAACAATAACACGGTGGTTACGTCTCAAAAAGGTCAGTGACCTGATGCGTGAAAATACGGCTTGCGCATGGCGCGGTCAGCTTGACCGGTGCGACTTTTGCCGCCCGTGCGGCGTGAGCGCTTGCAAGTCCATACCAACTATTGCCGCCCCGCGCAGGGTGAGGGTTAACATACACATGCTCATTCCAGTTTTACTCAAGCCATTTGGGCTTATCATAATAAATATATGCAAATAATTACATATAAACTTTCTTACTTATCAAGAACAAAGTAATCAAGAATAAAAATGAACCCACTCCCTTTCAGTAAAGTGCTGAAAAAGTTGGGACTGGATGAAATTATGGATATATTAAAAGAATATATGATGTCAATCTAAGAACACCCAAGTGCCAGCTGAACTAGCATCCCAGACAGTAGGAGCTAACCAGCAGCAATTGGAGCACACACATGTAGCAATGACATTGATTTTTTTTTCATTCAAGTTAAGTGTCCTTTAGCTTTGTGCACTGGAAAGTACAGTCAATGTACAGTCAGTGATCACGCCTCGGATGGAAAAGGTGGGGTCGGCAATCGCGCTTTGGACGAAAAAGACAGAAGATTTACACTGCAAAAGCATAATCAGTAATTTTTAGGTGATCAGCAAAACTTGACTTAATTTTTTTTTTCCTTCCCCTTTTCCATGAAACGAGGAGATTTCAAAGGAACACAGGGAGGGCGGGGTTTTGTCATAAAAACAGGGAGACTCCCCGCAAAAATGGGGGGACTTGGGAGATCTGCCTACGTATGGTGCCTTCTTTACAAGGTACACTACTATTATTTCTTTTGGTCTGAACCATCTTACAGGTCAAGTGCCACTGATTTTCAAAGCTGATCAAGTTCTATTTGTGGCACATTCCTGAACCTCTACTGGTACACGGTCACAGGCTTTGTTAACAGGATGAAAGAAACTTGTGGGTATCTTAGCTGCATTTCCAAATCTCATTGTATTTTCAAATCTATGACTGTGCAGATGATGAAAATTTGTATGAGCAGCGCAGCTACCCCTTTAGATGTTTCATAATCACATACAACAAAATGCACACACTCTAAAGACTAATACTGCACAAGCAACTTACCAGCAGCAATATGATCTTCATGTTTATTGGCTGCCATCCTCAGGTTGCGAATGTCATATGTATATAAACTAGGAAACAGAGTAAAACATTTATAAGAAACTATGATATAATCTTCAGACATGCAAAAACTGACATAATTATAGTTGAAGAAGATGATGCGTGGTGCAGCTAATGCATCAAAAGTGCCGAGTCTACAAAATTTGAAGTTACCATGATTACAAAAATGTTATCAAAGACAAGAATAATCTCCAATGTCTCATTCAGATTTACGAATTATTCTATATAGTGAAATTCTTCTTAACAACAACAAAATGTAACTCAAGACAAACTTTAATTTCCCTACAGATAAAATAACAAGATAGAATTGATACAATTTGTTTAGCTCAAAGTAAAAAAGTCAAGGAAGTGACAAACAATTTTTAGGTAAACTGGTGGAATTACGCCAGTGGTTGACAAAGAAGAGACTTCATCAAAGAACTGAAACAAGTCATCAACTAAATGACCATGAAATCCCCTCTAGGATCACAATGGCTATAACTGGTAGTTTGGCAAGGGAAACAGAATATAAATTCTGATCAATGATGGATTAATTATTTAAATTAGTGTCACTGACAGCTACCTCTCATTTTGTCTTCAAGACAAATACAGACCTGCCAACTAAATACCACTTCAATAAGGGACACTTCAAGTTCCACAGTATACCCATACTCTATACAAGCAAAGTGAAACTGTCATTTATGATTTCCACCTAAAAGAGAACAACTAATTATACAAAACACTGTAACACACTTCACAGATCTCATGTACATGTTCTCTCTATATATAGTAGTATATTGTTCATACTGTCATCATTGTCCTGCTCCTTCCTAAACAGGCTTTGTAAATATGGCAGGAATTCCTTTGCCATAAAATGAAAATATTTCTCAACATCCTTCAAAACGATCCTGTGAAATAAGGTGCAGCTGGCGTCTGTTACTATATAAGGCAGAATGATCTTACTTGTAATCATCACAAGCTGCAGTGAACACGAATGCCTGCATGGGATTCCAGCTAAGGGCGTTAGTTCTCATCCTCATCACAAGCTGAAAAAGATTCAACAAACATCTTTATACATAACCATGGAACAAAAATTTATGTACTATGACTTTTGTTATGAAATACACTAAGTCTCATTCTGTAATTTCTGGCTAACAGTATAACAATGCTTAACTGACTTGTTACCATGTGTGTATGAGGGCCACATAGACTTGAGGAACTTCTCTGGCAATGTCATCTTTACTGAAATATGAGTTTATGTAGTAAATTTTGTGAAATATGCGTAAAAGGATGTTAATTTTATTGGATCATTTTGTCACGTAAACAAACTGACAGATATCCTGCCATAAATACAACAAATTCTACATAGTGCTTTTCAATAGAAATGTTTATTGATATCAAACTGAAAAGTTCCATTGGCCAAGGGTTCAAATGCAAGAAAAAAGGTGCCTGATCAAACTAATGCTAAACTTGTGATTCAAAATTGCACTGGAAATTCCCATTTCATTATATTTGACAAGAGACTATGTATTTTTGACATGACTATAAAAAAGATAAAAATGATCACAAATACTGGGATATGTACGGAACCTTCTGGACTCCTGAGCTGCCACGTGTGTCGTACAACATAACACTTCTGTCATCTGCTGCCGCAGCTATTAGGTGAGTCTAAATTGAAAAAAAAGCAACAACAACAATTCAGCTACTTTGACATTTTCACAAACTATTTTTTTTACAGTAACTACCCGCATATGGTGGCACAAATTATTCATTAAATATCATGAAAAACTAGGCTATTTTGAAAAATGCCTAACTTTTTTTATTCATGTATGGAATTGTTTCATCTTTGCAGGCTGTACTCAAAACTGAATGTTTTAGGTCTCTGCATTAAAAAATGTATGTATATAATATTATCTTTTATGTATGTGTTTCTATGAAGGTGTCAATGAAGCTGAAAAAAAAGTTAAAAAATAATGTTTGAGAGTAACGAAAGGTGACATACATCTCAATTTCACTGAATTGCAAACTGTCTGGCATGACGAACAGAGCGTAATAAATTTAGAATCTCAAAAGAATTGAAAGGATTTTAAAGGGAGGTATCATATTAAGCCCAGTCAGAAACAGTCCGATACTGGCAAACCAGAAGCGCACACACACACCATAATTTCCCATATTTTCTCAGTAAATCCGGGAAGACCCTATCAAACTAAGCCCAATCAGACACAGTCAGCTTCAGCCACTATTTCTTCAGTGCACATTTTCCTCGCAGCCTCTCGGTGTGTCTGGCTGGGGTGGGTATAATGACCCCCTTAGCCAGGCACTACAGAGCAACAATGCACCATTCATTTAGCAAGAAAATACACAAATGAGGTGTCTACCAACTCTCCAGCAAAAAGAATGGATTGATTGTCTGTGTTTGTTTCCATGAAGGACATGAATCCAGGTGATTTGTTTACACATGATTTTAATTTACATAAAGAAAACTCTTGAGTTTATGCCTGCATACCGTGTCCATTTTAAAAACTCAAACTGAAAGTTTGAAAAATTCTGGACTCATTGGTTACGAAATGACCATTTTTTAAGTGAGATACCTCAGTTTTCAAAAAATTCCGACTACCCCAGAAACAAAAGGAACATTTCAATGGTAAAGTTTCAGCAAACCACAACATACAGCCCTACAGCCCTACCTCTGTTCTGTTGAACTTGACATGATGCATACTGTCCAAACCCCATTTGTAGGACTGGTACGGCCGAGCACGATCCCCTGCCCAGATGTCCAAAGACTGACCACAGGTGACAAATATATCTTCTTTCTCATGGTGATCTATACTTAGATAAACATGCTGTGAGACAAAGAGAAAACAAATAAGCTTTAAAAGCCCTTGGTGAAAATAAAAATATTGTCAACATTAATAGAACTAAAAAAGTTCTGTAATGAATAATAATATGATTCCTGTGGCGATCATTTAAAATAAATCAAAATTTTGTCAAATGCATATCATTTGCTAATTTACTCTACTCACATACTGATGTATCATAAATGTCCTTATTTCACTTGGCACCACCTCATTCCGTCTCCTCATGAAAATCTGTGGTAAACGTTTGTAGTTAAACTTACAAAGTGTTTGGTCAACTTTATATCACTTTAAAATCTACACCCACAGCTAGGAGATAACTTCACAAATTTCATTGGAATGAAAGAATTACACCTTGTTATATGCCATATGATATTGTGGTCTTGTCTCAATTTTTGTACAAAATGAAGATGAATAATGCAGTGCTGGGACAATACATTGTCTAATGTATACATGTGCCCCAAACCTACATTTTTTATCATGCCACTATCCTAGTGACACCTACTTTGCTCAAAATGGTCCTGACAGGCTCTTGTGTGATGTTTCCTTCTTCTGAGCAGGCCCAAAGTTTGATGTTTGCATCTTGTCCACACTGGGGATTCATTCAGTACAAAGTTCATCTCACGGCATAGACAACATCTAGCATTTTTAACCCTCGTCCCACACTGAGTGAACTCATCCACATAACGCCCCGTGCGGGGATAGCCAGCGGCCAGACAGCCGATCGTTCGGTGTTGCCGATAACCTTGGCGGTCGGGTCAATCTGGTCCTTGTGAACACATGTATGTTTACTTAAGGACGCAGTAACAACAATACTGGTGGATAAATTGTAAGTGACCCCTATGATATTTGGATAAAGTACTGGTGATAATATGCAGAAATTTTATTGCCAAATGAGAGGCCCAAAAATCAAGAATTTTCTGCATTTACATGCCATTTATCATACGTTTTATCATTTTCCCAAGACCTCAGCACTTTTCCTGTCCCTAAACAAAAATTATTTTTTAAGCCATTCGCTTAATTTACTAACCACATGTATCGTGACATTGCCTTCTCCCTCCTCTACTATGTAAAGCTTCCACTTACTATAATGTTAGTTTTAGCAAGAGATTTGATTTCCAGCTCGTAGAGCATACATGTGCTGAAAAGCGGTTTAATCAAAGCAACACAACATCTCTCTAATTACCACATCAAATAAAGACAACGACCAACAACAAAGTCAGTCATTTTCTCCCAGTTTTCCCTGATTTTTCCCCTACAGACAGATGTCCATAGGCAGCATGGCCTAGTATTACATTGGAATCCATCATTACAGACATAGAACGGCATCTCTAATACCCACATGGCCCCTTTCTTCTCATTTCACATGTAGACGACAACGAGCATAAGTAAAAGTTTCCTCAAGATTTTCCCCAGTTCGAACTTCAGACCGTCAGTACTATTACGTGAGTATGACGAATAGTTACGAACAGTTGCATCGTAATAAACGTAATCTTACGATACCATTTTGTTAGAATAGTAGGGATGACAGGATAGATAAACACGCGAAAATAGTGTGGGAAAAAAACGTGAAAAAAAACACTAGCCGCGGCAACGGAATAACCAAAACACTAGGAGCAGCGCTGTCATACAATATATTGGCCTCCCGCTGGACCCGGTTTGCAGTATGTAAGCCACAATATTGGCCTCGCGTGTTGCGCGGGGAGGCCAATATAGTGGCCTCCCGCAGGACGAGGATTAATAAGGAAACAAAATGAAATGTCTGTCAGTTTCAGATGTCTGAAGCTGTGAAATAATTTACCTGCAATATGTCAAAAGTCTAAGCAGTTAGCCTTAAATATTCTTCTGGAAAGAACAAAAAATCACAACTTCAAAAAGTTATAAAAGGGATGCCCCAAAAAATAATTTCACATGAACCCCTGCCCCATTGGCTAGACAGGTAATTGAAACCACCATCAGTTAGTAATGATTTCCAAAGAAGGGAGAACACAAAAGTGAAACTTTGTACACATTTCACAGGTTCGTTATACTTTAGGCACTGGCCTAAATCCTGAAACCTGGCAGAAATCTCTCCCCCCCCCAAAAAACCCACTATTCTCACATTCCTCTCAACACTCTAAATACAAAACAATCCTGTAAAACAAGGGGTGGTTGACAGACCTGCCCATATAATATACTGAAAACCTGTGACTGAGCTGTTCATCTCTGCTGTAAAAAGTCCTGGTTTCAAACACTTACATCTTGCTGGCCATTCATTAACATTCTGAATTTCTCTCTCATGCTTGCTGCACCTCTTGCTTACATTTGCTTTAAAACATGACAACTCTTAAATTAAATTAGATGTGAATATCAAACACATGTGCAGAAGGTCTAACTGAGTCTGAAGACTCCCTAGGAAAATACCCATTCCAATGCAGGCATCTGTGTAGGCAAAATATGAATTCATTCTCACCTCAAAACGAAATACGGGAGTCTACCTGCCTCTATTTTTCCTGGAGAAATCATTTGTAACGCAAAAAAAATCTTAAAACTAAGGAAATTATGAAATAGGTCTGCTCAGAGAATGCTCAGAGACAGACAAATTTAATCTTCCCTGACAATTCCTACATTTCTCACTCCATGGTGTACCAAAGTATTTTGTCACAACAGATGAAGGTAAAATTAACCATTTATAAGATAAAATTATTCAAGCAACTCACAGAAAAGAAAAACTGGCCTGTTCGATGTGCACACAAACTATGAACCAATCCATCATGAGCAGCCACAGAACTCACACACTGTTTCGTGGACAGATCCCACAAACGAATCTGAAAGAAATACAATTAGAATTCTTGCAATTTCATGATATTCATGGTTGTGAAAGGGTGTTGCTATATTATTCAGAATCCTTGCCACCACTGTTTTTATAATTTATTCCCAGAGACAAATCGATCAACAATAGGAAGACAAGAACACTTGTATCACATGAATAGTCATGATTCTCAAAGAATAAGTTTTTTTAGTTTTACCATGAATGTAATGGCAGAATTTTGAAAACGAAGGTTAATAGTAATACTCTCAAACATGTTCAATTTATTACATGAATGGATGCAAAAATTTACCATTAAATTGCAAAACAACTATGGAAAGAAAATAAATGAATTTATAATGCAATGGGCACAGCTTCTGATTCCAAAAATCTGCACCTTTTTAAACACATCCAACCGACTGAAGGTATCATACCAGGTCCAGAACATTTATTAAACAAAATAAAAATCAGCAGCTCTATAGCTTTAAAGGAATGGAAAACTGGAACATGAATTAGAATTTATAACCTAAATCTGCCAATCAGTTCTCTTAGAGCATAGGAATATTTCGTAAAGTCATTTTCGTAAGCCAACAACTTCCTTTAATAAAAAAAATAGGCTGTGGCTATGGTCCCGGACTGACAAACAGCCAAATGCCTATACTCCAGTCCCAGACTTGTGTGTACATCGATCGCCAATGGCTACCCCAGTCCCTTTTCACCTGATTAGTTAGTCAATCTGACTACAGTATAATCCGGATGTAGTGAACGACCTATGTAGTGATAATCCGGCTGTACTGAAGAAACTTTTGGGTCCCGGGTCCCAACTGTTCATATTCTTTGTTAATTTTAGCCGGTTGTAGAGATTCCGGATGTATCCAATAATCCGGTTGTAGTGAAGTCATTTTCGGGTCCCGTGGCGAGTCGGGCGCCGGTTGTAGTTAAGAGTAATAGTCCCTTGCACCAGCATAATGGCGAAACGCAACGTGCTGTCCCTGAAACGGAAAATAGATCTGTTAAAAGACATCGAAACCAAAAAACAGAAACAGGTGGATGTCGCGCAGCAGTACAATGTTTCTCAGGCAACAGTCAGCTCCATTGTGAAAAATAGCGAACAGCTGAAAGAAAAATTCTATGGCGGTGAGGTTAGTGCTAAGATGAAGCGAGAAAGACTCCCACACGAACCGAAAATCGACAGTGCGCTGTTGAGTTGGTTTAAAAAGGCAAGGGCCAACAACATGCCTGTCTCTGGCTTTGTGTTGAAATTGAAAGCAGAGGAGTTTGCTAAGGATATTGGCTTGCGTGACTGGACATGTTCTGAAAGTTGGATTCGGCGCTTCACTGCTCGACACGACATTTCATTCAGAAAAATAAGCGGCGAGAGAAACAGCGTTGATGAGAGTGCTACAGATTGTTGGATCAGTGATGTCCTTTTGCCTACTCTCAACGAGTGTGATGAAAATGACATTTTCAACATGGACTGTTTTTGGCGTGTGCTGCCAGACCGCACGTTTGCACTCAGAACAGAAAAATGCCATGGTGGAAAATTATCTAAAGACCGACTCACAGTAGCGATGTGTTGCAATATGACAGGAACTGAGAAAAGTCGACTGGTGGTCATTGGTAAATTCCGTAGCCCACGCTGTTTCAAAGGGATAAAGAACTTGCCTGTGACCTATGAAGCAAGCCCAAAAGCATAGATGACCAAGGCTATATTTGAGAAATGGCTGAGAGACTTTGACCGTTCCATGGACAATATGAACAGGAAAGTGCTTCTGGTACTGGACAATTGCACAGCTCACGTCAAAGTGGATGGCCTAAGAGCAACCAAGCTGCTGTTTCTTCCACCGAATGCCACGTCTAAACTGCAACCTCTGGACACAGGAATTATAAAGAATTTGAAGTACTTTTACAGGTAGGCCATTTATAATAGTTCCTGTACGATTACACTCAAAAAACTCTCTCTCTCTCTCTCTCTCTTTCTCTCTCTCTCTCTCTCTCTCTTAGTGTTGAATGCAGTGTAGATTTGATCTTTATCATAGTATGGGACAAGTTGGAAGAAAAGGCCACACACACACACACACACACTGTGAATGGTGGGACGATCGAGAGGTCAAGTGTGTAGTGTATGCTTTTAACACCCCCCGCCCCGAAGGGGAGGGGGGATTAGATTCGGTCGGTCTGTCTATTTTCTGTACTTTTTTCACTACCAAAACCCATCACATACCACCCTGAGTTGAAGTAACACACGTTCTCAGATGTCTGTCTGTCTGTCTGTTTGTCCGGCACTTTGGAAAGCTATGCATCTCCACAGTTTTAACCGTTTGACTAGAAATTTAGTGTGCAGGGTCCATACTTTTGGGACAATGTTTTAAAGAATATCTACCCAGATGACTTAATTATGTCGAGGACAGCGGCTAAAACTACAGTTAATCTTGGAAAGCAATGGACTCTGAATTGTACAAACAGATCAAACTCAAAGTTACTGTTAGCTTACGATCTTTTAATGCGTTTAAAATAAATTTTACCTTGGTGTTTTAAATAGATCACAGGAAATTGCTAAAAATACATTTTGATTTGTTTGCTTTTGTAGTCGTGATAATGAGCACACATGTTTCTAGTGACATGGGAAATGTTTCAGTTTTGATCAGGTATAATGTTGTTGAGAACAGTGGCTAAAAAAAAAGAATATTGAAACAGAAAGAGGGTGTTAATAACCACTAGGATTGAAAAATTGGGGAGATTGATTAAACGAGCAGGGGGTGTCATGTTCGTCTCGACCGACAAGCCTTTTTATCATTCGGTACCGGGTTCAAAGGTTTACGTAGCAGCAGGAACAGGAGAGGCACTTTCTGTTAGTTCCTCGATATGCCAACATGATAAACTCACTTTATTTGTGTTGCAGCTGTATTGGCTAAAAATGCCCCTCTCTTTTCATTTGGCAGCAACATGTTTCTCTTCATTCGTAGACCGCAAATCGCAACTAAATTTATTCCTGTTCGGCTTCACACAAGAGGAGGAAAAGAAAGGAGAGGAGAAGGCAGTCTCTTGTCTTCGATACTTACATGTACAATGGGCTCATTACGTACAGATGTTATCTTTTTACTAGTCTCAGGGGCTTTGAGGTAAAGACATATATGCCCTGAGACTGAGATATTTTGCTTCAATCCCTTGCTCTGAAGCCTTGATTAGAGTTAGGGCTGCTCGGTGTTGGTATACTGTGGCAGGGTGGGTAGTTAAGCCGTTTGTGCATGTTTCATGTGGTAAATCAACATGAAATGATTTCTTTTGCAACAATTTTGTTCAACAGGACTCGCTTGCTGACCAGGCTGATGGGACATGCAGAGTCTTCGGAGACCGACTTCCAGATCAACCTGTTGGATGCCTTGCAGAATCTGAAAGAGTCATGGGATCAAGTCACTGCATCCACCATTAGAAACAGTTTCCATCACGCAGGATTTGTTTCGCCCAAGGATGCTGATGACTCGGCCACCTCAGACAAGGAATGCAAGGAGTCCGAGCTGCTGACGTCATCAGTGGAGCCAATACTTTCGAGGCTTTACAAGGACTTTGATGTCTCTCTGGAGGACTACTGCTCATGTGACGATGACGTTGCTTCATGTGCCCCGCCTTCTTCAGATACTGGGAGTACATCAACTCCAGACGAAGAACCTAACTCAGGGTCTGACTTGGATGATTGTGGAGGCCCATCCCTAGCTGTATCAAAGTCTGAGGCAATGTCTGCTGTATGGAAACTTGATTTGTATTTGATGCAAGGAGCGCTTGATGTGAATGTCAGAGAAAGCTTTGACAGATTCAAAGTCCTGGTGCAGAAGTTCATGCTGAGAAGCTTCGGAGTTCAAACGAAAGTTACAGATTTCTTTTCTAGCCAAGAGAAACAAACGAGATGTTCATTTAAAAAAAATGACTTGGAAGAAGACATGACGACAGGGGTAGAAACAGGGTCAGACATGAAATCAGAGAGATCAGGGATCAGGTCAGATTCAGGAATCTGGTCAGAAAGTTCAGGGATCGGGCAAGAGAGAGGACAGTGGTCTACTCAGACAGCACAGGGATCTAGTCAGACAGCACAGGGATCTAGTCAGACAGCACAGGGATCTAGTCAGACAGCACAGGGATCTGGTCAGACAGCACAGGTGTCATGATTCAGATGTTATTAAAACTCACGCAGAGAGTGAGTTGTTTTTTTACCAGGGCCATGAAAAATTGGCTGGTGGCCTTGAACGGTCCTCGCCAAATTATAGTTGGTGAGTAAATAAATGTAAAGTTAAACGGTTAGATTCACGCTTGTCGGTTTTAATGTTCGTGATTAATAAGTAATGGAGTAGGGGTGAAACAAGGTGGGCATAGTTGACATTGTTAAGTATGACTAGACAAGTTTTTGCACGTTAACTGGCTGGTAGAATAGTGCAGACGTATTACTACAATTAAAATGGTGGGAGGTTTCGACCTATGAGATAGCTGAACTAATTGGGCCAGCGGACTAGCACGCTGGGTAGTTAGATAGTATAAAACATCGTGTAACGTTCAGATTTAGTGAATACAGGCGAGCAGAAGCATCGTGTCGTGAAGTATCTCCGGTTGACCAGTACCTGAACTGTGTGCTTTGAAGACAAGAAGTCCTTGCTAACGGACTGACTGAGCTCTAGAAAGAAAGGTCTGAGTGGGCTGACCTTTGAAAGCCCACGCTGCGCTATATTGATGTTCGCGCCTACCAGTAGGCGTGAGCAATGGTAATATATCTTATTTATTCAAGTATAATAGAGATCGGAGATAGAGAGAGAACTACAGCCTCATAGGAAGACTAAGGAAACCCCAGCTGGCACTCGACCACGAGTGTCCTGTATCATAGATCTATTGCCATAGTATGAGTGGAATAATATAGCACATTGTTGATGAATTGAATAGTGATTGTGCATAAAATATAGTCTTTTGGCAACTGCTTAAATTACCTACAAGCCGAAGAGTGCTTCTGTAGGCTTTGAACGTACTGGGCTCTCCTAACATTTAAGCCCATATGATTTATGGAGAGTTTGCCTGGCGACTGGCCAGTGGCGACTCAACTGTCACTTTAAATTGATATCTAGTTTCGTATAATATACCTATTTGCTATTGATTGCAGTACTTCCATAGTTACATGAATATCAGTTAGTTAAGTTATTAATTAGAGTTTTTTTTTGGTTTGGATATATACCCCTATTGTCTTTTGTTTTGTTATTAATATTTATGTAAACTATGGCCTGACCGGCCTGACATATATACGCTCTAGTTATTTAATACTTTTCTTGTGTGGTTGTGTCCGAGTGTGAGTTAGCTGCCTCTCGTGCAGTCGTAACATCCCCAAGACCCTAACTCTGCTCGTGACAACAGGGATCTAGTCAGATAGCACAGGGATCTGGTCAGACAGCACGGGGATCTGGTCAGACAGCACAGGGATCTGGTCAGACAGCACAGGGATCTGGTCAGACATCACAGGGATCTGGTCAGAGATGGTCACACGTGGGAGGGATCAAATTAGATAGGAAATCAGAAAAGGCAGAGATGAGGCTACAAGAGCCAGGGGACAGTTTGAATTTGATGCCAGATCTCCAAAACCTTACGCCAGTGAATGTGTATTGCTGTAATGATAATGATACAGGTGTGGACTTAAACATTCAAGGCTACGAACCAGGACGTCAACTAAGTTTTACCCCAACTGGATCGCTCTGGCGTAGAGAACAAGCCAGGCAACTGGGCTTGCCTGATCCTTTGCCGTTGGCTGAACGTCAAGCACATGAGACATTGAGTGAACCGTTTCAAGTAGACACTGTCATTGGCGATGGCAATTGCTTGTATAGAGCCCTCAGCTTAGAAGTTTCAGGCACACAAAACTATCACGAACAAATCAGGGCGAAAATTGTTGACATTATGCTTCAAAATCCAAGAACCTTTGAAGAGTACGTGGGAAGAGACATTGGCAATTACATTCTGGAGCATAACCTTCCGTTGCGCACTTGGGGAACCGATGCAGAGATTTATGCTGCAGCAACACTTTTCCAGACAACTATTGTCGTTTACACATCTGTGAATGAGACCAAGAGGGAATGGATCCAGCACCAGCCTCTCTTCTCGATTCCTTCAATTCAGTTCAGCCAGGAAAACGTTTATATCAGAAACCTGTGCGGCCACTTTGAGCGCGTTGTCAGCGTTCGTTAAGCCCAGACACATTGACTGGAATTAATCAATAGTGATATGCCGTTACGCAATCATTATTGTTTGCTGCTCAATTTGCACATTGGTAGCATTGCTTTTGTCTCAAAAACTTCGAGTAAAAAGTGTATTGTTTTTGGTCGAAGTGTGCAGACTCGTAGCGCATGTATTGATTTGAATTCATGAAAAACCTAAACACTCTATTTTCCAAAACGTTTTTTTCTGATCTTCCTTAATCTAGTCCGCATTCAGTTGACATAACAAAATTTTGGTTTCATTTTTATACTTTTAACACTCGTGTTTTATGCAAATTCTCATGTCCAGTTGATTTTTACGCGCGTGTGTGTGTGTGTGTGTGTGTGCGTGAGTGCGTGTGTGTGCGTTCACATGCGTGTGCGATTTGTTGTTAACTTAAAGACTTAATGAGAATTAAGGGTTCAGTTCACTACAGACTTGATTTTTAAAATTTCTTTGGCAAAATTTGTAACCCATTGTCACATTTCCTTACTTATGTTTTAATTAGCGTGCCTACACAGCTTGTAGAAAATTAAGAAGCATTATTCTTGCTTAACAGCAATTTGTTTAGTTGAATATCATTTCATCCATTGAAAATTGAAATTGTTTGAATCAATGAATAGACATGTCAGTGTTTTTATCCATTTAATCAATTTTATTTTGGACACTACTTTCTTTATCATAAAAAATGAGTGGTTACATATTGTATTTGTTCGCTGATGTTTAAAATTTTAATCCAAAGGAATGGACTGTTTGTTTTTTTTTTGTTAAACAGTATTTAGCTCGTAATTGTATTCACGCTGATTAAAGACAACAGTTTACTTTATAACTTCTGACTATTTTGCTTTTAACCTTTATTTCTAGCAGCCCCCCCCCCCACCCCACCTTCTCTCTCTCTCTCTGTCTCTCTCACACACACATATACACACACACACACACACAAATCGTGCGACGCACCAATAAACACACCAGCACGAAAAAGACAATACGCCACCAAATTTCTGATCTTACAGCATAAAGGAAGAGAGGAACAAAATAGAGTTTGGAAAGAAAAATCGTTGCCTTCACGTTTCCTTTATCGCCATTTTACTACGTCATCGTATGGTTAGTCAGCGTTACAGAACACTCACACGCCCGACAAAAACTGCAAAAAAAATGTCATAAAACAAAATGAATCTACATAGTCTTTAAAATCTCATTAGTTTACCAAATCTCTTATTGCCTAATGTGCCGGATGTAGCGATGAAATCTTGAAAAATATTACTACAACCGATGTGCCGATGTAGTGATAAGACCTCTTTAAAATATCACTACAACCGGATTTTCAAGTAGTGATAATGCGGATGTAGTGATAGGATTTTTTGGTCCCAAGGGGCTTCACTACATCCGGATTTTACTGTACCACCCATTGATACAAACTGACTAGACCCTCACGCCCCCCCAGGTCCAACAAAACATAGATCTAGATCTATTAACATCCACGCCGCCATTCGAATGTTTGTGTTCTTACCCTAGCCTAACTTGGCGATGAAAGACTTCATTGGTCCGGGACTGGAGTATTTACCATTTGGCTATTCGTCGGGGGGATCGGAGTATAGTCACTCCGAAAAAAATAAAAAATTTGAAAGTTAATATTTAAATTTCCAGAACGACAGACCACATTGTACAATGTTCTGATTAAAAAGAATACTACCTCGCCATCACTAGCAGCAGATATAACTTGCGACAGGCGAGTGGGGAACTTTGCTAAAGCCTCAATGCTGTCCCTATGACCTTCTAAACCACACAGAAAAGGTTTAGCAAAAACTCTCTCAAGCTTGGTGGCATTCAGTGCTCGCTGGTAATCTCGGTGCAAGGCAAATGGATGCAGATACGTCTCAGGGTTTTGGGGAGCTGCAACATGAAAATACATTGTTCAAGATTTCATTACTCTTTGCTTTCTCATTACAGATCAAATCAAAACAAACGAACACAAAAACTGCAAACAAACTTAGACTAGAGTCACAGGAACTGCAGCATATAGATCTATAAACAATATCATATGTTTGTTTTCGGTAATATATAATTAATAGGTAACACGATGAGTTCTTAACCCATACCCCGCGCGCTACCCGTAAAGCCCGCTGCACGGTCAGTGACCTTACTCACGGAGAATCTTATCTGGGGTCACAAACGCTGTCCACGTGGTTCGGTTTCTATTGATCGGTATGAAAACATTCGCTGCTAAGTGCTATGCCTTATCACGCTTGATAATGAATTAACCAGCAAAATCTTAGTCTGTCAGTCTCTAACCAATGATCTGACTTATGATTCCAAACTGACAGCTGTAGTTTTCAAGAGAACAAAGCATGATAACTAGCCACGCCCTCCCAAGCCCTAAACAAATGGTTTCATCCTGATTGACACTTATTAATAAACCAATGTGGGCATTTGGGGCAAAGATTATTTCAGAGCTTGTTTCTGATTGGTTCTTAGATACAGACAACTCCAGATGGTGGTCAGCTTGTGAGAAAATGAGATAATATTGCAAATTTGTATTTTGTTGAGCAACAGTTCGCATGTCGATGTTACATCTTTTGAAAGGGTGGGGAGAGCCTTTGAAAGCTTAGTCTTTGTGATTCCGACCAGTGGTTCACTGGTTAACATGTCCATGTCACAATGCGTTTGAGTTAGAAGAGATACAGTGAACAATAACACAGTGGTTACGTCTCAAAAAGGTGAGTGACCTGATGCGTGAAAATACGGCTTGCGCGTGCCGCGGTCAGCTTGACCTTCCCGACTTTTGCCGCCCGTGCGGCGTGAGCGCTTGCGAGTAAATACCAACAATTACCGCCTCTCGTAGTCGCAGGGTGAGGGTTAAGCATCTAGGCTAATTATTCAACACCGTGGCGTAAGCCATTTCTGTCTCTAGCAGTAGCACAAAGGATCAACTGAAAACTTTAATGCATGCTTGAGGCACAAGACCACAGGTCTGAAAAAGACTGGGTCTTAGAGAAATAGAAATTTCAGTTTCAGAAGCGCATGCATTCTAGATCTAGATCTAGATCTAGACTCTACTCGTCTCTAGATCCAGATTAGATTTTTTTGTCGTTGTTATTGACTGGGCATGTGGCTTCTTGTGTCAGACTGGGCTGTGACACCCTGCTAGATAATATTCACAAATGAAAGTACAAATTTGCGGCCACACATGTCCGCTGGTTTCATCTATTGGCCGAGGGAACCCTTCGTTACGGACATACGGCAGACATTGGGTGAGAACGGGACGTATGTTGCGAGAGTGTGAGAGTGAGACACGACCACACGTGAGTCAAAGTTTAGATCTTGATCTAGAGTCTAGATCTGTTGAATGGAGACAAAGGTAACATGAGACGCCCGGGTCAAAAATGTTCCTACTACCTCTGTGTATGTCCAGTTTTGTTTCCCGTCGGTAATCATCCGGATTCCTTGACAATACTTTCAATGAAAACTTCTTTCTCTTACTAACAGTCGCCATGCTTCCTCAGTAAATTATTTCATACTGCTAAACCGGAAGTTGGATAGCAACCGAAATATTTGACCCAACTGCCGGCTGTCATGAGGCAGCCGTTTTGAGATCCATGTAATCATGCTTGCTGCTTGTTCGTAATGATTCATCACTTGTTACGTGACTTTTTTTTTTTAATTGCATCCTTTTACGTAGTACTGTATTTAAATTTGAGAAATATACATTGCACGCTGACACGCAAGAACGTTTGTGCTGGTATATAATATGTAATGTATCATTCATTTTGGAATATTTATTCAGATACTTTTGATTTTCGCACATTGTATTGCTTCTCTTCACTGAGCACAGTGAATTCACTGCAGAAATTTGATCGCCCAAATCTATTGATACTATTTGGCACATAAAGAAAGGCAAACGGTAAACTCTGCATACCTAAAAATGCGAATTAATAAATGCAAATAAAGAATTAAATAGAAGAAAATTAAACAGTCCACAATAGGTTTTTTTTTTTTTAGTGAAAAATACAATATCATACTCTCAAAAAGTATAACCCCATGTGTTGGCTAGTCTATAATCAATTAATCTGGCAAGCCATCATCGGGTGTTTAAATGTCACTGCCGAAGCTGTTGATTCCCTTTCTTCCCCAGCACTTGTTGCGCCCCCCGCCCCCCCCCACCAAACATCAGGTAATATATGTATATTTTTGGATTATTCAGTCAGTATCAATATTTATGATAATAGGATTTTGCACTGTCTATTCAAGGCAAGTTCATGACTTTCGGGACATGTTTCTACAACTCCTCCCTTTCTCTTCAGAAGTTGACATGTACGCTCCCCTTATGTAAAAGCAAGAACTCCAACACTCGCAAAGTTCAGTTCCGCACAGGACAATGTTTTAACTATTCAGAAGGTCTATTCTGACATTTGACCTTATGCGATTCTTACCTTGTTTGGATGTTGGCTGTTTCAACTGCACCCACCACAGACTAATAAATTTTATTAATCTGTGGCACCCACTAACCCACTCTGCCCGTAGCCCAAATGATAAATATTTGAAATTTCGGATTTCAGTTTTCTTGTTGTGGTATACTGTCAGACACCTCATAGTATGATTTTAGGTCTGTGCTTTTCTGTCTAACCTCAGGTTGAAGAAAATCTGCGTTAACTTTGAGTCCCTACCTGTCAACCCGTTTCTAAAGTTTCCTGCATTTCAGTAGGAGATAAATTAGACTTCTGAAAATTTCAAGAATTCTATAGGCCTGGAATCTAGAGTCTAGAGCTGTTAATGAGTGTGCCTAATTTTAGTTACGCACCAACAGTTAGATCTAGATTCTAGATCTAGATCTAGATTCTAGATCTAGATCTAGATATCTAGATATCTAGATCTAGATCTAGTGACTTGCTGAGTTATAATGTGAGTACCGGATTCTGATCTAGAATCTAGATCTACCTGCACTACAGATCTTCAGGACTGCTTAATGGCCCTGACAGACCAACTGGAAGTATTACATTATCTATCTATATATATAGATCTAGATCTATATTTGGACAATGTCAGGTCGGCATAGCTGCTATTGCATGACAGTGTGCAATACTACCTGGTACTGTCCGCACTGCCTTGTGTGTGACTCGGGAGTGTCAAAGGCTGGGGGAGAAAACCCTGATAAAAAACCGCACTGCCTTGTGTGTGACTCGGGAGAGTTAAAGGCTAGGGAGTAAACCCAAACAAAATCCGGTGGGAGGGACCCCAAGGCAGTTGGTGGGGAGGTCTGTTCCAATCCATCCTCTGGCATCGCCTGCAGCTCTATGCGATTTCAAACGTATTGGCTATGCCTTTCCCTTGGATTAAATCTGTGGAGAAGAGAGGGGGTCTGTGCAAAATGGGCTAGGCACAGGTTCCATACTTTTTGCCCAGGCTAATGCAGCATACAGAGGGAGAACACTGCCAACCTGGGCAAATACAGTGTACAAAACCCATGCCCAAAAAGCTCTCACAGCTCTATGTCAACACGGAGATGTCACTCTGTCATGGGTAATGCCATGAAAACAACAAGGGGAGGGGCAGTTACAGGTTTTAAGTTTTCCCAAATTGGCGAAGGGGAAGGCGCCAGGGGCCTCTTCTATCGGTGGGAGTGACTATTTAGTTACACTGGTCAGCTACCGCCCGCCTTAAGCTGAGCAGCCCTCAGCCAGTTGGGTGCCGACCCGCCACATCTGCCTGCCTCATTGGGTACATGGGGATAGATCAAAAATCGAAAAGTTGATGTAAATGATGTACCTCGCTCAAAACGAAAAAACCAAATAAAAATTAGCACTTGGAACGTTAGGACCATGTGCCCTGGACTTGACCAAAACATCGATATGACAAAGAACGACTCATTAAGAAAAACTGCAATAATAGACAAAGAATTGCTTAGGCTGAAAGTGGACATCGCAGCTTTACAAGAAACCAGACTGGCAGATACTGGTACACTCAAAGAGCAACACTACACATTTTTTTGGAAAGGACTTGACTCGAACCAACCTCGTCGTCATGGTGTTGGCTTTGCCATCAACAATCGCCTGCTCAGTTCCATCAACACACCCACTGGAAAGTCTGAAAGACTCATTTCCCTAAGATTACGCACAAAAACTGGTCACACCAACATAATCTGTGTTTACGCACCAACGCTTATGTCATCAGCAGACGATAAGGACCAGTTCTACAGCATGCTAAACGAAATGTATGCCACCATTCCGAAAAACGAATCAGTAGTTCTCTTAGGAGACTTCAACGCAAGAGTTGGCGCAGACCATCAGTCTTGGCCTGTTTGCCTAGGACACCACGGCGTAGGCAAAATTAACGAAAATGGACAGCGTCTCCTGGAATTCTGTTCACAAAATGACTTGTGCATTACCAACACCTTCTTCAAATTGAATGACTCAAAGAAACTTACGTGGCAACACCCAAGATCAGGACATTGGCATCAATTGGACTTGATTATCACCAGAAGGAAAGATCTGAACACGGTTAAATCAACAAGGAGCTTCCACAGTGCTGACTGCGATACAGACTACGCCCTTGTGATCAGCAAAATGCATACAAAGCCAATGAGAATATTTAGGAGCATCACGAAACGACAACCCAAATTAAACATTACAAAAGCAAAACAAGAAGACTGTAAGAACGCTTTCATAAGAGAATTTAGTAACATCCCGGTAAATGATATGGAATCACCAAGCGTGGATGAAACATGGAACACAATTAAGACCAACATATATAACAGTGCCTCAACAGCTTATGGTACAAAGCCATCTTTCAGACATGATTGGGTTGGAGAAAACTCCACCACACTTCTTCCCCTGTTAGAAGAAAAGAGGAAAATGATGCTTGAATACAAGAAAGATCGCTCGCAAAGCAACAAAGATAAATTCAAACACATCAAGGCAAAGGTTCAAAGTGAAACAAGAAAATGCGCCAATGAGTACTGGACCAACTTATGCTCTGAAATTCAATCGGCCTCTGATGCAGGAGACTCCAGAAACATGTATGAAAAGATTAAAGTTGCACTAGGACCAACCATTTCAAAAAGTGCCCCCATCAAGACAGAAAACGGCCAAGAACTTACCGACAAGAAGGAACAACTGGAGAGATGGGTCGAACATTATTCCAAACTATATGCAAACGAAAAGCCAGCAAATCAAGGCTTAGAAGAAGCAGTCCCAAAGCTACCTGAAATGATGGATCTGGATGTGGAACCAACAATGAAAGAACTCTCTGAAGCCATCCAGGATATGAAAAATGGAAAAGCTTGTGGAGAGGATAACATTCCAGCTGAAGTCCTCAAAGAAAACCTTGAAACACTATTACCACACCTATACCACCTACTAATCGTGTGCTGGAAAACTGGAACAATTCCATCCGATATGAAAAATGCAAAAATTGTAACTCTTTACAAGAATAAAGGAGACAAAGGGGATTGTAACAATTACCGCGGCATATCATTGATGAGTATTACAGGGAAAGCGTTCGCCAAAATCATACTCAAACGATTACACAGGCTCGCTGAAAGAATCTTACCAGAATCCCAATGCGGATTCAGAGCAGAACGATCAACTGCAGATATGATATTGACAGTCCGTCAACTACAGGAAAAATGCAGAGAACAAGGAAAACCACTGTACATGGCTTTCATAGATCTGACAAAAGCCTTCGACACCGTAAGCAGACCATCGCTTTACATTGTACTGAAGTCCATTGGATGTCCACCACAGCTATTGAAGCTGATCATCTCCTTTCATGACGACATGAGTGCATGCATCCAGTTTGACGGAAACATCTCAGGTAAATTTGCAGTGAAGACCGGAGTAAAACAAGGATGTGTACTGGCACCAACTCTATTTGGAATTTACTTTGCAGCACTCCTACAGTTCGCTTTTCAAGACTCCACAGATGGTATTTTCATCCGAACAAGATCAGATGGGTCTCTGTTCAACTTGGCCAGGTTAAAAGCAAAAACAAAGACTCGAGAAATCATGCTGCGTGAACTCCTCTTTGCAGACGATGCTGCAGTAGTAGCCCAAAACAACGAACAACTGCAAAATATGATGGACTTATTGTCAAATGCATGCGACCTCTTTTCCTTGACAATTAGTGTTAAAAAGACAGAGGTAATCGGACAAGGTACACTATCTCCTCCCGACATTTCATTGAACAGCAACAAGATCAACTCAGTTGGGCAACTTGGAACGGTCCTTCCCTATGCATAGAAAAACGGCTAAACGTAGAAATTTCAAACTTTCTGTGCTCATTAGTTAAAAAATCTACTAGATTTTTACACATTCATTTTGAAGATATAATGTGTGGAAATGTACAAACTGAATTTATGAAGTCATTTGTTTTGTTACCGGTTCCAATCATGATTTGAGGTCTTTATTTTAGGAGGTTCGCTGCCCTTGGCGTTTACACCTCACTTTACTTGTTTTATTATTTCTTGTTCTGGCGGGGGGGGGGGGGGGGGGGATGATATGGATAAATTTTAATCTATTAATTTCAATTATCTTTTTCCAATCATCTTTTTAAAACACCATTTTCAACATTTCCAAATAGGTTTGCCAGGTTGCCATTTTTATGATCATCTATATAATAGAGCTACAACAAAACCCCTAATAGTCCTATGGACTCGGAAACTACACAACGCACCGACCTGAAATTTGGCACAAAGAATTATGGGATAGCGAACATTGTTCCTATCGCTATACACAAACGAAACCGTTTGTTATTTCTGAATTAATCGGTAAATGCGGTTATAATTAAAGACTGAATTCACGAGAGCGTTTGATCCGAAATTTACGATCAATAAGATATGATGTTTCTAATAATAGCCCACTTCCGCCTACACATGACGTTATCACTTCCTGCGATGTGTTCACTAACAAACAAACTAACCGGTGCGCAAATCATAGCCATTTGGCGGATGCTGATGGGATGCGCAGGATGTCAACGCGCAAAAGGAGAGCAGTAAAACTTATCTAACAACAAACAAACAAACAAAAATAAAATAAAGCTAAAGGAACGGGCAAAATGAAGCAGGTCCATAATAATCACCCAGAACTGAAACTAATAAATCGATTTATCCCGGGCAGGGCCGGGCAACTCAGCTAGTATTTAATATAAGAATAACGCTGTGTCCTGTGCTCTGACAAGCAGTGGTCATGTCTGTCAGTCTGTGCAGCACCTTTTACTCTGCAGCAACAACATTGTAGGCTAGGCGGTAGGCCTACCGTTTGCTGCAATCACATTTCATTTAGGCTATAGGCCCTATATTGTAATAGCATATTCATGACCTCGTCATAATTGAAGCAAATTCTATCATTTTGCCGAAAATTCGGGAGGTGTTCCATTCCAGTGACACAAGAGGGGTGTAACAAGGACGCAACTTTACTGCCGTGTTTATGAATGCACAGAATTTAGATCTAGGCCTAACAACATATAATATACTTTTTAACATTGTAATTCACTAATTGCTTTTTAAAAAATTAGTGCTCTATACTATTCCAGTGAAGTGTTTCTGAATACGGGCAGTGGTGACATTTGACCTTTTTTATTTTTTATTTTAAATTTATAATATAAACACTCACACTGTTTCTCCGTTATTGTATTTCCTACTTTGCTGGCCTACGACAAATCATTTTCAGTGCTTGCTGAACCAAGGTCTGTCAGCATGTATAGCTTAAGAAGATGGAGTGTCAAAAATTTTAGCAACTCAAGAGGACTTTGGGAAATGTGCACTGCAATGATGTGAAGAGATGAGGCATTGATGTAGTCAGTATTAAAACATGGCTGTGGCTATACTCCAGTCCCGGACTGATGAATAGCCAAATGCCAATACTCCAGTCCCGGACTTGTGTGTACATCGATCGCCAATGGCTAGGCTACCCCAGCCCCTTTTGCCTGATTAGTCAATCTGACTACCGCCCATTGATACAAATTGACTAGACCCTCATGCCCCCCCCCCCCCCCCCCCCCCCCGTCCAACAAAACATCAACATCCATGCCGCCATTCGAATGTTTGTTATCTTACCCTAGCCTAGACAGCTTTTCATTGGTCCAGGACCGGAGTATAGCCATTTGGCTATTAATCGGGGGGACCGGAGTATAGTCACTCCGTTAAAACTTATGAACTGCCAGTAGTGCTAGTGGTAATGGAGTACTCAGATCCATCGGGAAGGAAAATTTCAAACTCAGCAAACATCAGTCATGCTGGCAAGATTGCCCAGATAGTTTAGATGTTTAAGGGGCTGTCACTGATTTTGAAAAGCTGCAAGTTGTCTTAGTGATTAGTCTGAGAAGACCTAGGCCCTAATTACATAAAGTTTGATTTCATAAAAAGTTTCAGATTGTATGTAATGCATTTTTATTATTCTTTCCCAGGTTGTCATTTCAAAATGATGTATCCGTAGACTTGAACTGAAGTTGAGTCAATGAGTTTTTATGTATCAGTTTTACAGGTGAGATGTTGCTTAGCCTGAATGACAAAATTTTACATAATAAAATAGCAATGTAGTGATAAGGATGATTTAAGTCCTGTGCAAATTAAACTTTATTATAAACCTTCAATTATATAAAATTGATAACATGATAATAATCCACTGTAAATGACACTATAGAAGTTTAATTCTGTAATAAATTTATAACACAACACGGGTCAGATATTTCATTTTCAGCTTAATGGCTATCTTTCAAAACACATTTTGAAACCAGACACCAGCAGCTTGGGGATGCTTTTAAGTAGAAAATAAACCAGGGGTGTATCAGTTTGTCACAAACGATAGTGGTTATCATGAAAATATGATGTGTTTTATTAGTTTTAATTACTTGAACTGTATTTTCAGCAGAGCAGTAATTATTGAAGCTTTTGGAAGTGCTCTTGGTACTTTTATAAAGGATGTAAAATTAATTGAAGTTTAAACGAATTTAAAGAAACTCTGGGATTGTAAGATGACCTTGCTTTGTCCTTATCATTGTCAAAAAATGTTTGTTGTTTGAATTGTTCAGGAGTTATTATTGTACATTACAAAATGTATTGAAAAGACCAATAGGCAGGTTTCAAACTGGGACACTTGAGATAACTCAAAACTTACTTACATATCTTGTACTTTTTGTTTTTCAACGCCATTAGTGAGAATATTGATTTTAGTGTGTTTGAAATGCAAAAATTTATATAAAAGATATAAAAAAACATGATTTTATTGTCTTTGGTTTTCATTTGAAGCTTCTGTTACAAGTTTTGGGGTCATGTCTTTAAAGACTGACATGATTTCTTAATTTGCAGAGGTATGTTTAAATCACTGTGGTATTTGTGCTAAATTAACAGTGACCCTAAAACATCTATATTTGCATGATGTGCTGGGGGTGACATTAAAACCAAAACTTGAAAATAGCTATCTAGATTGTGAAATTAGTGGTGCATACCAACCTCGGAAATGTCCGATAAATCACAGATCTTATTTGTCCAGATTTCACGCCATTGTTAAATCATTCCACAAATTGTGCCATTTTCTTTTTTTTTTTTTTTTAATTTTTCTTCGAAACTGACTGTTTTTGTATTATTTCACCATAAAAGAAATGATAAGTTAAAAAAAAAAAAGAAGAAACTTGTGAGAAAAGTTTTGTATCAGTAGGAGCTTGATGTTGGTCTATGAGAAAACATGACAGTTGCCACTGCCACACTTCAAGAATTTTGTATTCGTCACATAGGATGCCTGGAACCTCCATCAGCCATGTGCACATTCGTCGTTCATTGTAGTTTTTAATTTAATTTGTGTAACAGACATTGATATCTAGTCATTGGGAAAGGTAGGATGGATGATTGATGTTTCTAATTCCGGACATGTCAGCCGAGCGATGTTAGCTGCGGATTTGTTTCAAAGGCTTTAAATTGTCTGTCAAACTGTCACTGGCTGATAAAAAGGAGGAAGTGTTGGCTCAGTGATTTCTTTAGCGTCAGTGTGGTCATAATCAAGGCCCGAAGTAGTAGTTTTTGTTATATTTATTATTAAGTAAGATTTAGGGTACAGAATTACAGTACCAAGGGGCACAACTCCGTACATTTGATTTCATTTTCCTATTGCCACATTTAGCAAATGATTTGTCTGTCTAACTTTTTCTTTAGGCATTAACTTTAAACCCATGTTTATGTAAATGTTTTTTGTACCAGAACTTGATGCTGTGGAGTGGATATTAAATGTAGAATTGAGTGGTCACGTATTCAAAAGATTGGTACTTGAAGAGTTGAATTTTGGTGCCTTCGAGCAGACAATCTCTGAGTTTGAATATCTTTCTTACCAGAAGCTTCCTATCTATTTAGATTGCGAAACTGTATTCCTGACACCCTAAGCTTTAATTTGATGTATCATGAAATCTTGATGAAGACTATTTCTGAAAAATTAGAAATCAAGATGTCCAATTTTGTGAAACCTGCCAGTAGCGAGAATATTTAATAAAGAATCCTTATAATGTGAAATAACTAGGTATGAAATACTCAGTACTACTGTGTTTTACAAGTGGTTGAATCTAAAGTTATTATCACATTATTATCTTTTTATCTTCTTCAGGCACAAGGAAAGAAATCTGTGCCAAGACTTCCTAGAATTGAATGATTGTCATCATTTTGAGTTGTGTAATGCCTCCCCCACAGAAGGAGGTCATCTCCAGGTTGCAAGAGGAAATTTTGTGGAGGACCAAAGTTTTAAGTACTGAGTCATCAGTTGGGCTGGTGCAGGCGGTCATTTTCTATCTCTGCAAGTGTTTTGGAGTTTGGCAAGGGAAAGAACTGAGACAAATCAAAACTGAGCATATTAAATTTGGCGAGGATGAGCTTGGAAAGTTTGTGACAATTGATCTGATAAGTGCTTTGGAAAGTGGACGAGTTATTAAGCGGTATGATGACTCGTGTAATCCTCGAAGTGTTTACAAGATAATCAAAACGTACCTGGGCTATCTGGCCAATGACGGACCACTGATCCTTCGTCCCATCTCCTCAATCAAAGATTACATTGTGTACAGCCCCTGGCCATTGGGAGTGAGCATGGTGGACCAGACAGTTGGTCACTTGATGAAAGAAACTGGTTATGATGGTCATTTTGGCAACATTTCAGCCAGTCTGATGGCCATTGACATCATGAAAAGTTTTGGAGCTGGAAGTCACTGTGCTGCCACTTGGATTCATCGTTTGCTTCCTGCGTACAAAGTCTTTTGTAGGAGTCTCCTCTTTGGAGAATGTTCAGCTCTAAACTGTGAGGAGAAAAGTCAGGAGGCTTGTTTAGTAATCAGCCACCTTCTTGATCCACCAAATCCCTCAGAGATTTTGGAAAACATAAAACTGGAACCAGGCAGTATCAGTTCTTTATGTCCTGATATGTGGAAATCAAACCAGCAGCCTGAGTCCAAGTTGAAGAATGGAGACAAAATGCAGCACCGGGATGAAGATGTGACTGTGACTGGTCAGACAAAAGTTAGAAAGAGAATAAAAAGAACTGTTCCAGCAGCCGGTGATGACAACTCTAAAGATTTGGTTCAGGACAGAGCAAAGTTGAAAACAGGAAAGAATTCTACTCAGCATCAGGACATGGTGGTGGATGGGATAGAACTCTCAGGAGCTTCACCAAAATTCTCAAAGACAAGTGTATGTAATGAATCAGTGGTAAAGAGAAGTCCAGGTAATTCATCATCCAAGAATTCAGAAACGATATGTACCCAACAGAGAAACTTCAAAGAACTGGACTGTGCTCAGCTGGAAAATATCAAAGGCAGCAAACAAAAATTGGTCCGTACACCTGATCAGATATTGACAGTGAAGAAAGATATTGATGAAGATAAAATGGAAGTTGATCTAGGTGAAACTCAAGGGAGTTTTGGAGGAAATGCAGAAAGTACCAACAGTGTCGGCAGTGTTGTTGGAAATGATGATTCCACTGTATGTAGTGTAGAGGACAAAAATATGAAAGAAAGCTACGATGGCGCTGATGTCTGGGAGTGGCAGGAAAATGAAGTTAAAGAAACAGAGATTGAGGAAACATCCATGGAGAACAAAAACACTTGTGTCTCTCAGATTTCTGAAGTATGTCAGATGTCACATGCGCCATCCAGTTTGTCTGACTCTGTCGGACAGAGCAAGAGCAGCATCAGTTGTCCAGCAAACAAGCAGCAGACATTTGCTAAGTCCGGAACTCCACACAGAATTAGGGAAGATACAGGAACTTTGCCGTGCAGTAGCCATTTTCAAGGTACAGAGGCTTTAGATGAGAATAATTTTTGCCATGCAAAAAAGATTGAGTTGACTCCAATCAAGATAGAAATTGACTCTACAACTGAGAGTTTCATGACTGATGTGTGCAATGGAACTTTAGATCATGGAAATGAAAACGACGGGTTTAAATCTGACAATCAAATACAAGCAGTCGCACATCCCAGCTCTGCAGAGAGACTAAATGTGATTGGTGGATATGGAAAGGCAATTTCTAGCGAATCAGCGGACAGACAGGTAGATTTAAATCCTCCAGTTGTGTCCCCTGAAAATCCTTGTACAAATAAAGCCAGAGATGCCAAATCCTCAGATGTCTTTCCTGGTGTGTCAGCCACTGGTTGTAAGAATGACCCTGTCTCAGATATTGTGCAGTGTTTGACTGTAGCTCATCAACAGGTGAAGAATCTGTTACAGATTTCAAAGTCAGATTCACCCACAGAATTAGAGAGAACAGACTTGTTTCATAACAAAAAATATGTCCAGAATTCATCCAGACAGAGAAATGTCAATCATTTTCTTGAACACAATCTTACTGTGCAGCTTAATGGGGTCAGACATGAATGTAACTTGGAGGATAGTTTACATGTTAAATCTTGTAATGATTCAATTGAATCCAATTCAAGCAAAAATATGACTAGGTCAGACCAAGACAAGAGACCGTTGGCTGTGAAATCTAGGCCTTTACCATCCCTCAAGTCAGCATCTTCTTCATCTTTGTGCAATGAAAAGACAATTTCCTCAGAAGAAAACCAAGATGTCACAAACAGCAATTCTGATCCTCCCTCCTCACCAGACATGGAACCATCTTTGCATCAGTCAACAGTAACATCCCCTTCTTTGTCAGATTGTAATAGACTTATCCCAAACTTGTGCTCAGGACAATATCGTTACATCAGTGATCGTCAGAACAATGTGGCATATCAGTCAATACAGATAGAAAATGGACCAGGAGATTCACAATTATTTACCATAGCTGATCTGCCTCTAAATATTCCTGAGAATCAAACAGACAGAGACTGTATAGGCTGGCAAACATCAGAGATGAACTTCGGAGATTATTTCCCTCCCAACACAGTTATTCCAGCCGAGGCCATCAAGTTGTTGACTCGACAAGGAAAGAATGGCCTAGAAGTTATAGTGAAAATTGATTCTTCTGTACAAAAGTTGAAAAGTACCGATGGGGACCAAGGATGAAGATTTTTATAGTAGCCAAACCTGATATATCATGCAACGGCATAAAATTTGACCGCACTTTGAATTTTTGTGTTTTCATGCACAGGAAGACATGCAAATTAAAACCTGAATGTCAAACTCTATGGTGCTCTGCCAGAACTGCAGAAAACCTTATATTTTCTTAAAAGAACAAATCTGCAGATTTAGATTGGTGAACGAAAGAAGAAGAAGAATGTGTGTACAGTAGGCAAATCTGGACAGTAGATGAGAGAGGTACCAATATTTTGTATGTATTTTCATTTCTTTTGTTAATTTTTTTCTACAGTTTGAGTCAATCTTCAAGAGCTTATTGAAATGTACACAGGTGTATGTATTTAATTAATGACGTGAAAAGATGAGACATTAATTTGGTTAAAGTTAAAACATATGAAGTGCTGGTCCAGTAGTCAGTATTCAGACTGACGTGGGGAGGACAATCCAAGTTAATCATTGTGATGTGATTAAACTCAGCAAACATCAACCATGATTTGAATTTCCAGCCCAGTTTTGTCAGATCTATGTTTGAGTGGCTGTAACTGGTCTTGAAAGGCACAAAACGTCTTAAATCTGATGATAGATCAGTAAAGATTGATTTCATTATATATTATAGATTGTATGTTAACACTTTCATGTACTTTTCCTGGATTGTAGTAGAGAGAGCATACACATGTAAATTGTATGTAGATTTGACGACTTTTGTTCTGCTTTGTTCAGACATGTTTTTTTATATTTCTTCTATTTCACCATGACCAGTTCAGTCCAGTGATCTTGTCTTGTCTGGTCTTGTCTTGTCTTGTGACTGAATGAGCTTTCATGTGGTCAGTGTTCTCCTTTCAGTTGGCATTCATATTTCTGGTCAATGATGTCATTGTAAAAGAGAGAGAAAGGGAGGGAATGAGAGAAAAGGAGTCGGGGAGGGGGAAGAGAATGTAAGAGAGGGAGAAGGGAGGGGGAGAAAGGAGAGAGGGGGAGAGACAATGAGAGAGAGTGAAAGGGAGAGAAGCCCGGGAGAAAGAGAAAGGGCCATAACCCTAAAATTTCCCCAAACTTCATAAAAAGTGCAAGCGACAGCCAATCTGGTCACCTGGTGGAAATTGTGGCTTTGTGACACGGTTTATCATTATTCATATTGACATACATGTACAAGATACATGTGCACTTCTTTACTGGATAGACTTGAAAATGAGGATAAATTACTTTGTACAGAAAAATAAATCATGCATTCCACCTACTGGTACTAATTTCTGATGACCTCTCAGGGACATTCTGTGCACAGACAGTGTGGCTTTGTTTACACACTTACAAATGACTCTCATGTGAACACCACATAGGCTGGTTTGTTCACTTACGTAATTGAGTACATGTATTTTGTGGTCTTACCTGAACTCCACTCTACCGACCCTTTTCTTCTGGCTTTCCCAGAAATCTTGGCCCACTGAAGACACGAAGTTTTTGTGTAGGAATGACAGTGTGAACATGTGTGTGTGCGTGTGTGTGTGTGTGTGACCTGACCATTTATGTTACAGTAGATCTATGTGTTGATTTATAAGACTGCCATACACTTTATTGTAGTCTGTATCTTGTCTGGATGTTTTGAGTGAAATGAATTGAATAAGAATTTGTCCACTACAACTTCATGTATTTCCAGCCCAGTTTTTAATTGTTGTTGTTCTGTTGCCTAAAACTTTAGGATGCGGAGCTCTTGACACAGAGTGTCGACGATACCATAATACAGTGATTCTCATTGTGGGTGATTTGGGGGGGGGGGATGAAGAAAAGATTGACAAGAGAGCGAAAATGAAGAAAAGATTGACAAGAGGGCGAAAATGAAGCAAAGAGTGACAAGGAGGTGAAAATGAAGGAAAGAGTGACAAGGAGGTGAAAATGAAGCAAAGAGTGACAAGGAGGTGAAAATGAAGCAAAGAGTGACAAGGGGGTGAAAATGAAGGAAAGAGTGACAAGGAGGTGAAAATGAAGCAAAGAGTGACAAGGAGGTGAAAATGAAGCAAAGAGTGACAAGGAGGTGAAAATGAAGCAAAGAGTGACAAGGAGGTGAAAATGAAGGAAAGAGTGACAAGGAGGTGAAAATGAAGCAAAGAGTGACAAGGGGGTGAAAATGAAGGAAAGAGTGACAAGGAGGTGAAAATGAAGGAAAGAGTGACAAGGAGGTGAAAATGAAGGAAAGAGTGACAAGGAGGTGAAAATGAAGGAAAGAGTGACAAGGAGGTGAAAATGAAGGAAAGAGTGACAAGGAGGTGAAAATGAAGGAAAGAGTGACAAGGAGGTGAAAATGAAGCAAAGAGTGACAAGGAGGTGAAAATGAAGGAAAGAGTGACAAGGAGGTGAAAATGAAGCAAAGAGTGACAAGGAGGTGAAAATGAAGGAAAGAGTGACAAGGAGGTGAAAATGAAGCAAAGAGTGACAAGGAGGTGAAAATGAAGCAAAGAGTGACAAGGAGGTGAAAATGAAGCAAAGAGTGACAAGGAGGTGAAAATGAAGCAAAGAGTGACAAGGAGGTGAAAATGAAGCAAAGAGTGACAAGGAGGTGAAAATGAAGCAAAGAGTGACAAGGAGGTGAAAATGAAGGAAAGAGTGACAAGGAGGTGAAAATGAAGCAAAGAGTGACAAGGAGGTGAAAATGAAGCAAAGAGTGACAAGGAGGTGAAAATGAAGCAAAGAGTGACAAGGAGGTGAAAATGAAGGAAAGAGTGACAAGGAGGTGAAAATGAAGGAAAGAGTGACAAGGAGGTGAAAATGAAGCAAAGAGTGACAAGGAGGTGAAAATGAAGCAAAGAGTGACAAGGAGGTGAAAATGAAGCAAAGAGTGACAAGGAGGTGAAAATGAAGCAAAGAGTGACAAGGAGGTGAAAATGAAGGAAAGAGTGACAAGGGGGTGAAAATGATGAGGGGGGGGGGGGACATGAATAGAAGATGATTAATGGGGGTAAATGCATGGCAGCCACTGATTTGTTCAGTGCATTTGATCAAGAATGCTTTGTTTTATAATGAATACACAACACGCCTATTGCCATGTAAAAAGGCTTTGAAAAACTGAACATCAGAATTTCTGTGTCAGTTGAGTTTGGGTAGAGATTTTTTTTTGGGGGGGGGGGGGGTGGGGTGATGAAAGAAAATTTGGAGCCTAAGAGGATGATTTCCTGAAAAAGGTTGAGAACCACTGCACGTGGATACATCTTAGATATAAACAGCTTTATCACTTTGATTGATGTATTATACAGTGTACAAGTGCTCAGGCACCATGTATTGTATTTCAGTTTACAAACAACACAAAATGTCACAGCTCTTAACTTCTTATCTTCCAGCCCCAAACACCAGCTTTCCTGAATCTCTGAACACAGTCAGAATAAAGTCACGGTAAATGATACCGTATATCACAGCATTTTCATTATTTCTGACTCTTAATATTTGCTGTGGTGTCAGAGGAGCCAAATAGCATCCAACATTGTTGATTTGACATATATTCACTTAGAGAATACACTGTGCAGGCTTAGCGCCATAAAGTTAAAAGTCAGTTGTTTATCAGAAGGGCTCTGATGCTCTAGATGAAGTCTTTTTAGTTTGGGTTTTAAGTGTAAAATGTGGACTGTGGTGTTAAACATGACCTTGCGCACTGGCCAGACTGAACCTACTAGTACGTGTAGTTTGTCTTACTGCTGGTGGTACAGGCGCCACAAAACTGTGGTCAGTCAGTAGCTGGCAGTGGCAGTAAGAGTGACCTGGTGCTCCGGGCCAAAACAGACTTGACTCGGCGTCACAAAATGTCTGACTACAGTAGAACTCAAACACACAACAGACACAGCTGCACAGCAATAAAAACCAGCTTGAATGAAGAAAAACCTTTAATGAAGCAAAACTCACACACGACTCAGACACTCCAAAGGAAATTTGTTTAGTCTAGCCATTTTAGTTTTCACTACCAGCGATGTCTTTGACCAGGAACAACTATAAAAATATATACATGTCCAAGA
This sequence comes from Onchidella celtica, assembly GCA_963931925.1. NCBI lineage: Eukaryota > Metazoa > Mollusca > Gastropoda > Systellommatophora > Onchidiidae > Onchidella > Onchidella celtica. The sequence goes on from OZ007579.1 coordinate 52,564,690, forward strand.
AAAAAAATGTATATATATACGTAGAATCTTTGTCACTACTGTCAACAAAACACAGGCAGATTTCACAAATTTTCAGATCCGTTATTATAAAATATGTCTGCAAAAGAAAGAAAAAAAAAGACTACTTTTACAATTACAGATTCAAGATTACAAAATACACGTAATATCATAAAAACCACAGAAAAACTGTGGGGTCGCAGCAGGGCTATAAGCAAAGTCAAAATTGGGCAAAAAGAAAAGGTTGTACGTAGCGAAGCCCTGCGTGAGAACTAAAACCCAAACAATACAAAGCAAACTAAAGAGAAGACAGAAAATACACAAATTTTCGGCTTTCGCCTTTGTCAAGTGATAAAAAACGAACAATAAAAGACTTCAACAGGAACGAAGTGAAACAGTTTACTTAGCTGCGAGTTCTTGCTTCGTTAGCAGCACCAAAGCACGTCCGTCCGCCAAAAGCCTTCCTAAAAAATTAAAAAATTACAGATTCGAAATTATAAAATATGTCTGCAAAGCACACCCACAAAGATTCGAGATTATAACATATTTCTGCAAACAAAGGCAACATCCACAAATATTTTGAGATGATAAATATCAGCAAACGAACAAAGCGTGCATGTGTACAGATTCCAGATTGTAACTTGTACAAGCAGAATGGCTCACTCTATGCCCGTGCTGTCTTCAATATCTTGATTCGCGTTAGGTTATACGTGTAATATCTGCTAGTGATTTAAAACAATGTTTAATGCTGTACGGGGAAGTGTCACCTTAACTACAGCTTGCCTCGTTTTCATCATGAGCAGAATCAACAAAGATTTCCCCGAAACTCTTTCTAATTTGTCCACGAAATTTTGCAAATGCCCAGAATGTTTTACAACAAACCTTATGGATTTGAATTTTCATTTGTTACTGCTAGACTGTAGCCTGACCTTGAGTTTGTTTCTGTGCGCTGTGTCAACCCTAGTCCAACCGGAGACACACAACACGATACCGGTACCGAGACGGACCATTCCCTCTCACAGTCACACTTAGTCTATAAGGTCACAAACTGTGCGCGTATAAATATGGTGAACACATGTAGGCCTACTTCTCTTGTTCGTTCAATTATGAAGGGGTGTGGTGCGAGTTGTTGCACTGTTGACATGGATGATACGCGCACAAGCCGACGGACGGAGTATGACGAATTGATTCGTCTCGGTATGCTGTGTCGAGGATAAAATTAAATTATATCAAAGTATTACATTTTTTTTGTTTAAAAACATACTTAACTAACCACATTCTTACTTCATAACTGTGGAACCTTTTTAGTGGGTCCACATAAAAACAAAACTCCACTGTACATGTGACTGCAGCACTTCAGGTGAGTTGTGGCTTCAAGCCATGCACTTCCGGCAGTTAAAGAACCACACGAGAGAAACAAAAATCAAGTCAAAAAAAGTATGATAATAAAAGTCGTGTTTTGTATGACCAGATCCCGAGTCCAGGGATCGTGAATGACCATGTACAATGTGAATACTGGAGATTGTGTATGAAGGCAGGCGGGAGGGTTTCAATTGTATGGCCCTCGCCGTTCGGTAGTAAAGAAGTACAGCAAACACATACAGATACTTAAAGCTTGGAGATTATAAAAGATACATGTGTGTACTATAGAGCTCTGTAGAACTCTGTGGCTTGTGCAAATATGACATGTATGCGGAATGTATTATCGAAAAGGTTAAGACGGTCAATGATTTGGTAGCTTATCTTTGACCACACACGGCAAAATGAAACAAGTAACCTTGACTGGAAAAGAAACAATGGCAGATTTGGGTACACATGTAGTAATGCGTTCTAGTCCAGTACACTAGCACTCATGCATAGCAAGGTAGCATTTCTCAGTTTTAGGCACGTAATTTATACAACAAAACATCACTCACTTACATAGTTACAACATCATGTGTCACAGTTCAAACGTTATCCTCTGGACAATGCTGTGTTTGATCATGTGGTGTACACATACATGTACTCAGATGCACTTACTTAAAAATTACTTACCAAGAAAACAACGTCGTGGAGTCTGATCGAGTAAAAGCCAATGTTCCTGCCGCACTGGCAACAATCAGTTCGTTAAAGTCAGTAAAGAACGGATATACAAGAATACACTATACATAGTTAGCCAGATCCCAGCCGGCAACCATAGGGAAATCTAAGGCTCAGGACTGACGTCAAATTTGCACATAGGAACGACATCGTCTCTCTATAGATCTTCTGGCTACAGCGTTACTCCGACGTCGCTTTGATGTAGGGAATCCACAACTGTGGCAATCCTACTAACTGGACGGAAATATTTTACAAATCTGCGTCGGATTGACGTAGGAATGCTGCCTGGGGTGTTATTGTGGTGTTACTTGGCGATAGAACAAAACAATAATTTATTGCACATTTTGGAGAAGATTTGAACAGAATGACTGCCAAACACATCGCATGCACTGGATGGCACGTCTTCTACACAACATTTAGGCCAGTTTTTGTTGTGTTTACTTTGGGATGCACGTTTGAGCTTGACATTTTACACCAAGTTTTAAAACAACAACAACAACAATAACAAAAAGTTCTGAAAAACAATTCAAAAGTTCTTTGGTGAATTATTTTCACTACTTTCTGAGAAAATCATTTCTACGAATACATGAAAACTCTTATAATACTTTAGTTTAAAAACGACAAACGACAGTATACACCATAACAATCTTAATGAGTACAGCTGTTTCGATTGGCACGGTTATAACATTTCAGTTAATAGTAGCGGTTCTCTAGAGTCAGTCGTGTGGCTCGTTGTGTTACCGTCAATTTCCTGGACTGGCAAAGTTGTTTTTTTGTGTTACTGCAGGTGAACGTCATGATTTCCGGCACTCCCAGGGTGGGACTTGGAACACTCATACTCATTTTGTTTTAGGTTTGTTCATTGGCATTTGGAGAAGAATACATTAGTGTTGCATGGCATCTTTATTTAACACAATACTGTCATAATAAAACTAATAATCATGCGCTTAGAGAATACACAGTAGTTGATTTAAGATAGTACTGAAGAATATTGGACAGCTGCGATCTCAACATTACTAACTTCCTTACTTTGCCACCTTCGCTCTTTTACCAGTTTCCAGCACTCGCGCTCTCCCACCGTCCAGACATTCTTGCCTAGAAAATTTCTGTAGACATCGCTGTAATACTCGTTTCTTGCCGTTGATATCGTCCATCTTGTGCAAACAATAGATCATGGAAGCGTAAACTGGGGCTGTATCGTTGCCGCCCACCAAAGTTGCTCGGAATCGCTCCAGTGACAACCTGTAATTGCCCAACTGTTTCAGAAGTTCAGCCTCGTATTCCAGAATGGTTCTACCTATACCAGCAAGGGATATGTTCGCTGTGCTGTCTGCCATGTCAGACTCACTGACCGGATCGTATTTCCTGCGCCACACAGTGAATGTTTTTGTTTTAAACACTGGACCAAAAGCTGGCGGGAAGAAAGGTTGACCAGATTTAATGATTCCATAGTTGTAGTAGTCGGACTCGGCCAAACGCTTAAATAGATACTTGGCGTTACTCGAGTGGATCAAATCGGAGACTGAATTGAGAGAGAAAAATCCAGTGCTACAGTTATCCTCAGCGAAGCAGCGACGATTCAAGACTATACGAGAAGTACTATCAAATTCCAAATATTCATTCCCGAGTAGAAAGATCAGTGGTATGTTTCTATGGAGCACGGAAAAACTGCCGGTGTCTGGCAGATTTCTGTCCAGGAACAGCCCAGTGGCATCATTTTGGGCAGACAAATACCACAGACATCTGTTGGCATCGGCAGCAGAATCGTGTGACAAAGAAACATACTGTCCATTGTTGGGAAGATTGTTCACAAATCCTGCATATGGCACGCTGTACTGGTTGGCAGAGAAAAGCAGCAAGCCCAGTATTAGCACTGTCTGCTTGCTGCGTCGCGAAATGTTTACTATATTTATGGTATTTATGGCAATGCCAGAAACGGCTATAAAGAAAAGAACTATGGCATCATGAAGAAATCTAGACTCCTTGTGACTCATACAGGAGTAAATGAACACAAGTACCCAAACACAAACAACGTGATGTTGTAATCTCTGGTTGTCACTACCATTTTCTACGACAGCACCAGTTCTTTTAATCGAGCATGTAATTCTTGATAGCCATTCCAAGCCAAGTTTTTCATTCCAATTAGGCAGCGCCACAATGATTTGTCTCACCAGTAAAACTGCAGAATAACTAATAAAAATGACAGAAATTGTACACATTCCTGCACTGTGAACAAAAATTCCCTGCAGGTAAAACATAACACCGGATGTGCCAAATAATTGTGATGCCAGATTGGATAACACGTTGAATCGAATCCATTGAACTGGACTGATAACTAGACATCCATAAAAGTAAATATCATCGGCAGCACAAAACAATAAACCCGAAGATACTCCAGCAATGTGCCAGCGGAGTGTTCCACGGCTAAGCAGAGATATGAATCTAAATATCTGACCACGGGTCATCAGAACCACCAATGACCCCACGAGCATCACAGTGTCGGGACGAATGTAGATGGACAAAGCAAGGACGACACCGGAACAGAAATGCCTGAATTTTGCACATTTGTGGGTTTGGAGAGTTTGCTCTGTTGTTGTTGTCGTTGATTGGTCGATAGTTGTAACAGCTTGGGTTGAGATGACTTTGTCTGTTTCCTGATTATGGTGGCTGACGTTACTGACTGAAGTTTTCCCGTGGTTGTTGCAGTGAGTGACCCCCCTGGACACACTCTCATGGCTGCCATGCAGACTGCACTCTTTTGTTCCAGGAAAAATTTCATTCGAGCGAGGAGGAACACCATTAATCCAGGACAAAATCTCGTTCACAATTCCTGAAATTGTTTTCCCAGTTTTGTTTTCCTTCCAAAGTCTGGTGTCGCACCAAGAGCATTGTTGTACCGGTACTGTTGGCTTACTGGGAGATTCACAGCATTGCTTGTAATCCGCTGTGGGCAGACAGGTAGGCTGTGGTGTACCCAGCATGGCGCTCACAAAGTCGGAGAGTGACAGAAATAAGAAAGGAGATATAAAACTGTTGACGATGGTGTGCGTGCCGAATGCGTTCAGGTGAGCACTAGTGGCGGTCAGAACTGACGTCACGGCTGCAACGTCAGAAGACCTGCTGATTTTCCTTGCGTACACTGCCACCGCCAGGGGGAGCCACGACGTCATCAGTGTATGACTCACTCGCCAGAGCTGTGAATATTCAAGAACAAGGCTGACTGCATAATCAGAAATGTTTGATAAATCAGCATGATAGTGTACATTTGCCAACTTATGAAAGGCTTCGTGTGTACAGGCGGCCGGCTTTTATAATGAATCATCTGCAACACTATTTAGTATTTAATACATGTACTACTGCGGCCACCACCATTACGACCACCACTACCACTCATAATTATGTAACGTAATTTCTGTAGATTATCTCCTTAATGACTGTAAATGTGACACTGAAAGGAAAGGGCAAGTTTATTGTTAGGTCTACTTACCACGTAGGGATTGACGTCGATCCCACACCAAGAGACCAGCATCGATACCAGCATCAGGTACTGCGGGTAGAGCGGAGACCTCATGGCGCTCATCCCAAGCTCTCTTTCTCGCAGCGTGTAGTGAGATAAGTTGTCCCCTTTAACAGGAGGGATGAATTCATATGGGCGAAGTCCGTAGCCATAAAGTTCTGTATGCGCCACTGGTGGGGGAAAAGAAAGAAATGTGAGAGGATGAACGACTTTCTATTTTTAATGTGCTTTCATGGTAACTCTGGTGCGTGAGTGAGGGACGGCCACTCATAGTAGTTTATGGACACTTGGCCGAGTACCATTAATTGGATTATTTCCCTTGTAATACTAGCGCGGGACCCGTTATTCACATCACGGTGAAAAGCGCGCATTTTGATTGGTCAGTTGGAAATGTTGACCACCGGGCTTCCAACTCTTATATCATGGCTTTGAGTTTCCTACAACTCGCTCCTTCGTTGTTATCCACCGACAGAAAGACGGGAACCCGAATTCATTTTTGAGAGTAGACAATACCCTATCGGTACAAAATAGGTACTCATGACAACGTTTGTTATCAATGGAGATACGTCGTATTAATGGACGAAAGTATCCCGCACAAATTTGTCCAATGTTGTTAGTCCTGACACTTTGAAAATTTATATTAAAACTATTACCGGGCTTCTGGTATAAGTAGTCAGTTAGAATTTTAGCAGCAAGTTTCTACTTTATAATGGTACCAATTTCGTTGTACTTTGATGCACATGTCCTATTGAAATAATTAATAAGAGGATCTCGGATTTAAAGTAAACCACGAGTTAGACGCATGTTATCCCCGATAAATCCAACCTGGGTCAAATTTATTCAATTATAGCTGGAGGGGACGTTAGAGTAATTTCTGCAGTTTACTGGGATACCTAATTGACCTTTGTGTGCACCCTTTTTACCGTACTGTAAATTCGATTGTGTTAGGACCCTAACCAGTTTTATTGTTCGGCTGGACTCAATGTCCAAGCCTTTCACTTGTGCAACACGGGCTACGTAATAGCTCTCCCGGACGTCCGCGCGGGCTCATAAATAAGATGCGAGTTCGAGTGGTCAGCACACTCCATCATAGACGCAGAGACAAGAGCCGACAGCACAGTGAACCCAGCCCAGCAACCCGGGCCCGTAGCAGCTCAGAGGCTTGCCGACGCTTGCCATCGCCACCCCGCCCCATAAGGCATGTAGCGGTAGCGCAGGACCCGGAGAGACTTTGGGTAAGTTGGAGACTATTATGTTAGAAGTGACTTTAATTTGCGCACCCCCCCCCCTCTTTCTTGGATGCCACGTAGAGAATGCTGATCTACAGAGACCATTATGAGTCCGGCTCAACGGTAATTGCCATTGTCATTAGACGTGTAAGATGCGCGATGCAGCGCAGTGTCTTGATATTGTGACTTTATTGTCAAAGTTAACGTTTGCGGTGCTAGATGATAATGATGGCTCGCTAACCAAGCTATCACGATTTGCTTGTGTGCATATATATAGTGTGTGTGTAGCATTGCCTTGTTGTGGTAGGCAGTGAGGATTTCCTGACATGTTGATGTGGATGACTTATGTTATAGCGAGCGGCACTATACACTTGATTGTATTACGGGTATTTGTGTACCTTGCCAGTACCACTATGCTATAGAGAGCAGTGTGATTGTGATTGCGTGTTTAGTGTTTAAGATGTGTAATTAATTACATGTATTGGAGATGTATAATATTAGTTGGGCCTCACATGGGTGAGCCCCAGGATTGTTCTATGTGCGGCGGTGGATGAACAATGTTTCAGTGAGTCTACACATGTTGCAATGAGTCTCGCCGACATATATATATATATCATGTGCATGTATTATAGTTATCCAGATGTATTATGCTTCTATGAGTTTCGTAAGTGTGTGAAGGACAGTTTCATTTTAAGGAATGTACACATTACTTTATGTATCTAGTGGTGTGTCATACACATGTTAGCCTGGCGGCATAGCTCCGCGGCTAAGGTCAAAGGGCATGACCCTTGAGTATCGATTGGGAAGGGAAGTAACCAATACAATAGCCCTGGGGCGGGTTAGTACTAATAATGGGAGTGGGCCTATGAGGATGGCCTGCATTGGGATGCAGCGTCTGTGTTATGGACGGTCAGTGGGCCATGTTGGCCACTGCGTTATTAAATGGAATGGCCACTCTGGATGTGTTGTACACCGGCTCAGTGGAGCGAAACTATTGTGTTCTTGCCCCTTCATTTGTTATGTCCTTCATACTTTGATTAGTACATTAGTTTATGTTGCCAGTGTACTAGGAAACTCCTTGTGTATATGATATAGCCACTTGTAGTTGTTATTCATTAACCTTAGCGCTATTTTATTCCATGCATACATATCCAGTTGGTTATTGCTTAAATTCTATATTATGTTGTTGTTGTTTGATTTAATACTTAATACTATTACTATGTATGTCCACCATTGATTGCCTGATTAATGTTGTCATTATATCCTAATCATATTTTTGTCTTTTTCTCTTGTTCCAGCTTATGGCTGGTTGGGCTTCTTTTTCTTGGCCTCTTTTTCCTTTTCTTGGTAGGGTTTTCCCTATGCCTTTTTGGTAGCGATACCTTTGTTAGGCTTTTGAATAAATAAGATTGCCAGCAGAACCCTGTGTTTGTTAATCCTGTGTATCCTTAAGGGAGTTACTATTGAACCCACGCAGTAACCACATTACCCACTCGTAGTTCATCCAACAGAAAGAGAGAGAAATTTGAAGAAAACCAAATGGTGGACGAGTCGAGCAGGTCAACACAGACTCTTCGTCTGTCTCATCTACTTGGAAACAAAGTGGTTTAACCAATTCTGTGCTGTGCGACATGACATCTGGCGCCAGAAATATTTGAGGCGCGGATGAAATAGATAGTAGAATGACCATGAAGCTCGACATGCACTGGCGCCTTTTCATGATGTCGGTGATGTGTGGGCAATTAATGTTTAACATTTTTGTTTACTCACAGACTTTTAGTCTTCATTTGCCATTGTCTTCCCTAGCACTGGACAAACTCATTGAGGAGAAACCGACATAAAAAAATGTGTATATGGAATATAGTAGAGTTCAGCAGGTTCATTAGTGATGGTATGACTCATCATATGGGGGGGGGGGGTCCATTAAGTACGTATGCTTTGGGGGGGGGGGGCAGAAAATGAAAAGCTGTTGTTAGGGGAGTGGGTAGTCTGAGAAACTTAAGAACGCTTTTCAGTCACGCATGAATGTACCTGGGGTCTACATGAATGGAAAGATCAACATCGTCAAAGTTCTCCTTACATATGTTATGGATCCCCCCCCCCCACACACACACTTTTCTCTTGCAAGAATTTGCGAAAAGTACGAGTCATTAATTTGTTTGCCAGTTTGGTGTCTACCGACCCAGCCACTTGTGAAGAGAACAGGGTATCACAACAAATCTCAGACATCTATATACGGTACATCCCAGCCAGAACTCTAAGGGAATTCGACACCTCGGATTGAGATCAAGTTTGCTCATAGTAATGATGTCGTTCCTACGTAGATCCAACAGTTACGACAATGCCCCGACGTCAGTTTAATGCAGGGCACCGCCCCTAAGGTAATATACCAACTCTTTGGCGCTGCACGTCCGAAAATTTTGTGGTTTGAATATAGAAAACTATATAATAATCAGTTACGATACTGTTGTTTCTCCTTCCTTGTCCGGTTGATCAGCTGGTTTTGTAAAATGCTGTAGTACTAGTAGGTACATGGACACAATATTATGTACTGGCATTGTAATTCCTGGTCAAGCATGACAAATTCTGACCACCTGACCAGGTCTGGGCCAGGCTGAATGGGACTGACCAGCTCAGCTTGATCAGGCATGAGCAGGTCCAGGGACAGCAAAGGTCAACAAACGGGGCTGGACTTCTTTTACAGTTCAAAAATTGAGATACATGTATCTGATGTAGTTGTGGTCCCTGGCAGCCCGCGGGTTGTGTCGTGAGTTGGAGGTTAAATTCTGAAAACTAAAATGTTAAATAACTGTTTGTTGTTGTTGTTTTAAATATTGTTACTTTTAAGCCTGATCATTCATTTAATTTTTTGCTTCTCCTGAAAGATTTGATAAGATGGAGTTACGAAAGTCTATCATGCCGCCCTCGAGTAGTGAACGCGGAGAGAAATAACAGGTGAGATGGCGCATTTTGGAACAGAAATGCTCGTATCTCAAAGACTGGACCATTCTAAATTTTGTGACGTAGATCGTTTGTGAATGAACAGGTGGATGTGCCAGTTCCGTACCGGTACATATTAAGAACAAAAAGGTCCTATTTTATCTCATCACCAGCATATCTCTCTCTCTGTCTCTCTGTCTGTCTCTCTGTCTCTGTCTCTCTGTCTGTCTCTCTCTCTCTGTCTCTGTCTCTCTCTCTCTCTCTCTCTCTCACACACACACACACACACACACACACACACACACACAAACACACACACATACATACACAAACAAACACCAAAAATAAACAAATACATGTAGTACACAAATCTTTCCACTTTTGAACGAGTCGGAAGTAGAATTGTTTTCTCTTCAAACGCGCACACTTTTAAACATAACACGTCTCTAGTTCTTTCAACTTAAAATCAACAAATGTGAGAAGCATCAGCGTAAATGAAAACACGAAATGAAAGAGACAAAGAGAAAAAAAAAAGACCACGCCCAAATTAACGCCATCTTGCTGAACAATAGCAGTAGAGAAGTTGTGGGGTCACAGATCGCTCACTTGTCTACGATAACAACAACAGCGATAACAGTAGTAGCAGTGATAGAATTAAATCATTAACATTAATGACAACAGTAGTAATATCCGACACATAGAACTCCGAGACGGACCATTCCTTCTTTCACTATATGGCTGTAATATCCGACACATAGAACTCCGAGACGGACCATTCCTTCTTTCACTATATGCCTGTAATATCCGACACACAGAACTCCGAGACGGACCATTCCTTCTTTCACTATATGCCTGTAATATCCGACACACAGAACTCCGAGACGGACCATTCCTTCTTTCACTATATGCCTGTAATATCCGACACACAGAACTCCGAGACGGACCATTCCTTCTTTCACTATATTATTATGCCTGTAATATCCGACACACAGAACTCCGAGACGGACCATTCCTTCCTCCACTATATGCCTGTAATATCCGACACACAGAACTCCGAGACGGACCATTCCTTCCTCCACTATATGCCTACAACTTGCGCGCGTATAAACACGGTGAGTACTACACACAGAGCTCTGTGGTACCGGCCCTTTTCGTTCAATTATGAAGTTGTGTGGTGCCAATTGTTGCATTGTTGACATGGATGATACACGTGCAAGTGGACGGACTGGCGAATTGAACCGTCTCTGTATCCTGTGTCTCGGATATATTTATACTGCCAGTAACTGTGTTCCATTATGATTATTTATTTTCGAATGCCCAACCCTTCAGTTGCCGAACTAGCTTGACTAGAGAGGTTTCACTACTGGTCCATTTGCAATGCGAGCCTCGTCAGGCTCTGCGAAACCATTGTTAACATGGAGCGGAAAGTAGGTCGCTGCGGTAAACAATACCAGTCTGTGCATTTCCACGGGGCTAAAGAGCTTACAAAGGGCTGTAAATAGTTTCAGTCAGCCCAAAAAATATGAAAAAACCACAGTAAACAGATACACACACTATCTTTGGCGAAGGCGGCCACTTTCAATTCTTCCATTTCTTGTTTACAGCAGCGACCTAGTTTCGCGGATTTGGCGGAAGTGAGATCTCTTTATATATAATACATCTACACTGTTTGCTTCCACTCACCTTCCATAGACTGGAATATCTCGTCCGGATGAAGAATCCACCAATTGCTGGGCTCCATGACGTAGTACACACGGTGCGCAAGTATGGCGGTTGTCACCAACCAAGGTATCTGTAATCTAGATCCTAGAAGGACTTCTTCATCTTGCACAGCTGCGCCTCTTTCGCTCTGAGACCTGGCAGCCATTGTGTGATCAGATTTCCCGAACTTTTTCCTCACTCGCTTTTTGAAGTTGACGCCTGGCATGGTCTCAGTTGTGTCTCTTGTCAGTCGCAGTGCGAACCACGAAATGGGATGAAACTGTGAACTAAACAAAACAAGAAATTATAAAGTCACATGCGGTTCGCACCTGGAGGCGAGCAGTCTGGTGTAATTACGTCAGTGGCGTGCAGAGGTTTGGTGATGCCCCATCATGCCCGGCGGGGCCAACTCCTTGATTTGTATGCCCCACCAGGGGCGAGGCTTCCTCATAATCAAATAATCAGTGATTACCCTTCGAATGTTAATTCTAGAATTATTACGCTTTCCAGATCGAGCCCAACTCCGAGTCAATTTAGTCAGTTCAGCATTCAATTCTACCTCGCTATTTGCGTGTATTATATATAGTCCAACACCCCTCACCGAAAAGCATCTTTATAGGGACATACACCCATGAACTGGTCCATAATCGGTGATTGACAAAGACGAAGAAGACTTGACTACACCCAGAAGCTATCTTGAGCATAGCCTGTATTCGTGGACGCGGCCCCGTAGACAGCAGAATAGTGGGGAAAAAAATAGGATTATAATCGAAGTTTGACCTGATTTTACCTACGCATGTTTTTCACTATGCGGTCGTTTTCGTCCTAATCGAAAGGTAAAGAATAGAGTGAACAAGTTTGTGTGGATTTTTTTGTTGTTTGAGGTAATCTAAGAATAATTTACTCTACGCACAGCAAGAGCTTTCAAAGCATAATAATATAGTCTAGATCTAGATATAACCGTGATCAAAATCAGTCGAACGTATCAAGAACATCACTTCACTTGATAGGTCGGGCGAACCTATACCGCAACGGCAGACAGCCACTTCCCCGAGATCACTGCACATTGTTGCGTCACAGAGATGCCAGTTAAGCAGTATCTGCCATTTAATGTTAATGGGTCCTTTCCGAGAAACTTTATAAGATGATAGAATAACAAAATCTCTGGCTATAAATATGACAATGAAATCTTGCCGTTCAAATTATATTTTAAAAAATGGATGAAAAATATGCGTTTATAAGTCTGTTAGTATGAATGAATGGTATTTTCAGATTAGTTTGGCTTGTAAATTGCTGCATTCCTGTCCTGTTGACAAGAATAGACCGTTCAGATTTTGCAATGCCTTGCACCCGTTTCACTGTTTTACTCGCTGCATTTATAATATGTGAATGTGATGTAGCGACACGTCCTATTATAAGGATCTCTAGCTTAAATTCTGATTACCCTCTGCAGAGTGTCACGCTTCGCCCCTGTACCCCACGACTGAAGTATAGGACTTAGACACTCTATGATTGGATGCCCCCTGAAATGGATGTCCGGGGCAGTTGCCCCGCCTGCTCTCCCCTTTTGCATGTGTCACGATTAAGGTTGATGACCTTGTACGCCACGAGTATAGAGGGGGTAAACTTAGTAGGGGAGAAGGGGAGTTTTTAATTTGTTGTCTAGCATGAAAAATTACTATCACGAGGAAGGTCGGTGGCCTTGTGCGCCACGAGTCTAGGGGGGTGAGTTTAGCAGGGGAAAACACGGTTTTTAACATTGTTGACGAGCGTGGATATATACACACGACTCGCTTTAAACTAGTCGCGTGTGCAAAAACCTCGGGAGTATAAGTAGAGGAGAAGCTCGACACACGTGGTTCCCAAAGTTATTCATTCCTAAAGGAAGACGCAGAGAGAATCGGTCCGGGCGACAAGTGGAAGGTCGTGCCAGTGGGGACCAGAAGTGTTAGGTGTGTGAGGGATCCATGATGTTCACATGTATTTCCCAATAAGAAGAATTTATCGGTCCGGGCGACAAGTGGAAGGTCGTGCCATGGGGACCAGAAGTTGAGGAGTTCTGATGATAGGATGGGAACCCATCAGAAGCTCGTGAATCTACGATGGCGGGTGTGAACCGTCGGTGTGCTGTGTGTTTGCAAGTTGAAGAGTCTTGAGGACGGGATGTCGAGAACCCCTCAAGGAACAAGTAATCTACGATGGCGGGTGTGAACTGTGTGTTCTTATTTGTGAGAAGCCAGGGGCGTCTGTTTCCCCTTTTATCGTCGAAGTTAGAGATCTAGAAAGGATCGTGTGAACTCTGGAGACGTGAAACTGCATCAACGAGGGGGGCAGCTGTTGACAGAGACTATTAAGTATACGTAGTTAAGTTTATGGACAGAGGGATTAGATCTAGATGTGAAACGGGGAATAGATAATAGCCATGATCCCCAAGAGTAAATTTGAAGTATCTCTGTTTTTGTGATTATGTATGTGATTCTCATGAGTTGAATGTTTTGACATAAGTTTTGTCATACATTTAGAATTAAATATCGTTTAATTTAAATCACTCCATGTGTCCGTTGATCGCTGGTCTGCTTGCTTGGCTTGTTAGCTGGGTTTGAAAGGTAAATAAGTTAGGTACTCATCACACACGTGGTCGTGACCATCTTCACGCACGTGATCGTGACACATGCCACTGAATGACGTATACAGTTGTAGCCAAAAGAAAAAAAATATTTCTTGGAATAAATAAAGCTTGGTTTCATTAATTTTTTTATTTTTTTTGTCATGGAGAATAAAATCTTACCCTGAGACTGCTCCACGTTGACAAAAATAAAAACACAAAAAAAAACTGCAGAATCTACTCAGATATTTTCCAGTCTGCAGCGACCTGGAAGAAGCTGGTATAATATTGTAATTTGAATGGGAATGTTCTTTGAGCGAGTCCATTGTCACGAGTGGAGTGAGCGATAGTTAATAATTACGGGGGGAAAGGAGGAGAGTAAAATTAACGCACGTAGACAAGTAAGGAAAGCGTGCATGTTATGAGTGGGGGGGGGGGGGGTCTGAATGAGGCGAAAGCGCTGTATTACTATCACTGCAAGTTAGAAGGTCCTACTGAACGGACGAAAGAGAAAGCCCAGTGGGCGAACATAAGGGGAGCAGTCAGAAGACTAGTGAGAGAGTCTTTCCAGTGATGACTGGTAGGTAGAACGTTGATTGATAATTATGATTGATGTATTATATTATATTCGTCTATTACCATGATGTAAATAAGTATATGTGAGGAACGTGGAAATCCTTGATATTGGATATAGCAATGTGCGCCATGAGCGATAGATGAAAGTTGAGTTCATGGATTTGTAGCGCGAGTGAGTAGTGTGTACTACGGTGGAGGTGTGTTACCGTAAGATGTGGTGAGTGAAATGTGAACAATTGTGTGTACGCTTCATGAGATGTAAAGAGGGGTGAAGTGAATAGAAGTGGTATGGGATTATTATACCAATGTAATGTTATTCTTGTAGGTGTCGGGGACGGGCCGAAGAGCCGCGTCGTGAGCACGTGGGGATAGGCCAGCATAGGGCCGAAGGCCACACATAGGCCGAGAGTGAGCTGTCGGTGCAGGACAGTAGAGGCACATGAGTCGTGGCAGTCTGGCCACAGACAGGGATGTATCTTTGATGTTGATGTACTAATTGAAATGCGAATGTGCTATTACCATGTTGAGGTGTTGTTGGAATGTTAAGACGGCGGTGCCAGTGAATTATTAATGTGCTATTAAGACCCTGAGGGGAGAGGCTGAGGCCGAAGTGCCTTTAGGAAGTAACTACCGGGTTGTGGATCCGAGGAAGAGTGCATGTGAGAATAAGGCCGTTGTACGGCAGTTAATTTCAATAATATAATGTATGTAATTGCGCTATTATCTGTATAATTATGTTTAAATAAATGTGTGAGTCTGATGGGTTGTTCTGTTAAGTGTTAAACTTGTTTGTTCGTGATTGTTGTCCTGTCATAAATTATTACATCTCCCAGTCTGGGATTTGTGACATCCATAATATGTCGTCTCAGTTTTGGTTTCTGTAATGACCACTGGTCAGCTAGTTGGCCACTTCACTTACTTTAAAGGTCAAAGTGTAATATTTTATTAATCAGCATTAGATTTTACTCTTCAAGGTACTAATAAAACATTTCTACATTGGGACAAAGTTTAGTGTTTGTCAAAAGTCGTCATTCTGGTCAGTTATGCGGCCTGTGGTCAGTCTGGCCACTAACAATGGATATGTGAGCGCGTATTGCTCATCTGCTATTTCAAATCTTAATATCTAATGTGGAAAATAAAACTAATTCACAGCTTTGGTGTCGTAATGACCACGGGTCAGTTTGAGGATCACCACAGAAAGTTAACTGGTCAATACAAAAGTACGGTGGAGCATCGCTGTATGTGGTTATTAAATCTTTAAAAAAAAAAAATTCCTTTCTTTCAGTTTTGGTAACCCTGAATCGATGGCATTCAAAATACAAAGAAATAAAGAGGAAACCAGAGATCATTTTGAGGTGTGCAACACTGCAACGTCACCTGGCTAGGTGGTTCAATATCGGTCATGAGTCGTACCTCCATCTTCTGCAGTTGTGCAAAGTTTGTGGCCTTTATCACAAAATGCACAGGTTTTCCCTAACTGACTCTACTAATTTGGTTTCATAGAAAAGTGTCGCCATCCGACAAACTGAGGGACTTCGTGCATTTTTGTGGTATGGAAATATTGGTATCACCAAATACGTTATTCAAAGACCTTTCATTTGGTAAAAAAAAATTGCTGCAATTTAATTATCAGAGAAGATATGACCCCTCAAAGACAGGAAGTGACGCAACCACAGTTTTGAGAAAAATGCTTGTAAAGTTTCAGCTTTTAGTCAAAATTATTGATGGTGACTCAATTCATAGTCAGTTTTGAGGCATTTACCCTTCTCAAACAGGATTATCATTTGGAAAAGGAATAGTAAAGAGGTTAAACTTTTCAAAAATACTGAAAACGAAAAATCGATGAAATTGACCCTTTGATACCTTTTAACGATTTTCTCGAACCATGTAGATCTTCTAGTGCCGAAATGTGCCTCATTTTGTCGGGCGGCTAATAACGCTCATCGAGCACAGCATAACAAATTTGTTTAGAACTGCAGTGTGTGTACAAATGCTGTATGTGTGTGGTCAGTAACTTCTACAGCTCAGCACCAGGACACAACAGCTGAAAACTTAGGTGAACTGAGAAAATAAAAATTACAACTGATCTAGTGAGTTTCACGTCTGACATGCAGTTTGTAGGCCTACCACTTACAATATCAAGAAACGTGTGAAAGACCAATCAAGTCAGAACTGGAGATCAAAGACAAAACATGGTGTGATTTATGGTACAAAACGTCATGTGGAGGGACAGGGCTGGTCTGGACTGGTCTGGACTGTTCCTGACCAGGGAAAGGAGAAGGGAAAAGGTGGAGGCACTGCGTGTGTGCCCGTGTGAGTGTGAGTGTGTGCGTGAGAGAGAGAGAGAGCGCCAAGAGAAAGCTGGACTCAAGAACCCGACGCAGAATTCAGCCTGGAGGAGTTGAAGACATTCCTTCCTTCATTCATTCATTCATTCATTCATTCGGGGGGGGGTTACAATGCACAGACAGACAAATAGATAGATAGATAGATAGATAGATAGATAGATAGATAAATAGGAAGATAGATATATAGATAGATAGATAGATAGATAGATGGACGAACAGATAGATAGATAGATAGATAGATAGATGGATGGATGGACGAATAGATAGATAGATAGATAGATAGATAGATAGATGAACGAATAGATAGATAGATAGTTAGATAGATAGATAGATAGATGGACGAATAGATAGATAGATAGATAGATAGATAGATAGATAGATAGATAGATAGATATTTCTTACCGGACTCCTATCAGTATCACTCCGTCTAAACATGTCACAAACCAACCAACTACAGTGTAGTTCTATAAATCCCAAACTACACCAATTCTCCAGTTCACAGCAGTCACAACATCACAAGAAAGCCATAAATTCTAGACATAAAAGCTATTCATGGGCTGGGTCGGTGTAGATGAAAGAAAGTTCTATGGCCTTCGGTTTGCCCGCAGTTTGAGTTGTAGAGGACGACAAATAAAACAGTGACGATAAAATATGCCGCTGTGTCGATATCTGTGTAGGGCTGGCACCATGAAGTGGTGTACTTGGTACAGGGCAATGTGTATGGCATTTCCCGGTTCTTAGTGCCTACATTGTGTATTTAGACATGTCTCTCTGCCTCTCTCTCTCTGCTCTCTCTTTTTCTCTCTGTCGCTCTCTCCCTGTCTCTCCCCCTCTCCCTCTCTCTCTTTCTGTCTGTCTGTCTCTCTCTCTCTCTGTCTCTCTCTCTGTCTCTCTCTCTCTCTCTGTCTCTCTCTCTGTCTCTTTCTCTCTTTCTCTGTCTCTTTCTGTCTGTCTGTCTCTCTGTCTCTTTCTCTCTCTGTCTCTCTCTCTCTGTCTCTTTCTCTCTTTCTCTGTCTGTCTGTCTGTCTCTCTGTATCTTTCTCTCTCTGTCTCTCTCTCTCTGTCTCTTTCTCTGTCTGCCTGTCTGTCTGTCTGTCTGCCCGTCTCTCTCTCTCTCTCTCTCTCTCTCTCTCTCTCTCCCTCTCTCTCTTCGTAATACAAAAAATAATATCTAAGATAAATATAATTTAGTTTACAATGTAAAGTGATAAGTTTTTGTTACCTGGAATCAAAATGCCCAGACAAAAAATCATAGAGCAAGAATTAAAACCGCCCTATCTCGCCTGATCCAAGATGGGATAAAACAGATTATACATGTACCACAAACATTCACTGTCACTCAGAACTTCCTGAAAGAAAACAAAAAACGTGAAAATGCAGCAAAGATTTCAGATGTTTGTCTGCAGGTTTTTCACTGACTTAAGTCACAAACCTTTTTTACATGGCATCAAAGTTATCCTTGGCACGCACTCCCAGAAATATGACAGGTAAATTCCCTGGCTTAGACCGCAGTATAAACACGAGTTCAAGGTGTTTTTACTTGTTCATTTCCACTTCGCCGTTCACAGGTCAACGATTCTGTTTGGCCATGTTGGTCGCACGCAGCGCTGTGTCCCCAGGGCCATAGATCAGTACCACAGACCAAAAGTAATCTGATTCCTGGCAAATACGCTCGTACATTTTTATAGCCACGGAGCTTTGTGGTTCAGACTTTTTAGCGGCTAGCCGTCAAATGCCTACACTCGGGGTGGGGAAAGGGGGGGGGGGTATCCACACTTATATGAAAAGCCTACATTTTGGTGGTGGTGGGAGAGGGGGGTGTGAGGGGGGGGGGGTCTGTGAACACAGTATGCGTTCTTTTCAGTTACGATCATGACTTGAAAACTTAATTAGTTTAATCTACATTTTAGTTCAACAAACCAATTAAGATACAGGATTATAGAAGAATTAAATATTCTAGACTTTGCTCCAAAGTAACCATCAAATTGTCCGTGCTAAATGCCAGTTGAAGTTTTTCAATTTACCAAGTTGTTTGTTGTTGTTTTTTTTCATGGACATTCAACATTGTAATGGCCGTATACTCGTACACGGCCCGGGGGAGGGAGGGGGGGTGAAGCCAAGAGTATGAATGGTGTACTGGAGGAGGGGATTAAAATCTCCAAAATGGACTGCGGCGTACGTACGTAGGCCTAGTTTATGGATGCCCCCCACCTCTCCCCCACAACCCCCCCCCCCAATCCACCCCCACCACCACCACCACCAGCGCCGTCTGTTAGCTCCTGGTGCCCAGTCAATAAAGTGCAGGCCTACCCGGGTACCCTTTCTCCGCCCTCAGTACTCGTGGGGCTGTCAAAATCTGAAAGAAATCAGCGAGGCGTTCAAGTGTTGGCGTCACATTAGCCATTAAAAATTTGCTCTACAAGATAATACATTGCTTGGGTGGATTTCCAAAAATTGCCTTTAACTGGCAGATCAGGCCAACTGGCACACGTTTGATTGGTTTCATGTTCTCTGGCCTGGCCAGTGTGACCCCCATCCTTTACCTGTGGCTATTGTACTTATCGCATCTACTGGCGATATCGAAGTTGTTTCACAAAGGCTTGACGCTAACAGTCCGGGTAGAGTTACAGTGAATGCTGATCGGCCTACCAGATTTAGTAGGTAATCACCATTGAAAGGATTTGATGGTTTTGTGTGGATTATTGAGTCTTTGACCAGCCGGACCCTCTGTCGACTTCTCGTCAATCCTTTAGCCAATCAGTATTGGAAATCGTCAATGGTTTAAAAAGCGTTTATCAAACTTCAAGAGACGTAAGTGCTCGTAATGTTGGATTTCAAGCACACAAATGGTTAAACAGTTCATTCCGGAGACCAGGGCCTAGTCGAGCTGTCCTGCAGGTTGATTATTAATGAGCTTGGCTTTGAGTTAGAGTTTCACGGCCCCTTCAATAGAGAGGGGGAGAGGAGGGACAGACAGACAGAAATGTCCAGCGGGTGTATTGACATTTCCTGTAGAACAAATAAGATCATGAATCACTGGCCTGTGACCAGGAACAGAACAGCATCAGCGACTTCACCCTTGGTCAGTTACTACAGTGTACATTTTCAATTTACACAGTGAACAGTCAAATTTGATTATCGTTGCCATAGAAACCCTCTATTATCTTTAACTTTCGCCGCACGTTGTGGGTGTAATGGTCCCGGAAGCAGTTAAACAGGTTTGTAATTATTCTATTTCTGAGAATTCTTTCTTGAAATTCTAGAAATTCCTCAATGACGTCATTGTCCATCTTCCCGACGCACATGGATGTTTACTCTTCCTGCCTGCACGTCCTGGGGCCTCACAAACACCAAACTTTTAGAGAGGATTTTAGTGTGGGAGTTTATTGACATACCCTTGGTCGTACGTTCTGGGACACAGCACACTCCTAAAGAGGATTTTATGGTTAAATCCCCACTGTATGTTTTGGGATCTGACAGACCCGATACTTTTAGAGAGAGTATCCTAATAAATTGTTCTTTAGGAGTGTGGTGTCGATTAGACCCCACGATGTTCGCCAGGAATAGTTCTTAGCGACGTACGGCGAAGGATCACAAATACACCTGTTAGCTTTATAAATATCATTCAGTTGTTTTTTTTTCTTCATATATCGTATTATATTTATAAGGAAGTGAAAGAGAACTCAGAGACATCAGGGATGTACACGCGTCATTAATTTTGTAATTTCGTCACGCGCTCATCCAAGCACGAGATTTGCGACCCCCCCCCCCCCCGAGCGAGCGCATCTGTTTGAAACCCCTATGCCCCCCCCCAACCAAATATTTATATAAATCACACACACACAGGCCCACAGTCCCACTGAAAGTCTCTCAATTCCCCAATCTTACGTCTCAGTGAATTTCCTCAATAACAATCCTCTCTCGTTGCTACTATGTTGAATCTGTCCATCTCCCCTTCTCTGCTCGTTTACTTTTCTCGATTTTACGTGTTTTGACTGCACGCTGAAGCTTCTCCTCACTAATCCGTCTTTAATCTCTCTCTTTCTCTCATTCTCTCTCTCTTTCTCTTCTCTGCGCCTTTTGTTGTCTTAAACGTTCAGCCTATTCTTCAATGTGTTTTGACTGCATGCTGAAGCTTCTCCTCACCAAATCCGTCTTTAATCTCTCTCTCTCTCTCTCTCTCTCTTCTCTACACCTTTTGTTGTCTTAAACGTTCAGCCTATTCTTCAGTCAGATATGAGCAAATGTTCAGACACCGACACAGCCTCGAGTTCAAACAAACTGACACACACGTAGATATTATGACATGCTTAACTCAGGCAGGTTTTCCTTATCAGTGACGCTTCCATTCTTCTCTTGTTGACAAAGTTTTACATTGTGTGTGCTGGTCTCAAGGCCGGTTATCAACCTCAATCGCTTTTGTGTGGTTAGAAACTTGGCTTGGAGACTTGAATACCGTTGATTTGTCAAGTGTTTGTCACACCCCAGAGAGCTGTTGTTGGGCGAGGGTGTAGCTCATTTCGTCTTGAATGCTGTTAGTGTTAAGGGCAGGCAGTCCAATTACAAAGCTTAACCAGAGTAAACACTGAGCCATTCATTGAGCCTTCATTGTTCACCAATGGTTTAAATTGTCAAATACCGGTACCACGCGCAACTGAAAATAGCCACTCTCAATTTTTGATTACAGCTCCAAGCAAAACTACAACTTCTACAAATGTACATCATAAATGCCTGGATTTCCTCCTGTTCCAGAGGCGTCGCCACCCATGAATTTCTGTCGTATCTCTACTAACCTTTGTTCTCCATTACAGTAGCCTACCCAGCCAGCTACCCTAGAGGGACATCCGACGGGTAGGATTGACGTAAGATCTGCGCAAATGAATGACGTCGTTCCGACGTAGATCCGCTGGATACGACATCATGCCGGCGTCAGTTTGATGCGGGGAATCCGCCCCTACGATAATCCTACCAACCCTGTAGAAATTCTATACAAATCAACGTCTGATTGACATAGGGATGCTGGTTGGGCAAGGTGGGGTCACTCGTAAAGTACGTAACCCAGATTGGGGGTGGGGGTGGGGTGCCCTGAATATATGAAAAGCTCACACGGGGGGGGGGGGGTTCGTCGGGTTTGAGTTTGACTTTTACGGTACGTCAGCAGGATAACGACCACTTTGCGGCTTTCACGGTCTATTTGGGTACTTTAATTATTTGTGTTTGCTATTCACAGCCTCATCAATTTAAATCTCAAAAGTGGCTACAAGACCCACGTAAGGTTTTCAGTTATGATGATGGTAGATTAAAAACTTGAGTTTTATGTGTATTTTTACAACAAAATAAGATGTAGCTGGATTATAGCCACATGAAATAAACAGGCTATGGAGTTTCTAATGAAACAGTCAAATACTGAAATAGTCGGTCCGTACAAAATGCGCATGTAAAATTTCAGAATATCAATAGGGCCTAAATTCAAAGCTTTCTCATAGCCATTCAATATTTCAGTGCTCGTAGCTCAACAACTGGGGTGGGGGGAGGGAAGGGGGGTGAGGGTTAATATAGGCCAAAATCGAGCGTACATATTTTATGGATGGAACCGTAGACTGACTGAACATTGAAACTGATTTGTCACGAATTCGCCCACCCTCACCCCCACCCGCGCGACACAGGCCTTTGCGAAGATTGGAGTGCTTTATGAGAAGGAATCTCTTGTGCTTTGATGAGAATGGTCTGAGCGTGAGATGGACCGACTAAAACTAGAACGTGAACAGTCGTGCGTTGCTATGCTAGGCTGTACTGCTGAGTTTGAGTGTGCGTGTGGAGGAAATACCCCAACAAGACGATGGTCACATTGTGCTAGGAACAAACAAGACGACAGACACAATCTAGAACAGAAAAATTAGACAGAAACAGATTCCACCACGAGCGCCCAGCAACCACCCGCACTGTACTGGTGACAGCCAACCATCATTATCACCATCATCAACAATAACAACAACAACAACAACAGCAACGTCACAGTACAAGTACAATCACGTCGTTTGCAGGCTTTCAGTGCACAGAAAGAGAAAACGAACATCTAAACAATACACGCACTACCTAACAGAAAAAAACAAAAACAAACAAACAAACACAACTTTGGCAGATTAAAATATTAATTTTATAAAAGGATTTTTTTTAAGGGTGGGGGGGGGGGGGGGAGGGGGGTGGGAGAGATTAACGGCCCAGGACAGTTTTTCCACATTTGTTGCTTGTTCAATATTGGCAGAGCAGACAGAAACAAAAAGTCCAGTGGAATTTCCAGTTAGACACATGGTCAGGTACAATGGATTATCTTTCCCACATAAACAACAGTCAGACAAAACTCTGGCAGGTTCTAGAACAATTGTACTACAGATCTCACGATTGTTTCAGAGCTGAATGAAGTCCAGAGAACATCACAGTTTCCTGCCCTTGCTCATCAGGTCAAACGTTTATGCTGGCTGAGCACGGTCGCTTTGTTTGTTGATTGACTTCTAGTTGGGTCATGTCATTTATAACTTTAAATAAGGGACAGAACCCCCGTGAAGGGCTGGATGACGAGAGGCAAGCTCTTAGCTCCCGTTTCCACCTCGTAATCTCTGATGTGGACCACATGAAGACACGACAGGGCAGAACAGACGAGAACAAATTAAATGCAAGAAACGAGTACAAAAACAACCCGGTACAGAGGACAAACGAGTTTAGGCTGAAGATTTTCTCCCATGCTGACTAGTTAGGCAGGCACACAGTGTCCATCCTGACAGAGAAATCGCTGGTATTATTTCTGACCACTGGTCTACATTACAACCCCACATTTTCTATCATTAAAGTGCAGGATTTTGGACACAATGAAAGAAAGTCAGTGAAATCTCAGAACCAAATTTTATTGAAGAATAAAGATCTGTGTAATTAATCACAAAGTGTACGGAGATTGTAATGATATAAGAAAATACACCCAAAAAAAAAAAAAATATGGTTAAAAATTCATACATCAAGCAACAATTAAACTTTTGCATGTCAGCTACAAAATAAAATCATGTTAATGTTGAAACAAGAATTCATGATCGTCTATGATTCAATTACTCATGAAAAATTTGGCAAGACAAAAAAAAAAACCTGCCAATCAACTGCTACATAGTTAACACAAACATTCATTAAGTTTATTGTTGAACAAATGGATCTTAGAGTCAAACAAGACACAGATAAATTTTATATGTGGTAAAAGTATGAATAAATAAAACTGTCAGCATATTTTTTTACAAAAAAATGATGACAGACATCATCCTTCTCGCATAATGGTGTATCTGTGATTTTCGTGTTTTAGAAGGATGACTAACTTGTCACTGCTTGCGGTGAGATCTACACACAGTCTCACAAAGAGACGTATCGATGTCTTTAATAATTTTCAAATGATAAGCAGAAAGATTTTTGCTCCATGCCTGGTGTCTGTACATGAACAATTTCATTCTCATCAAAACTTTGAAATGTTCTGCAAAGTGGGAAAATGATTATACACCAGTACGTGGGATGAATGAAGATATGCTTGCTCACATTTAATGGACAAAGACACTGTCAAGATTTCTTCATTCATATGACACATAAGTGACTAGGTATTCTTGTCCTGCTATAGTAACAACTGCAAATATTAACAGAACATTCAAAGCCACACCACATCCCAACATTTCCATTCTGATACAAATCTCATTTTTTTCTCCATCTGTTTGGGATACCGGTACACATTCTGTATATATGTAAAAAGTAAAAATGTGGATTTCTTTTGTTTGGTCAGAGACAGCATCTCCAGAAAGTTCCAAGCACCACCATGGAGACATCACGGTAGAGTTGATGATTCTGATGTACATGGTAGTTTATGACCAGTTTACTGATGTCAGAATAGGAAATCAATAAGTGACAATGTTGAACTGCCACAACTGAGCACAGAAATGGCAGATTGAAGCTGATCATTCAAACACCGATTCCTACAACTGTAATTAAGTATATAAGCCCAGACAAAAAATCAACGATAGCTGAAGCAAGCACTGTACACTTATATAGTAGATATTATGTATCTATAAAATTGGTGGCTCACACCTACCCTCTCCCCTCTTACATCCAACTATCCTCAGCTGCCTGTCTGTGTCCAATAAAACAAGGAGAAAGGAAGAAAGACCAAGAGACACCTGAAACATTCCAAGAACCAACAGCCTTTAGAGTTCCACTGAGGTCCCTGAGAAACAAAAATCTCAATATCACAAACATGTTTCAGACATCTGATTCAAAGACAAACCACAGATGTTTCTAACATGAACAAACACAACTTCAGTCCAGCAGTGCACAAACTTTTGACTTCAGGCAAACAAAAAAACAAAAACTTGTACAGTACATGGAATGTATAATGTGAATCATGTCTTATGTGCACAATAGGATTGTGCAGACCTACAGATGCTACACACTCACCATGCAAAACTCCTGCAAACAAAGATACTGCATTAAGTCCAGCAATGGTGATGAGAAGAACATTCTAGATTTTTTTTTTCGTCTTTTCTTTTGTTTTAGATTCCTGTCTTACAAAATACTACTACTACTTAAAATGGCATGATACAAATCCCAGGAGGCCACAATGATAAGGGAAAGGTTGCATAAGTAATCTTGGCCAAAGGGAGAATGATGAAGTTAAAATGTGGCCAAAAAAAAAAAGTTATATGTGACAACAAAAACCTCACATTAGAAAAAGCCAATACAGAAATTATTTACATTTACAAAAAACAAAAAAAAAAAAAAGAATTCTCATTAATAGGGGGAAACAACATGCTTTCCGTCATCAAAGATTTTCTCTAAGTTACAGAAACTAATACAACTGACACAATATTCCAAAAAACATTTTTTTAAAAAATGGGCACCTGGCAGAAGAAATGAAGCAAGCCAGGCCAAGCGGTTGTATGGAGAGAGATCTTGTAATGCTTTCCAAGAGAAGAACAAGTCAAAATAAGGGCAAAGGTGATGAATATCCAAGTACACAACTTTCAATTGCCTCAAAGCTAAAACTGCTGTGTCAGATTGCTCAAAATCATGCGGGAAGAAAATGGTCCAGACATGACACAGTAGCTGTAAGTTGTCAACATTGTTACACATATATACTGAGGATCAAGAATGAATACTTGCTCAAATTTTGATTGTCCAAATGTTTACAATGCCTATATATTTTGTAAATTAACTATTGGCCCATTTCTCCCTTTCAAAGCCAGGACATAATCAGATTTAACGCTACGCAGTATTCTCACTTGCCCAGCACAGATTTGTCCTTGACATCTGACAACCCATTGGAAGCTGGGCTATGGACGTTGACTTGCCACAGACAAACAATTACTCCAAAAACTGCAACATTTGATTCCAACATGCTTAGAGTTAGAGAGTTTCCAAGTCTCCACTACAAAATTTACCTCATTATATGGGAAATCTTACATTGTTAGAGAGAAAATTCAAAAATCCTTTGGTAAATTTGAATCTACAATGGACTTCACTATGGCTGGCACAAAGTGAGGTCATGAAATCTCACAATATCTGGTGATGATAGGTGTTGGGACTTTAAAATCAACCAGTGTTTACAAATGTTGATAGTCAGTGGTCTGCAGTCAACATAGGACAACAATTTTATGTGCAACTTGGGACTGACATGAAAGTATTAACAAAATGCTTCAAAGTTATCTTTATGAAAAAAAAAAGAAAAAAAAAGACATTATTAGCCATTACTCATATTTAAATCACAAAAAAAAAAAAAAGAAAGGCACAACATTTTCCTTTTTGCATTCCTAAGGGTAAATTGTCCTTTAGTAACCAGGAAGGTCAATGTTCAATCTCCTACAAATATGTGCAGTAAAAAGTCCTTTTTCCCACTAAATGTTATGCTAAATAAAGATTGTGAAGTGCTGGGAAAACATTAAATCAAAACAATACCAAGACAATGTCCAGAAATGTTAAAATTTCAGGGTGCTAAGTTGGTGCAAAGAAATCCAAGATTACACGGTAAAAAATGTTTCAAACCTGTTTTCAAATATCAGATTTGTGAGAACAAAAGAAAATATTATTTAGTTTATTCCTAAAATTGTCTCTAAAATCTTACAACTCTAAATTTTTCTTCTCTGCTGCTTTAGCTGCCCGTTTCCTTGTCCTGTGACTGTGAGATTTTCTCTGGTTTTTTGTCTTTCCTGCCTGACCTTTCCCATGACCTTTGCCCTGCACGGGTTGGTCCGTTGGGTCATTCACATCAATCTCCGCCATGTCTTCCAACAACTTGTCCTCATCTTCTTTCTCTTTTGCCTGCTTCAGTTCTGCTGCCTTCTCCTTCACCTGTTGTGTTTTTTCAAGTAAAAGTCATAAGATGTTAACTGTCAAACTCCATGGTATCAGTGGTTACCTGGTTACCCAGCCAGCATCTCTGTCTTAATCTATCTACACAGGACTGACCCCAAGTTTACTCATAGGAATGACATTGTCTCCCTACACAGGTCCCTTGGTCATGACATTGTGCCACTGTTGGTTTGATGTAGGAAATCCACCCTTATGGTAACCCTACCAATCCTATGGAAATAATACTTGAAATTTACACCAGACTGACAAAGGGGTGCTGGCAGGGTATGGGTAAGGCAATTATCAAAAGTCCACATTAAAGACAAGGAATTTTATTTCTCTTTATCCATCCATTTGGTCCCCAAGAAAATACTTGTAAAGTTTTCAGTTTTCAGTGTACAGTTGAATGGCTGCCCAAAGTTATGCTATGACAGAGCACACTGGATGATGAATATGTTTGGCCTGAACATTCACTGCTCTAGATGGCAACATGAACTAAATTACTGGCTGACAGGACAGCCTGGGTTACAGACGGGTGAAACACAGAACTAAGCTCAATGTGTGTCACGAGTGGAGTGAGTGCAATTAAGGGGATTGCTACAGAGCGGGTGTAGAGTAAGAAGGGCTCACGGCAGACAAGTAGGGAAAGACGGGAAAGGAGGAGAGTAAAATTAACGCACGTAGACAAGTAAGTTAAGCGTGCTGTTGTGAGTAGTGGGGGGTCTGAATGAGGCGAAAGCGCTGTATTACTATCACTGCAAGTTAGAAGGTCCTACGGAACGGACGCTAATAAGAGCCCATCGGGCGGACATAAGGGGAGCAGTCGAGAGACCAGTGAGAGAGTTTCCAGTGATGACTGGTACGTAGAACGTTGATTGATTATTATGATTGATGTATTATATTATATTCGTCTATTACCATGATGTAAATAAGTATATGTGAGGAATGTGGAAGTCCTTGATATTGGATATAGCAATGTGCGCCATGAGCGATAGATGAAAGTGAGTTCATGGATTTGTAGCGCGAGTGAGTAGTGTGTACTCCGATGGAGGTGTGTTACCGTAAGATGTGTGGTGAGTGAAAGGTGAACTAGTGTGTGTACGCTTCATGGATTGTAAGGAGAGGTGGAGTGAATAGAAATGGTAGGGTATTATACCAATGTAATGTTATTCTTGTAGGTGTCGAGGACGGGCCGCAGAGCCACCTCGATGAGCACAGGGGATAGGCCAGCATAGGGCCGGAGGCCACACATAGGCCAGAAGTGAGGCTGTCAGTGCAGGACAGTAGAGGCACATAAAGTCGTGGCAGTCAGGCCACGGACAGGGACGTAGATATGAGCGTGGATGTGATACTGTACTATTGCCATGTTGAGGGGCTAGTGAACTAATAATGTACTATTGAAATGATAATGTCTATTGAAATGATAATGTGTTATTGCCCTGCTGAGGTGCTAGGGGAATGCTAAGGTGTATGACAATAGGAAGGTGATATTGAGAGACTGCGGTGCCAGTGAATTATTAATGTGCTATTAAGACCCTGAGGGGAGAGGCTGAGGCCGAAGTGCCTTTAGGAAGTAACTACCGGGTTGTGGATCCGAGAAAGAGTGCATGTGAGAATAAGGCCGTTGTACGGCAGTTAATTTCAATAATATAATGTATGTAATTGCGCTATTATCTGTATAATTATGTTTAATAAATGTGTGAGTCTGAAGGATTGTTCTGTTAAGTGTTAAACTTGTTTGTTCGTGATTGTTGTCCTGTCATAAACTATTACATCTCCCAGTCTGGGATTTGTGACAATGTGCTCACTTAGGGATCTTGGACTAGACAATGCCATTGAGATATATTTTGCATTTGTATTTTGTATACTTCTTTAATCCCATTTGGGAAATTTGCCTTTGTGTCATTGCAGCCCAGTTACAACTGGAGCAGACACTCCTTGCCGCAGTGCAGGGCCCTTCAGTTTTTTTTTTGGGGGGGGAGTATTAGGGACAACTGTCCTTTTCATTTTGCCCAGGTAGCAGCTTGTTGGGCCTGCTCTTCTCGATTTCCAACTGCCAAGGTATCTTTAACATGTGCAAATGTGCAATGTGCACATGGGCCCTCCGAGTTTTACCTCCTTATCCAAGAAGTCTAGATGCTTGATCCTACCTACTATAGGATCAGGGACAGGAAAATATGAGAAAAATCCCAAAATTCCAACATACCTGCACCAAATGGGGGTGCAGTCACTGTGGTAAAAACTGCCACCTCTAGGATAGTTCTGAACAATTGCAATGAAATTCCTACAACTCTACATTAGTTGTGTGAACATTCAAGATGTTTATCTCTATACACAATCCATAGTCAATCATGACCGTAAGACATCTACTGACTTACACAGGTCCACACAAAACATTTTCCTACCTAAGTTTTTACACACACAACTGCTATGCTATGACTGGCGCTGCACTGTGGCAACGACGTGCCTGCTCCAGTTGTAACTGGGCTGCAATGGCACTAAGGCAAATTTCGCAAATGGGATTAAAGAAGTGTACAAATACAAATGTTCAGTTACGGGAGAAACTCCTTGTGCTGAAACTGACAATATCGCACATACAACAGTGCCATACCTACAAATTCCCTGAACTACCACAGACAAATATGAATAAAACATTTGACAAGGGCACTGATGCGGTACTTTTTTTTGTTTTCTGTAGTTCAGCATTCTTCCTTGTATAAAATACAATATGCAAATGCCCCCCCCTCCTCGCCCCCCCATTATTTTCTTCACCTCACCAAAACCTGTGATGCAGGGCATATCCTCCCCTCCCCCTCCCACACACACACAGAGAGAGTGAGAGAGAGAGAGAGAAGGCAGTTCAGTGAAAAAATTCAAATTTCACCAAAGACCATGAAACTATGCTCAAAACAACAGTCTTGATCCACTGATTACAAATCTTTTTGAATTTTTTAAATATCTCTATTTGTTGCAACGTTATGATTTTTTTTCTGTATTTATTTCTGGCTTAACTCTTTCCATACTGCAATTCAGCCCAAATTAGTCCAAATGCGTCAGTCGGGGGGACCGATACATCGGCAAAAAGTACTCTCCTTGTTACCCCTGGGCATTTCAACGATACTGTGTCCATCTAGCTTCCCAGTGTTTTTGTTGTTTGTGGTACAACCGATGCCACTATTACTGCACTTCAGCAGAAATTAGTCCAAATGCGTCAGTCGGAGGAACCGATGTATCGGTGAAAAGTACGGAAAGAGTTAATTTTAGCACTAACGGCTGTGACAGGGTGGGGCGATAGGCCCACTGCCAACTGCGTCCGGCCGTGACTTTCATGCATTCACATGGTCTCGGAAACCGTTCGTTTTGTTTCATCAACGTCGGCATTTCTGATGCATATTTTTAAAGGGGAATGAATGCTCTTCAAAACGGTGTTCTCCAAGTTTGTGTCGATTCGATAGTTCCAGCGATATTTTGATTCAAAAATGAGGTAAATTTTGATTCAAAAATGAGGTAAATTTTGAATCTGTGAGTGCACAAAATCTACTTGTCTGATGTTTTGAAACTTCACTTAGTTGTTTTTAATGACCTTTTCTCCCGAAAATGGTAAAACTTCAGTTAATTTAATCAATCAACAAGGCACTGGGCTTGGCCCAAAAATGCTTCTTTACATTCAATGGCATTAGTTTGCATCCGATAACATAGAAATTGTGGGTAAGGTTCCTGCCGACGGCCAGCGTCTTTCACCCCATCCTGTCACAGCCGTTAGTGCTAAAATTAAGCCTGAAATAAATACAGAAAAAAAATCATAACTTTGCAACAAATAGAGATATTTTAAAACTTCAAAAAGATTTGTAATCAGTGGATCAAGACTGTTGTTTTGAGCATAGTTTCATGGTCTTTGGTGAAATTTGAATTTTTTCACTGAACTGCCTAGACATAATAGTATTAATAGTCAAGCTGGGCATGAGCACTCACCAGAAAAGAAGAATTGAAACTTGTGGGACCATCAAACATATTATGGCCTTGGAACTTCCAACAAAGGATGAAATAGAGATCAAAATTTTGTATGAGAAAAAGTTCTGTTAAAAGAAAAAAATCCAGTGGTAGTGATGAAATGTACATAAATGTATCAGAAGTGTTCAGTTTACCTGATGTTCATTGTAAAGTTTTTCTATTGTAGGTCCGTTCTTCTTGAAAGATTTGTCCAGTTCACTGAAGGCTTCAGTCAAGTTTTCTACACTGGACCAGCTACGCCGATTGAAGACATCAGACTTGGATCTTTCAAAGTCATCAGAACTTTTCAATAGAGTTGAAATTTCCGCCTGGATGTCTTGGTAGATTTCATGGTCTTTCACTCTGCATTTAGCCAAGAAGCGCTTGATCTGGTCAAGTGGCTGATGAATCTGGGGACATAAGACTTTACAAGTTATACTTTATACACAGCAGCATTAAGCCTAGTCATCATTTAAATTGTTGCAGAATAATATTGCCCCTGGGGTGACAAAAACTAGTTGAGACAATGACAAAACTTTACAGGAGGAGGAAAAGTTGATTTCACACTATCTTTGGTTTACAATATCAGTTATCACATTACCTCAAAACTTTTCAACAGCTGATGGAAAAGGAACCTATGAACGAAGCAATAGAGACAAGCGGACCCCAGAAAAGAATGCTACAACTCCAACAGATCTGAGAGCACCCATAGATGCAACCATAGCATTGTAGAGACTGTCACTCCCGCACTAGTCTGTTCAGCCACTAGCCACACTGCTCCAGTGCAGTAAACAATCACAACAGACAGGATGCATAATTTCATGGTCACCCCTGGATGATGGTGGTCTCTATTTATCTATATGTCTAATACAGTTAATGACCTAGTTAATGAGCTGTCAGAGTTTGCCAAAGTTCATGCTACCAGAAATGACCTGCATTAACTAACTCAATCTGCTATTTCCATAGTCTAAAACTTTTCAATGTAGCAGGATTAGACACAAAATTTTCATGTACACTGAACTGTTGTATCGCATTAACTGATCTTTACTTTATTTCATGCCCCAGTTTACTCAACAGACAGCAACATACCAGATTCTTCAATACTATTTAATACATACTATTAGGATACTCAGGAACTTGAGTGAAAAATTAAAAAAAAAACAAACAACTATCCAAAATTTGTGTTACCAAGGTTCCATCACCCCACTGAGCATTGCTACAGGACAAAGTCTGCATTTGGTTAACCCTCATCCTGTGGGAGGCCAATACATTGGCCTCCTTGTGCAACATGCGAGGCCAATATTGTGGCCTATATTTTGCAAACCGGGTCTTGTGGGAGGCCAATTTATTGTTTAGCAACGCTGCTCCTCGTGTTTTGTTTATTTGGTTGCTACGACTATTGATTTTTTCGCATTTTTTTCCACACTAGTTTCGCTGTTTATCTATCCTGTCACCCCTACTATGTCTAAGAAAATGGTATCATCCAATTACACTTATTAACCATGCAACTATTCATCAAACTCATTTAATAGTACTGACAGTCTGAACTTCAAACTGGGGAAAATCTTAGTGAAACTTTTGACTTTGATGTTGGTTGTCGTCTAAATGTGAAATGATAAGAATGGGGCTATCTGCGTATTTGAGAAATCGTTCTACATCTGTAATGGTGAATTCCAATGTAATAATAGAGCATGCTGCATAAGGGCGTCTGTCGGTAGGTTTTTCATCAGGGAAAACTAGGAGAAAATGACTGACTTTGTTGTTGGTCGTTGTCTTTATTTGATGTGGTAATTAAAGAGATGTTGTGTTCCTTGATTAAACCACTTTTCAGTACATGTACGTACTCTACGAGATTGAAATCAAATTTCTTACTAAAGGTGTGCTAAGAAAACTGACATTGTAGTAAGTGGAACCTTTACATAGTGGAGGAGAGAGAAGACAATATCATGATACGTGTGGTTAGTACATAAAGGGCTTGGCTTAAAAAATAATCTGTTCACCTGAATGGCCTGACTTAGGGACAAATAAAGCGAAAAGGTCTTGGGAAAAGGTTACCATGTGTGTTAAACATGTCTGAGCTCTCCAATGGAACGAGGAATGTTGGGGCCCCAAAGAGACGTTACAAAGACACTCTCAAGCAATCACTGAAGGCCTTTGCCATTGATGTGAGTGAGTGGGAAAAGCTCTCGCTTGATCGTGCAAATGGGAGGGCGGCCCTTACCAGAGGCAGCAAAGCATGGGAAGCTGACAGAGTCCAGCAGGCTATCAAAAAAAGAGAACGGCGCAAGAAAAGGCCCAGTGGTACTGAACCAACGGAGCACTCTTGTCATTTATGCGGAAGGGTCTGCAGGGCAAAAATAGGACGGACTTATCAGTCACATGAGAAGCCATAAGTCATGAAAGAACAGTCTTTCCATTCTGTCCTCTGTGTCCTTTAGTTCTCTTTATTGTCCATGTGTTGAAATTCTCAACAATTTCTGTTCTTTATTCCTCTGGTGTTGTTAAGGTCATCATCATACCTGATGGACGAACTATTATTATAATAATAAATGCAGAAAATTCTTGATTATGGGCCTTCTATTTAACAATAGAACTTTTAGTATCTCATCACAAGTACTTTATCCAAATATCACAGGGGTCACTTACGATTTATGCACTATTATTACTGTTATTTGCGTCCTAAGTAAACATGATACATGTGTTCAAAAAGACCCGATTGACCCGATTCCAAGGTTATCGGCAACATGCGAACGATCGGCTGACTAGCCACTGGCTCTCCCCACACAGGATGTTACTTGGATGAGTTCACTCAATGCGGGGCGAGGGTTAAGAAGTACCATAGATAATAAGTACACTTTTCCTGGGCCCAAAACTTTTCGTAATATCAGAGTTTATGGTAACTTACACTGGATATACTATGAAATCAAGACTTCAACTTTCACTTTTCTTTGATTATTCTGAAATGATGGTGATTCAGTCTAACTAATCCATAATGATCTTCAAAAGCTCAGAACAAAAACTAAAATACTGTCAAATTGGACACAAACCCTGCTCATGTACAACTGTTTGAAAGCCAGGAATTCCTTCATATGTTTCTTGTGGCCAGCACTTGACTCATGAGTTTCTCTGGAAGGTTTGTCACCAACATCATCTTCATCTAAGGAAAATGTTCAAACACTGAATACAGTCCTGGTGGATTGTTCATCAGCTCATATGCTCCCTCCCCCCTTCCCCCCCCACACACACATACACTCTACCTCCATCTTGACACTGTGTCTTGAGGCCAATCAAATGTTGACAAACACATTAACCCGTAACATCGTCTATTAATGATTATGTTTTTTCCCCACTATCCTGAATAAAATTGATTAAAACCACTGAAAATAGTGAAAACGAGTTGTGTACTTATTTTGTCTGTTATTTTCTATTATTCAAGATATCGACATGAAACTTTCAGTGAACACATATATGGACCAAGTTTACAAAAGGTCAATGGTTAGGCAGAAAGTAGGTCAGCTTGAACTTGATAGCGAGTAGAGTTGACCTATTTTTGCATCAGTGGGCGTGGCATCATTATCAGCTGCATCAGCTGGTAGATCTAGATCTAGACCCAGATCCATCATCACTACTATCACTGTCGCTAGATTCTAGATCTAGATTATCAATTTCTATGTCAGACTGATCATCTGTAGCATCGCTAAACACTTCATCGAAATTATCAAATAAATTTCGTACCGAAGGACCTGGCCGATGCCAGTCTCGACTCATCTTCACAGTTTTTCACTGTAAACATGCAGTTCGGCAATTTTTCCACTTATCTTTACTTTTTACTTCATTTCTGAGTTACTGGAGTGATGTCCCCTGCTATCCAACAGCTCATACTAGCCGATAACGGATGCTTCTGTGTAGCTATCGTAAACAAGCGGTTAGCAGAGGTTGAGGACATAATGATAACAGCGGAAGGCAGCGGTATAGGACGTTAAAGGTTAAAAAAAAAAATCAAACATAAGATTCCTTTCAATACCTGTCACTTCGTACAAAACACTGCTACAGCTCAGTTTGCAACGAGCAGGCTTTGATATTTGAACAAGAGGAAGGAAGAGTTTGGATTTGCCAGCAAAAGAATCCTTGCTGTTTAGCATGTGGAGGAAAGGTATTTCCGTCAATCAAGTGTTTAACTAAGGAACTGTTTACTGGAGATTACATTCAAAGTTCCTGTAGCTCTTGGAGAATGTTTTTCCCACAGGTAAAATGTTTTGATGCCAGGGATATTCAAATGCAAGAAAATGAGAGAAAAAATGACAGAAATTTCATTTCATTTTGTTCAGGTTTTTTCCCATAAGTTTTAAATCCAACAAATCTGTGGCTAAATTCCAGGGCTTTTCCTGGGATCCCAAGGATTGCAAGACTGTGCAGGAACCATGTGTCAGTGTATTTCTGCCCAGCTGCTCAAACTTCCATGATTTTCCCACCTCTATCTCGGCCTAAACACACACAAAAAAACAACACAACTTTTCCTTTGAGTGCAAGAGATTGCAAAAAAAAACCTGATACTGTGAACTCCTGCCTCTCACCATATAACTTCAATGTTTAAAGTGAAGGAATCAATACATATGGAAGTAAAGAAGAAGCAAAATTTGATAAAAAATGTTTTCTGACAGTCAGCAGTGAAACAGACCAGCTGTCTGACACATGACAACTCAAGTGTTCATGTAACAACCAGGGCTCAGTGCTCTCACTGCACTAACATTTCTGGGAGATTTTTCCACAACTATAGGACAACTGGTAATCAAGCATTAAGCGTGGGTCTTAATGCCATGCACCTGACTCCATTCCATTTGTGCTGGTAAAATTACCGTACCTCCCATGAGAAAACAAAAGGTCACAAGTGACACAAATATGCAAGGGGTGGATGGAAAAAGTGGCAGACTGAAATTTTAGGAGTTTTTAAGAGAAAGAAACAAGAAAACAAAATGAGATTTTGGGCAAGCACAAATTTCTAGAAGATTCTACTAATTTCTGCAGTGCCACAAGCCCTGTTCTACAATAGTATCCTACGTTATATTTTCCCATGGTAATGTCCTTGCACAACTCTGATTTCATTTCACCATCTTTGCTGTCCCATCATTTTCCCAGCAAGTCAATGAGCTGACCAACGAGCTGCACTTTCTACTTGAGTATTGACTTACCACCATCACCAGCAGTGACATTGCTGTCAGTGGAGCTGAACTCAATCGCACAAACCCCACACCAGGATCTGCTCACTGTGTAAGGTTTGAACATTTCCTCTAACTCAAAATTGGTAAATGTTTTCTCCCTCAATCTCCTGCGCATGACACACGCTCTTAAGACTGTGACGATTTTCTGAAATGGAAGATTTAAGAAACCTGAGACGTAATGACCAAGTCAATGCAATATAAATCCCTGACTGATGACACAATAAAGTAACTGACGAATTGAAAACACTTTACACACGGCTGTTAATAAGACACCGAAAGCGCTACTTTAGTTGCCTGCTGTAGCCTCCTGCTGACCCCCCGTGAAGGGGTAATAAATATCTGTCTGCCACGGTCATTACCGTGACGGCGAGGCGCTCACTGGCCCTGCCTGAGTAGCGCGATTCTATTAATTTCTGCATATCTTTGCATGCCGATATCTCCCGATCAAACAATGCTAGACCCCCCATCCGAGATGCCATTTTAAAGCCCGGCCTTTTACCGACAAGCCGATATAACTTTCCCCCATCTGAGTTTATATGTGTTAATTATTTCGAAGGATTTATTCAGTGTATGTTTCTATTCATCCGAAAATCAGTTTTCACTATTATTTTAATTTGGATTTAAATATCTCGGCAGTTAAGCCCACGTTTTCTATAGTTATTTGTTATTCCAGTCGGAAAATGGATACTCAATAAAATGTGCACGTTTGACGTTTGAGCAGTACACGTGTGATTTTATATGATTTTTCAAAACTTGACCAGCATTGGCAAGTGTGTTGCTGAAGACGCCATCATCACGCTATTTTTTACATCATTGCGAAGGTAGATTTTCTTTATTTTATCTGAATAACAGTGTTCAGAATGAAAGATCACACAGAAGACTTGCATATTAAATATCTTCATGAACTGTGCAGAACATGTGGTGGAAGAACTACCAAAAAAACAAAAACTTCGGAAAAGGAAAGCATACAAATACGGACCTTACTTCATACGTTGTCAAGAGAACACAGGAACGCACAAACAAACAAAGCATATTAGAAACAGCCAGACCTCCCAAGTCTCCCCGTGCCGGAGTCTCCCCGTTTTTATGACAAAACCCCACCCTCCCCGTTTTCCTTTGAAATCTCCCCGTTTCCAGGAAAAAAGAGAAAAAAAAATTAAGTCAAGTTTTTGCCGACCACAACAAAAATTACTGATTATTATGCCTTTTCATAGTGTGGCTTGCCCGATACAGTTGTATGTATTTTTCTTTGAGCAGTAGGGGACGTGCCCACTCGGTTGGGGGGTAGGGAGGGTTGGGTAGGAAGTAACGTGGGGGGCACCTGCATAGCCGTAATGCCCATTCAGAGGTTTTCCCGGAGAACAGTTTCGAGACTAGTAGGCGCCGGCATGTCTAGGGAAGTGTCACACTACTCACTTTGATGCCCACCAGAGATGTTACTTGACGATTGTGTGCCATAACCCAGTGCGAGTGGGGGAGTGAAGGTGGTATGGAAAGGCCTGCTTGCCTGGGTCAGACGTCTATTGCCGCGTATTGAATACGCCAGAGCATGTTTGATTTTTTTTTTTAAATCGGGGTTTTCAGAACATGGCACTTCTAGAAGCAAGTGATGGCCAGCTGACTGTCCGTTTACCTGGGTCAGACGTCTATTGCATATTGGAGACGCCAGCCCATTTTTTGATTAAAAAAATATATTTTTTTCGGAATATGGAAAGAAAGGGGAGGTCTGCGGGAGCTCTTCCACGCATCTGTGGCCAAATTAGACAGACGAGTGGCAGCCTTTCGAAACTGTGAAACACAGTAGCTGAAAACTGTCATTAAGTCACAGAATTTGCAAATCTCTCCAGAACTCTTGGCCTCTGCACCACCCATTAAACGGAGGAAAATGAAGTAGACCAATAAATTCTACATAAAGCGAGTGTACAACTGTATTTTTTATGTGTAATATGTCAAGTGCAGGATCGCCGTAAATTTGAGCCTATGGAAAATTTAACATTACATTCTATCCTACATAACTCTGAATTGAAGAACTTCTCAATGATGCAGTCAAGTAAGTTAAGAAATGTTACATATTCTTATTATTGTGTGTTCATTTCTTCTCGCTAGTGGGAGGAGATCACGTTAAATTTTAAGTTTCAAAATTATGACCTCTGACGCATTTGTTAAATTACTATTCATCTTTGTAGCTGTTTATCTCTGTGACAGTATTTGGTACAGATGTATAATTTCATTTACGCGTGTATGATATGTCAATTATTTAGCATGTATGTATTAAAATGTAGTCGATGAAATAGTTTGAGCGCAGTGTTTGCGTTTGTTACTCGAAAAATACAACATAATAAAAGCGCTCCGCGGGAAAGGGAATCCCCCGTGAACACAGGCGGCTGACCCCGTTGACCTGGGTTGTGACCAGGTTACGATACGGAGAGCGGACCGGGCCGCTCGGCAACTAGATTACTGCTTGTTAACAGCCGTGTACAGTTTTTGTATCGGGGGGGGGGGGGGGTTTTTGCTGAAAAGTGTACATAGAAGGAGGGGATATTTCTGGGCTGGGTATGTACACTTTTCAATTTTGCTAATGAATTCAAAATAAATAGAAAAAGGGGGAGAAAAAGAAGAAGAAGATGGATGCATGAGAAATATGATGAAACAGCAAATCAAATGTATATCCACAAGGAACTAGTCACACCATCCATGTCAAATGCCATTTACAGTTATAAAAGATCACTGCCTTATGGACATTCACCGTTCTGATTGCTGTATGCTTTAAGTAGTGGGGGAAAGGGCAGTTGAATTCCAGAGTTCAAAATGTGATCATGGAGGGAGAGGAGGGTCAAAAATCACTACAATCAAACATATACTTTGTGGATGACCCCTCATACAATCTACAAATTTTGTCCAGTCTCAAAACTTTGGCTGACATGTTGAGATAAGAAAATGAATGAAAAATGCAACAGACAAGAAAATACAACAACAGTGATACCTTGATAGCAACTGTCTCAGCTTGCTGGTGTTCTCTTTCTGCCCTCTTGGATTCCAATCTTTTCATGTCTTCCTCATCCATTGCATCTGTCTCCCCCTCGGTGAACATCTCCATGTCCCCTGTAGCTGGTGTCGCTTGTTGACTGGGCTGAAAGGACAGAGTTAATAACAAAAACACAGTAAGTGAAATAAAGAAACTCCAAAGGAATTCCATTCAGGCACACAGGAAGAACATTTCAAGGTTGGGTGCATCTGTGAATGGGATATCATAGGAAGGCAAATGAGTTAGTCTCCAAGACCAGTTCACCAGCAAATACTGGGTCCAGACACCAGGCTTATCCAGTCTGTCAACAATTTTCCCTTACTTTGAGTTCTTTCATGTGACCACGCTGACAGATCATGTATGATGTACTGTTACACGTTCTGTTCTGAACCAGACACTGGTCAAATATAAACAATTTTCTAGCATTGATAAAACTGAATGTAACACAATAGGTAATTCCCACATTTCAAGTTTTTTCATAGCATTTGCCTGGCCCATCACTCACTTATAAGTACACAAACCTGCCTGCAGAAGCAAAGAGATTGACTGGCCCAGTTTAAGACAGTACAGCTTGCTTTTGAAATTTTGAAAAATGGTATAGTACAAGAAGCAACAAATGCATGACCCACCAAAAACAACTTGATGCAAGAGAAATTTAGCTCTGCCCAGGAAATGTTACCAAGACGAAAAATTAAACATTTTTCACTGGAACTTTCTTACTGTGGCACTTTCCAAACTGCGCAGAGCTTCCTCCTGTATGTCTACATCAAAAAATACCATGGTGCTGCAGCCTTTTAGTTTGCCTTCAATAATCTGCATTGGACAAGTGTCACGGTTTGTCCACTTGCACACAAATAAAGTGTTGTAACCTCTCTCCTCTAGGAATGTTACAACAGCCTCAGCAATACTGTAGTAATTTGTGGCACTTTTGAGTTGTTCCAGAAAACTTGCAAACTTTGGTGGCATGGACTCTGTCACTTCCAGCTGCAAATAGAAAAGACAACAACTGATGGCTGGATGTTTTATCCTCATATCATGATACAATAGATGATCAATAGGTTTACTGGTGGGCAGTTACCCGGATGGACTGCTGAGTTGTGAACAAAAATAATAATAATAACAATACATAGCATTTATATAGCGCTTCATCCCATTACCAACCAGGCTGTAAACACTTTACAACATTTATAGTTATCATATAATCACACACACAATATACAGGTATACACAGGAAAAAAAATCAAAAAAACAATAAATTGACATCTCATTGTCTCTGGCATAAAAGTTTACACCTTCCTTCTGCATAGTTTTAGTTATATTGTAACATGAGATTGACTGTAAGAAAACAAGACTGCTGTCAACTGTTGTCAAACTGATTTATGTGTGTCTCTTTACGAACTGTCCTGTCCGGCAACTGAGTTTCATGTTAATTTTACCACAGGCACTTCATCCCATAAGATTGGACAGCTTGGACATTT
Organism: Onchidella celtica; assembly: GCA_963931925.1. Lineage (NCBI taxonomy): Eukaryota > Metazoa > Mollusca > Gastropoda > Systellommatophora > Onchidiidae > Onchidella > Onchidella celtica. The sequence continues at coordinate 52,605,759 of OZ007579.1, forward strand.
TGCGTGGATGAATTTTGCACTGTCACCTTGTGCCAAAGGTACTAAAATCAATGTACAATGATGTATTTTATAAAGCTAGTATAGAGAAAATACTGAAATGTGTTCACTTTTTGCCTTCACTTTTGGCATTGATGGTAGTAACTTAGTTTGTAATTATAATTCAGTCGGTGCTAGAAAATTCTGACCATTTGCTTTTTTAGTGGCGGTGTAGCAAGCCAGATTATACCCCCGCCAGACTATACCCGGGGGTTAAACTGGCCTAGCCCAGAATATACCCCGGGGTATATTCTGGGCTAGGCCAGACTACACCCCCCCCCAGTCCAGATTATACCCCCTACTTTTTTAAAAAAAACAAGTCAAGACCACAGTTTATTTCAACTTTAGTTTAAATTGTTCATTATCACTGTCATCAGGTATCATATTGAAGCAACATTCTTGACTCTTGTAAATTTGATACATTTAAAAGGAAATAAACATGCAGTAAAAAGCATTGATATACAAAAGGTTTGAAAATCCATTCAAATTGATATGATTAAACTTTAACACTAATTTTACTTGTATCCGTTGGTATTATTAGTGTTGTTTGTTTTTTTTGTAATTAGTTGTCCATGAGTTAAACATGTAATTATTGTATTTTTTGTTTGTTTGGCACCACTGACATATACTTAGTGGCAAAGTATGAAATAATTATAAGACTCATAAATGTAAAGTCATTTGAATTTTATTTTAATTTTCGAAAATCAGAAATGTGCTTGATATGTCAGAACAATTAGATCTACATATAATAATAATGCAGAGAGAAAAGGCCGGGAAAGAGCACATAGAGAAAACAACAACAACAACATTTTAATAACCCAACTGACAGATTGTGCAATTCCATCATCAAGCAGACATTAAATACTTCACACAAAACTAAATACATACTAACATTTTTTCACATCATGAATTTAACCTATCCTGATTCACTTGAGATGTTACAGAATGCTAACCAGTAATATACAGTAATATAAATAAGAACATGAAATCAATTAATTTACTCTTGAAAATAAAGAGAATATAATCAATATCAGAATCATTATCATCATCATCTTGGAATATTATAAAGATAAGAGGGAATGTAAAAATGACCTGCACATCATTCTAGAATCTATAAGCAGCAAAGTGTGTGTACCAACCACATGACAATGTATATGTAAAAAATGTGTTAAATCTTCTCAACTATTCAAGTAAAACTGGTCAGAAAGCATTAGTAGAGTAGCTTTGATAATCATCATGAAAACTGACAGATTAAATCCACTGAGACAACAGTGCATTGTAGAAAGTAATTACAGTATGTTATGGCAAAAATTCGATGGATCATGTTGCATTAACATTTCTTGTAAGTAAATTCTTTGATAGCTTATTTGTAGAAAGGTATACATTTCTTGTAGCTGATGGTTTAAGCCACTGGATTAGTTTGCAGGGCATTTGAAGGATTGCAATTATGTGTTACGGTATCTCTATAAATAAGTGAAGACTTTGAAACTTTGTGCTCTATAGGTATAAAAACGGCTGGATGTAAAATCGTGAAATTTTCTGTGCTCAGACAGAACGAGTATTACTAGGTTTTTACAATATCTGACTGCAGATTAAATATTGCAACGAATTTCTAAAAATAAAACTAAATATAGTTCATTTAATTTCTCCTAGCGTGTTTTCATTCTTTTTCACCGCCCGATATTTTTCGTTCCGCCATATCGTTTCGCGATTTTTATAAATCTAGCAAAGTTGCCAAAGTTAGCAGCAGCATTTCACAGACCTATGCATGTTGTAAATCGCAGTCATTCACCTTAGGTCGTTCAACCCCACAAGCAAAGAGGATGAGAGTTCTCAGGCAACAAATACATGCCAATCCTGACAACAACGAAAATGTCGAAAATGAACCATTGTTGAACAATCAACTGTTAGAACTTAACAATGAAAATGATTTAGATCTAGATCAAGGCCCACCACACGTACCAGATAGAGGAAACACATCCAAATATCCCGCCCTAAACTACAACCCAGCAACCTTCACTGAATTGTGCAGCATCGGAGGCCTGACAGTTGTTTGTGAGCATTGTAATGCTACAAAGTTTAGTACAGACACTAAGGCATTTTGTTGTGGAAATGGCAAGTTTCAGCTCGATCAGATGCCACAGTTACCAACAGATATTCATAATTTGTATCATCACATGTCACCTTACTCTGAACATTTCTTGAGTAACATAAGGCAGTATAACTGTGCATTTCAGATGACGTCATTTGGTTGCAAAGAGGTAAATTTGGCTGGATGGAATCCTAACTTCAGAATTCAAGGTCAGCTTTGCCACCTTATTGGCTCCTTAGCACCTACAAACAATGAACAATCTGCGTTTTTGCAAATATATTTCTTGGATGCAAATGAAGAGATTAACTCGAGAATGAACATTACAGACAACCTCAAGCGTGATGTTGTAACTATCCTACAGACCACTTTGCATAACAACAATAAGTATGTACGTGAGCTGAAGTCTGCATATGAATATGCAACACAAAATCAATTGCAGGATTTTAGCATTTCCATACATGAAAAAATAAGGCCTCTTGGAGAACACGAAAGACGATACAATGCACCTACAACAAAAGAAATTGCTGTTTTGATGCCAAATGAACCATTGGGACATCATCATTTGCTATAAAAACAATCAGTTGAAACGCATATGTGAACTCCATCAAGCATATGACCCGCTCCAGTATCCTTTACTTTTTCCCCTGGGGAATGACGGATGGAGCTTACACGTTAAACTCACAAAGAAAGCAACACAGCTAATCTACTACCGCTTTCATTTGCTCACACGACCCGGCAATTACCTCCTGTTAGCACGCCGCCTACTTCAACAGTTTTTTGTCGATGTGTACGCCAAGATTGAGAGTGAACGTCTTCAGAAAACACTACGTGCAGAAAATTACAAGGAACTGCATGATGCCATTATATCAGGAGATGGCGACCCAAGAAATGTTGGGCAAAAGGTTGTGCTGCCGTCAACATTTACAGGGGGTCCAAGGTATATGTTTGAAAGACAACAAGATGCAATGTCTTATGTTCGCATGTATGGAAGGCCTGATCTTTTTATCACCATGACAACCAACCCAAAATGGGTTGAAATCACCAACGAACTGCAACAAGGCCAGCAACCTCATGACCGACCAGACTTGATAGTTCGTGTGTTCAAACTCAAACTAAACAAGCTCATGGATTTGCTTAAGAATGAAGCCTTTGGGCAGTTGCAAGCATGGCTTTACTCCATCGAGTTTCAAAAAAGGGGATTACCGCACGCCCATCTACTTTTGTGGCTCACAAAGAAGTGCAAGATTTCGCCTGATGCAATAGACGCAGCAGTTTCCGCAGAGATTCCAGATAAAAACGAAGACCCCGGACTCTACACCATCGTTACTTCTAATATGATCCACGGGCCACGTGGGGAGGCAAATCCATCTGCTGTTTGCATGAAAAATGGAATTTGTTCAAAAGGATTTCCAAAGAACTTTCTGCTGGAAACTGAACAAGGGACGGATTCATATCCAAAGTACAAAAGAAGAAAACCAGATGATGGTGGCTCCACTGCAGTACTGAAATCAACCAAAAATGGGGAGACAACTGAAAAACAAATTGACAATCAGTGGGTTGTGCCATATAATCCTTGGCTTTTGCGTCAGTTAAACTGCCACATTAATGTTGAAATATGTACATCAGTGAAAAGCATCAAATATGTACTCAAATATGTACACAAAGGAAATGACCAGGCAACTTTCCAAATCAACTCAAGCACAACCGAAGACTCTCCGAATGATGAAATTAAAAATTTTCTCAATGCACGCTACATCGGCAGCACAGAAGCGGCATGGAGAATTTTCAACTATCCGCTGCACGAACGTTTTCCATGTGTAGTACAGTTGGCAGTTCACTTGGAAAATGGCCAACGAGTGTACTTTACTGAGGATACAGCAGCTGAGAGAGCAAGAAATGAACCTCCATCAACCACCCTTACAGCATTTTTTCAGCTGTGTCGTGAAGACACCTTCGCATCAAATTTGCTGTACATAGACGTTCCTAGATTCTATACATGGGATGCTTCTAAGAAAGTATGGAACCGAAGAAAGAGAGGCACAAAAGTCCAAGATATGGAAATATATGAAACTCAAACTCTAGGTAGAATTTATACTGTCAGTCCCAGACAGGGAGAGTGTTTCTTTCTCAGAATTTTACTCCACTCAGTTAAAGGTCCACGATCTTTTGATGCTCTGAAAACTGTGAATGGTGTTATCTGTAGCACATACCGAGAAGCATGTCTCCTTCAGGGTCTACTAGATGACGACAGTACATGGCATTCAACTATGAGAGAAGCAGCAGTATCAGCTGCTCCACAGGCTTTACGTTCTTTGCTTGCCATTATCATAACCCAATGTAATCCAAGCAATATCAGGAATTTATGGCTACAGCACAAAGCTGACTTAACTGATGACATTCTACATCAAAACATCAGTCAGGAAGAAGCAGAAAATATTGCATTAATTCAGCTTGAAGACGTTGTACTATCCATGGGTGGACACCCACTAGAATCATATGGTATTGAAAAACCACGAAGAGACGCTGCAGAAAGAATAGGACAGGATTATCGCCGTAAGCTCACATATGATCTTGACGCTGAAAAAATCAAATCTGATCAAACTATGATGACTCCTGATCAACTAAATGTATTTTTGACATTCATTCAGGCAGTTAGAGAAAAAACAAAATGAATACTTTTTCTTGATGCTCCAGGGGGATGTGGCAAAACATTTCTCATAGAATCCATACTGGCACACATAAGATCTGAAGGCAAGATTGCAATTGCCACAGCTAGCAGTGGACTGGCGGCAACACTCATAACTGGTGGCAGAACAGTTCACAGCACGTTCAAAATTCCTTTGGCTTTGACAAGATCTGACCAAACAATGTGTTCCATCAAGAAAGGCACATCACTTGCGCGACTAATTCAAGATTGCAGTGCAATAATTGTAGATGAGGCACCAATGAACAAGATTGTATTCGAAGCCCTAGACAGAAGCTTAAGAGACATTACTTCAGTCAATGAACCCATGGGTGGCATTCCAGTTTTGCTGTGTGGTGACTTCAGACAAATTCTACCCGTCATCAGATCTGGAACTAGGGCCAACATTGTAAATTCATGCATCAAAAATTCGTATCTGTGACGCACCTTTCCTTGAGTACAAACATGCGTGTTCACCTGCACAATGATCAAGATGCAGAATTATTTGCCAATCTGCTTTTACAAGTTGGACATGGAACGAGAACAGTTGTTGCTGAACCAGATATTATTAACGTCGAAGAGCTTGGACACACTGCAGATTCACTTGAAGATCTCATCAACAAAGTTTTCCCAAATTTCATGAACAATATACATAATGCAGATTGGTTGTCTGAAAGAGTTATCTTAGCACCATTGAACGAGTCGGTTGCTAAAATCAATGACAAGTTAACAAACATGATGCCTGGGCCAGCAAACGTGTATCGATCTGTCAACACAGCCATCACAGATGACGATGCAACACATTACCCTACGGAGTTTTTAAATTCCATCGAGATAACAGGCTTACCACCACATATCCTCATGATTAAAATTGGGATGCCTGTAATGATCCTTCGTTCTCTCAATCATCATCATCATTGCCTTTCTCACCCTGGATCAGGGTATAGGCCACCAACAAACACTTTCCATCCCTCTCTATCATGGGCCAGCCTCTTTACATTATTCCAAGTCTTTCCGCTTCGTTGCACATCATTTTCTCTGGCTCTTCTCCACGTTCCGCGCGGCCTTCCTCTTGATCTCTTGCCCTGGGGATTCCAATCCAATACCTTCTTCGCGATGCTGTTTCCTGGCCTCCTGAGAGTGTGGCCGATCCATCTCCATCGCCTCCTACCAATTTCCTCTCTGACTGGGCTCTGTCTTGTTCTTTTCCAAACAATTTCATTGCTGACCTTGTCTGTCCATCTGATCTTAAGTAGCTTCCTCAAACATCTGTTGATGAAAACTTGGATTCTCTTTATGCAGGCCTGGGACGCATTCCAAGTCTCACATCCATACAACAGGACTGACTTCACGTTCGAGTTGAATATCCTCAGCTTTGTTTTTAGAGATATATCCTTGGTTCTCCAAATCTTGCTTAAGGACGTGAAAGCTGCCTGTGCCTTTCCAATTCGTGCTTTGACTTCTGCCTCTGTTCCTCCCTTATTGTCAATGATACTACCAAGATAGCACAAGGACTCTACATCTTCCAGTGGTTGATCTCCTACTCTGACTTGTTCGCTTGGGGGTGCAACAATTTTTAGGACCTTCGACTTCGCAGGATGTATCCTCAATCCAATAGATTCTGAAATTTTGTTTAGAGCTGTTGTCTTTGCTTGCATCTGGTCGTGTGTGTGCGACAATAGTGCCAAGACATCTGCAAAATCTAGATCGTCCAGCTGTGTCCATGGGGTCCATTGTATGCCATTTCTTCCTCCATTGGTGGTTTCTTTCATAAGCCAATCAATCACCAGAATAAACAGAAATGGGGACAGCAAACAACCCTGCCTAACACCAGTCTTGATATCAAAGCTGTCAGTAAGCTCACCATCGTGTACGACTCTGCAACTTGTCCCCTCGTACATGCTCTTGATAAGATTCACCATCTTCTCTGGGATTCCATAATGTCTCAATATTCTCCACAGCGTTTCTCTATCGATGCTATCAAAGGCCTTCTCGTAGTCAAGGAAGTTCACTATCAGTTGGGAGTTCCACTCTAGCGACTGCTCTACTATAATTCTCAGCGTGGCGATCTGGTCGGTGGTTGATCGATTACTCCTGAAACCAGCTTGCTCCTCACGAAGTTTTGGGTCTGTTGCATTCTGTATTCGCTTGAGAATAATCCTATTGAAAACCTTTCCTGGGATGGAGAGAAGTGTGATTCCTCTGTAGTTACTACAATTGCTGAGGTCCCCTTTTTTTGGAAGCTTCACGAGATGTCCTTCCTTCCAGTCCTTTGGAAACTTGCCTCCGATCCAAATCCTCGAGAATAGTGAGTGCAGACCCTCTGCAGCCCCAGCAGCATCTGCCTTCAGCGCCTCTGGTGGGATCTGGTCTGGTCCAGCTGCCTTGCCTCGATTTAACTGCTTTATGGCATCATTAATATCTGCTTTAGTCGGAGGGTCGCAACTGATCGGTAAATCATTTCTTGCGGGTAGAATGTCGGGTGGGTTGCTTGGTGGAGGTCTGTTCAAGAGGCTACTAAAATGTTCTATCCATCTTTTTGCCTGAGCTTCCTCGTTCTCTCAATCCCCCACGTTTAATGAACGGAACAAGATGCACTGTCACAAAATGTTTAACAAATGTGATAGAAGTAATGATTTCCTGTGGACCATACAAAAATGAAAAACATCTCATTCCCCGGATACGACTTCAACCAACTGACACCGCACTGCCATTCAACTTTAAACGACACCAGTTTCCATTGCGGCCATGCTTCTCCATGACCATTAATAAGGCACAGGGACAATCGTTACGTGTGGTTGGACTGGATGTCAGGACTTCCGTGTCTTCTCATGGTATGCTGTATGTGGCATTGTCACGCACAGGAAAGAAAGATGCTGTGCACATCCTCTCACAAAGTGGAACAACCAGCAACGTCGTGTACAGAGAAATTTTTGACTGAGTGGCATCTCATCAAGGTAATAACATTTTCTTTGATTATCACTATGTTACTTTAACTTTCATCACTAACCACTAACCCCTCCAACCCGTTCATTGAACGGGTAAACATGCTTGTAGTGAATAAAGGCATGTCACTTGCAGGTGAAATCAAATTTTAAAAACTTAATGTTGTATCCTTGAATATTTTGCCTGAATATGGGAGTATAATCTGGTGGAATATAGTTTGGCCTAAACACCACAGTTTATTTCAATCATAGGTTAATTCATTTTTTATCACTGTCAACAGGCACCACAGTAATACATACATACATACATACATTCTGGACTTCCATAAACCATAATACAATTCAGAGGAAAAACATGCACTATTGTGCATTGATATGCTATGGGGTGAATATCCATTCAAACTGATATGATTCAACTTTAACCCTCATTTCACTCACGTTCGTTGTCAGGTTGTAGTTGGTTGCCCATGAGTAAAATTTGCACTGTATTGTTTGTTTGGCACTGACATACACTTAGTCGCAATGGATGTAATAATTAACACACTCAAAAAATGAAGTCATTTTAGATTATTTTTGTGTGCAAATACACAGTTGTTAAATCCTATGCAAGGGATGTGTCAAGCTTAGGACGGTAAAGACGGACAAGGTCTTTTTTTAAAAATAATTTTATTTCACTCGCGAGTGACAAACCCTTATTCACTATAACATGTAAGTTCAATCTTTCAAATGCCTTGCAAACTAATCCAGTGTCTTAAACCATAAGGTACATGAAATATATATCTTTCTACAAATAAGCTATCAAAGAATAATATTCACTAACAAGAAATACTTATAATGCAACATGATCCATCGAATTTTGCCTTAACATACTGTAAATCTAATTACTTTTTACAATGTACTACTTTTATCTCAGTGGACTTACTCGGTCGGTCTACACAACTGTTAAGGCTATTTCACTAAAGCTTTCTGTCCAGTTCTACTTGAAAAGTTGAAAAGATTGAACACATTTTATATACATGTATGTAGTTGATACACACAGATTGCTGCTTATAGATTCTAGAGTGATTTGTAGGCCTACACTGCCGTTTTTACACTCCCTCTTATATCTTTGTATTATTCCAAGATGATGATGATGATTCTGATATTGATATTTCTCTTTATTTTCAAGAGTAAATAAGATGATTCCATGTTCTTATTGTTATTATTGTATATTACTGGCTAGCATTCTGTAACGTTTCAAGTGGATCTGGACAGGTGGAGTTCATCAGGCGCAAAAATTTTAGTGCCTATTTAGTTTAATGTGAAGTGGATGGTGGAATTGCATCATCTGTCCGTTTGGGTTATTAATATGTTTTTATTATTTTTTTCTATGTGTGTTGTTTTCTGGCCTTTTCTCTCTGCATCATTGTAACAAAATATACAGTGCATGTTTTACTCATGGCCAACCAATTATCAAAATATTAATAATAATAATAATGATAATATCAACAGACACGAGTGAAATTAATGCTTAAGTCTAATCATATCAGTTTGAATGGATACTCAACCCTTTTGTATATCAATGCATTTTAAGGTTTCCTCTAAAATGTATTATGATTAACAGGAGTCAAGAATGTATGTATGTATACCAATTTAAACTAAGGCTGAAATAAACTGTTATTATTATTTCCTCTAAATTGTATCATGATTTATGGGTGTCAAGAATGTGTTCATGTATGGATTAATATGATATCTGATGACAGTGATACAGAACAGGCTGAAATAAACTGTGGGCTTGCTTTGTGTCTAAAAAAAAAATAGGGGGTATAATCTGGACGGGGGGTATATTCTGGGCTAGGCCAGTTTAATCCCGAGTATGGTCTGGGCGGGGGGTATATTTTGGCCTGTTACATCGGTAACACTGCCGCAAAACTGTTATTATAAATTTATCACTTATACCAAGCACTTTTCACATGCAACGCTTCATGAGCCCCACCTCTCATTAGTGCGCAAATTGTGTATACTTTTTTAGAGGAACAAAGAAAGGACTGTCCCATTATATCGTACTCGCTAACTTTTGTTTCACTAATAACAACTCAATGACTCCTTTGATCTAACCAATCCCCAAATGTTGGTCAATTACAGACTACAAAAATGCATCGGTACAAGAATAAAAAATTTGCTATTCAATGTGCAGTGCAGTTTACTTGTCAAAATTAGTTTCTGTCCACTTCATCATTTCCCTAACCTCAGACAAGTTACACTAGCAAAAACTCTAACATACAAAACAAGACACAACTACCTTAAATATACAATGTACAAAGTGATCCTTAACGTAACATAACCCCAGCCCCAAACTTCAGTACTGAAAACATGGGTCAAAATTCTACCCTCAATAATGTTATATATGTATAAGGTGCCTCCCCCCCCCCCCCCCCCATAGAGACAAGTTTTACACTGGTTCCTAACCAGGCTGGTCCACCAGGGGGGGGGGGGGTGTGTGTGTAAGTTTTATTTGAACCCGCCTTGTTAGGCCTATTCTTCTCTACTTCCAACTGCCAAGGGATCTTTAATGTGCGCAATGAGCACATGGGCCATTTGGGTTTTTAGTTAGTATTGCCCACATGTGGCCACTTGCATTCTCTCCATACGGTCCATTTTCACTTTGTTCCCATGGTAACTCTTCCTCGCCCCCATCTCCAATGCCCGGCAAGGACAAAATAACAGACTAAAGGACAATGTCTGGGTAAATTGTCCATCTGGTTGTTGTCTTACTACTACGATTAGCAAGTTCAGGTAAAGCACACAGTCTGAATGGGTTCTTGTAGAGGCAGACTTTTTCAAAACCTTTAGAAACGAGGATAAGGATTGCCCATGGAGAATTAACGATGAATGTTAATCACTTTTAGAATATAGACAGACTTTTCTGTACTACTCAGTTCAACAAATGACATTTATATAGTGAAGCTACAAACCTTGAAAATCTCTCGTCGTAATGGCACTTCAGATTTTGTAGAGACCAACTTATGTGGAATGTTGAGCAAAGTCACAGCTGCCAGCAGGAGAATACGTTCAGCTAACAAGAAACCACCAGGTTGTTGTTTCTTACACAAGTCATTGACACAGCTGATCAGGCTAAATTTGCTGGAATGTGAAACAAAAAGGTCAGTGATCAATAATGTAATATCAATTTGCTATAATGAAATGCTTTCTTGACAAAAAAAAAAAAAGGTCTAGATAGAATGTTCATCACTGCCATAGTGACAGAATTCCATCTCATTTGCCGCCAGGCATTCCTTGGTCAGTTGAGATACCTGCTATGCCAAAGCACAAGTCACTTTGCTCGGATTGAGAGAGGAGTTTACACTTGGCTTTCATACTTACTGGATTATCCCTGGTTCAGGATTACAGTTTCTTCTTTTTTAACTTGTGAATGGTACTGGACATTATTTCTGAGAATGTTCCATACGGCACCTTATAGCAATAGCTCTAGAACTACAATCAAATTTATTCCACAATTTAAATATCACAATGGGGGAGGAGGGGGGGGGTGCATGGGGGACAGTGGGCCTGCACTATAAAAGGATACCACACCACTGACATAATGGTTTACATAAGAGCAGTTTCCAGTTTAAATTTCAAGGATAAATAAAACTCCATATTCATTTATTTACAAGTAAATGTCATTTTGCTGTTGTTGTTTTTTTTCTGTAAGACTCAACATGTCTGACTGCAGAACATTTCACACTGACATTTTCAACAAGCCGTAACTAAGAAAAGAAATCCACATATGTTCAACAATGAAGTAAAGGAATTTGCTGTTCACACCTTTTGACTTGCTGACATGATCATCACCTCAGTACTGCCATAGTCCATGTCTGCATTAGCACCAGAAAATTCACCCATAAAATTTTGTAGACATCAACTTTTTAACATTTTAAAATCTACCAACAAAGTGAGAGATACTGAGATACCTTCTTGATTATTGGAGGAATGATAGAATATACATTGCCATGTTATGTTATGGCTTTATCTCAAGTTTTGTAAAAAAATGGAGTTCGACTAAAGCAGTTTTGGGTGACATAATAACTACATGACATTGAAAGGTAGATGAAAGTTAAACCTTAACATGAAGGTGAGAAACACATACCTGTATTCATTATGTCCAACCAGAAAGTTAACAAGAAAGGTTTGTCTTGATATCATTGCACCTGCAGGATTGTAAAAATCTTGTGGGAAAGTGTGCTGAACTACATGATTTTGTACTGTGACTGAACTTTTCTTGTCTTTCTGCTCCAGGCAAGAGTTGATCAAATGGAGATTGGAACAGAAAAACTCTGTCAGGTAGAACCAAGTGTTACCATCTTCCCACTCTTGATTGGCCTAATGAGGAAATAGAAATGACAAAAAATGAACACAGAAATTTCTTCATGATGACAATGAGAATGGATTCACTGCATCCAGAAATTTGTTTATTCATTCTCAATTTTGTTTTTTTTTGTGTGCATAATTTCCAGTTACACAGCAAACATGACCGGTGGATTATTAACCCACATCCCACGTGCTACCCGCAAAGCCTGCTCTCTGGCCAGTGACCTTACTCACAAGGAATCCCACTTGGGTCGCACTGACCCTTGTCGATGTACGATGACCACACTACCGCTGTCCACGTGGTTTGTTTTGTATTTGATCGGTATGAAAACATTCGCTGCTATGCCTCATCACGCTTGATAATGAATTAACCCTTTGGCTGCCGTGCGCACGAATTCGTGCGGCAAATCGCCGACTAGCGATCAGCTGCCAGTCGCACGAATTCGTGCGGCTAGACCGACCTATTATAAACAGGAAATACACCCACTAGCAGCGTATTTCGGGCACCAGAAGTCCAAAAATCTTATTTCCGATTGGACAAGAAAGAATTTGGTGGGTCATTTATTATTTTTCTCCGAGCCGCTCATTTTTTCTGCGCGATTTTTGATCGAGCTAACGACGAGGTTTGTTTACGGTTCCTCTAGTGATTCAGAAGTTGAGAACGACTCATTCCTGACATTTTTTCGGTCGTCTGGCGAAGAAAATAGTGATTTTGAGAGTTTTAAAGCCACAGGGGTGAATAATGGAAGATCTGCATCCGTATCGTTGTGGGATTTTGGTCCCGCGGGCGACGTCAATCTAGATCTAGATGCCGATCGAGAGCTAGGCTGGGTTACGGCACGAGATCTACATAAGGATGCAATGAGACTTTCCCCACCACCACCAAATAGTACAAACCACTGGACAGGGCACATAATTACCTCCAAATTGTCTTCTTGCAGGCATATAAAATTGTTATAAATGATCAGACTTACTTATGAATTTTTTTTCTAAATTCCCACTTTTTTTTCACAATGTTGTCGTTTTGACAAAGTCATCAGGATGGTGCTGAGGATTAGATGGTGTGACCCGTTCTTTTAAAATGCATTTTTTTCTTTCTCTGATGACTTACAATGATTTTTAATAGGATTTTAGAGCCATTATAGAGTTCAGAGCTAGATTTTATTACATAAAATGAAAAAAAAGTCAGATTTTGGTGATGATGCTGAAGCTGCAGTGAGCACCACCCTTACCGCCACCACCACCACCTTCATCAGTGCATAACTTGATACATCCTCTATTTTTCTCCAACTTTCCTTTTTACAACATATAAAATTCATTAAAACTAAATTTTTATGAATTTCTATCTGTAACACCCTAATTCTTGAGGTTTTCCCCAAAATCCTCTGGCAGTGGGGGAAAGTTAAAGGAAAAATGTGTCACGAGTGGAGTGAGTGCAATTAAGGGGATTGCTACAGAGCGGGTGTAGAGTAAGAAGGGCTCACAGTAGACAGCAAGTTAAGCGTGCTGTTGTGAGTAGTGGGGGGGGTCTGAATGAGGCGAAAGCGCCGTATTACTATCACTGCAAGTTAGAAGGTCCTACGGAGCGGACCTGTGAATAAGAGCCCATCGGGCGGACATAAGGGAAGCAGTCGAGAAGACTAGTGAGACAGTCTTTCCAGTAATGACTGGTACGTAGAATGTTGATTGATTATTATGATTGATGTATTATATTATATTCGTCTATTACCATGATGTAAATAAGTATATGTGAGGAATGTGGAAGTCCTTGATATTGGATATAGCAATGTGCGCCACGAGCGATAGATGAAAGTGAGTTCATGGATTTGTAGCGCGAGTGAGTAGTGTGTACTCCGATGGAAGTGTGTTACCGTAAGATGTGTGGTGAGTGAAAGGTGAACTAGTGTGTGTACGTTTCATGGGTTGTAAGGAGAGGTGGAGTGAATAGAGATGGTAGGGTATTATACCAATGTAATATTATTCTTGTAGGTGTCGGGGACGGGCCGCAGAGCCACCTCGATGAGCACAGGGGATAGGCCAGCATAGGGCCGGAGGCCACACATAGGCCAGAAGTGAGGCTGTCAGTGCAGGACAGTAGAGGCACATAAAGTCGTGGCAGTCAGGCCACGGACAGGGACGTAGATATGAGAGTGAATGAGATACTATATTGTTGCCATGTTGATAGGCTAGTGAACTGATACTATGTTGTTGCCATGTTGATGGCTATGGAAATAATAATGTGTTATTGCCCTGCTGAGGTGCTAGGGGAGTGCTAAGGTGTATGACAATAGGAAGGTGATATTGGGAGACTGCGGTGCCAGTAAATTATTAATGTGCTATTAAGACCCTGAGGGGAGAGGCTGAGGCCGAAGTGCCTTTAGGAGAACTACCGGATTGTGGATCCGAGGGAGAGTGTGTGTGAGAATAAGGCCGTTGTACGGCAGTTGATTTCAATAATATAATGTATGTAATTGCGCTATTATCTGTATAATTATGTTTAATAAATGTGTGAGTCTGATGGATTGTTCTGTTAAGTGTTAACTTGTTTGTTCGTGATTGTTGTCCTGTCATAACTTATTACATCTCCCAGTCTGGGATTTGTGACAAAATGGTCTGGCAGCCAAAGGGTTAACCAGCAAAACCTTCGTCTGTAAGTCTCTAACCAATGATCTGACTTCTGATACCAAACTGACAGCTGTAATTTTTGTGAGAATGAAGCATGATAACTAGTCACGCCCTCCCAAGCCCAAAACAAATGGTTTCATCTTGATTGACAGATACTAATGAACCAAATGTGGGCATCTGGGGCAAAGGTCATTTCAGAGTTTGTTTCTGATTGGTTCTTAGATACACACAACTCTAGTTGATGGTCAGCTTGTGAGAAAATGAGATAATATTGCAAATTTGTTGAGCAACAGTTCGATGTTATACCTTTTGGATAGTGTGGGGAGAGCCTTTGAAAGCTTTGTCTTTGTGAGTGAGTCCTACCAGTGGTTTAGTCTTTGTGAGTCTGACCAGTGGTTCACTGGTTAACATGTCCATGTCACAATGCCTTTGATTTATAAGAGATACAGTGAGTAATATGATGGTAGTTACATCTCAAAGAGGATAGTGACCTGATGCGTGAAAATACGGCTTGCGCACAGCGTGGTCAGCTTGACCTTGTCCTATTGATACACCCATGCAGAGTGAACGCCTGGAAAGTTGATGCCGTATTTTGACGCCTCTTGCAGGGTGAGGGTTACATACCTAGTTCGAAGCCCATTCTTTGAATGGGAGCTAAATGGTTTAAAAGTATTGTAGTGTGAAAAATAATGTTTACGATGCAGAACAGAATGCAAAGACAATACAGTGGAGTCTATGTACACCGAACTTTGGTAATTTGAATTTCTGCTAAATCGAGGTGATTTTGAAATGAGGTTCTTTATCTCTGTTAAACATTTACGGTTAATTCGAGTTTGAACCACCCACATTCTGATAAATCAAACTGATCAAGTATGCTCATCTTCAGTGTAACTTTTGATTTCCAACCCTGTAAAAACCAATTTCCACAAACATGCTGACACAGGCTTGTTCAACAACTCTTTACTCTTTGCAGTGATAGAGGGGGAGGATAGAGGTGTCAAAAATGATGCAATGGGTAGGCTGCAGAGCCTTACTCTTGTGGGTGTCCGACCAAGCGAGAAACATGCCGCAGACGGTGGCAGTGGCATGGATGGGACCCCTGCACACAGCGTGATTCCACCTCAGTGACCAATGATATCAGTTAACAACACATGTACGCGAGATGGTGCTTGCATTATGGCCAGTAAATTTATCGATTGCTGATGTTACCACAACAGGTACAGCCAAGACACAATTTACACAACATTAACATGGAATAGAACCACGAGCTTTGCATTGTGTCCACCATGCTCATATAGAGCCATTTTGCTATGTACTTAGGAAATGCTCGCCAAGTTATACAACATCACATGACTGTATTAAACTGTATTAAGGCTTTAGAGGAACAAAGATCTCACCTACACGAGGTTCTTAGCACATCAGAACTGCAAATACCTTGCTGTAGTGTTTACATATTCACCACACCACACTCGATAGGGGAGGGGGGGGGGGACCAGTAAGGCATTGTTACATTGCATAATGGAAATTCCAGGCCACTGATAACAAGGTGGGATAGCGCAGTAGGCCTACGGTCTTGCATTTAAACATCATACATGGGAGAATGTCTTCATGAATTGATGATGTCACACACAATACATATGGCCAGGATAACGACAGGCAAAAGGCAACAGAGTTTGCTGATCACTAGGCTTAAGCCATTTAATGTTGGTTTCTTGTTTTACTGCTAAGGCGCAGTCTTCTAAAGAAAAAATAATCAAAAGATCTCATACAGGTGCCTATACGGTGTACTTTTTTTTGCATGTGTATGTGTGTGTGGGGGGTGGGGTCGGGGTCGGCCTGCAAGAAGGGCTGTAAAAATACATGTGTGGCATGGGGCAAACAGCTTAATAGAGGATATTTCTCTGCTCAGAGGTAAATCGAAGTGTAATCCATTTCCCTGATGACTTTGGATTATGCGGCTCCGCTGCAGTTCCAACATTAAATAGATTGTCATGATCACATTAGGATCATAAATGCCATGCTAGGTCACGACGTCAGTGAGTTAATTTTTACGATCTTGTTGATTATAACCAGCGTAATTTGTCCTTGAGCTGTTCTTGTGAACAGTTTGTTTTGAAACACCTTTTTTCTGATAGATGGAGAGAAGGAGAGGCGAGACAGAATAAATGTATAGCTAGGAAGGACAGAGCAGTTCTCGACCCCGTGATTTTGATTAACATAGATAAGGGGCGAGTAAAGGTAGTTTATTTAGACGCTTAGTTGGCGTTCGGAAATTCGTGCATAAGAGTAGAAAGCACGGGGGTTGAAGATTTTAGTAGTTAATGTTTCGCATTTTAAATTTTGTCTAGACCGTAAAATTGACCTTGATTTTGGCGCAAGGCCATGACAAGCATAAATTAATATTGCAGGCTGAGCTGAAGCGACTGCACCAATCAAATGTATGAATCTGGACGGAAGGTCGAGACATAGCTTTAGTATTTAAACCCGTGCAGAGCTTAGATAGAGGCCACATGTAGACAATCCATTTACGAGGTGGACGGCGATAGTCCTCAGCCAGATGAGAGACATAGAGACGCAGTTGAGCAGTCCATATTGTGGGGAGCGCCATGATTTAAAGCTCCAGAGCCTAAGCTACTTGGTTTGATATGAACCCACAGCGTTTACATCCAGTGCTCTCACTCCCAGTGAGGGCCACATGGTGAGAGTCCATACTAATTTGTAATGATGAAAGTGAACCGTTCTACTTACTTTGGAAGACAGTTTCAGAGCGACCGCCAGACAACGCATGGTTGTACAAGCATTCTCCATGGCGTGTCTAGAGGAAATGTCCATATCATAACATGTCTCATTGAATTAATAGAATTTAAACTGTTATATCCGTCGCCACGTGCGCGGATTCTATTTGGCATATAACTCATATGACCTGCAAGTAGTTAGAGTGAATAAGTTAGTCTTTATAGAAAGCTGTAGTTTCATTAGTTAGATTCAGTTGCCTTTGAATTGATATTTATATTTATAATTATATTTGTTACATTAATTCCTGTAATTAAACTGCCCTACAGTTCTGCTAAAAATCAAAGCAATTGATTTATTTAGTTTTTAGAGTGCAAGTATTTTTTTTTGTGTGTTCGTCGATTGTGGGAGCGGACCTCGAAAGAGTGTCAGTCGAATTCTCCCCATCTAACCCACATCGCGACAGATACACCACAAGAATCAGTGCATGATACCAGTGCAAGCACATGTGGTGTCCTCTCATGAGTTCAGAGTTCACTTATTTACACATTTTAATAATAATAATAATAATATATTGCATTTATATAGCGCCCAACCCCGTCGATGACAAGCTCTGGGCGCTTTAACAAACTCTTACACACACACACACACACGCATACACAAAAGAAATTCAAAAATATTTACTATTGTTGCTGCCGAAAAACACCTAGCCTAGTTTGTCTGAAAGAAATGGGTCTTCAGATGGCGTTTGAAAGAACCAATGTCATTAATTTCCCTGGTTGTCTTTGGAAGAGTGTTCCAGATGGTAGGGCCAAGAAATGAAAAGGACTTTTCTCCTACAGTGGACAGATTCATTTTAGGTACTTTCAATTTTGTAGTGTCAGATGATGATCTTAGTTGACGAGATGGAACATAGTAATCAGTTAAATCAACTAGGTACGATGGAGCAGTATTATTGACACATTTGTGACAAATGGATGACAATTTGTACATTATTCTTTTCTCGACTGGCAGCCAGTGCAAACTCTGCAGAAGTGGCAGTGCTGAATCTCTTTTCTTTTTCTTCAAAACAAGTCTCGCTGCATTGTTTTGAGCAATTTGGAGTTTTCTAATATTTTTTTGTGAAATTCCAGCCAAAAGGGAGTTGCAATAGTCAAGCTTTGAAAGTACAAAAGAATTTACTAAAACAGCCGCAGTTTCAGTTGAAATAAGATGTCTGATTTTACCAATTTTCCAGATTTCCATGTATAGAATACGAATGAGGTGACTAACCTGAGATGACATAGAAAGATTTGAATCAATGTAAACCCCTAGGTTTTTTACTTTTTTTGAAATTTCTATTGAATTAGTGCCAATTATCATCTCAGTTCTGTCCACTTCTTGCAGAACCCACTCACGGCCTAATAAAATAACCTCAGTTTTATCCTCATTTAGTGCCAGTTTGTTTTGGTTCATCCAGCTTTTAATTTCTGTTATACAGTTTCCAGCCTGCTGCAGAAGGCTGTCAACATCGCATGGCAAGGCAGAACTGTAGAGCTGGGTATCATCAGCATAGAAATGATATTGTAAATAAATTTCTTTATTTCATGTACAAGTGGAATAGTATAGATAGTAAACAAAATAGGACCAAGCACTGAGCCTTGTGGTACGCCATACTGAAGCGCATAAGAAAAAGATCTTATTTTGTTCGTTACAACAAATTGGTGGCGATTTGACAGGTAAGATTCGACCCATTTAAGGGCGACCCCTCTGATTCCAAACGATGTTTCTAGCCTTCTGAGCAGGATTTCGTGATCGATTATACCTTGGCCACGCCTACCTCATGCTCTTGTCTAACTTGTATGGTGAGCTGCCATATCTGAGTTCTTCATCCCAAATTTCAGAAAGATCCATTCCCTAGCTTTTTGGTCTATTGGTGGCAAAGAGATTTTCTTGCAGTTGTTTATATAATAGATAAGAGTTCCCTGTAGAACTTCCTGAAATCATCAACATTAAACTAAGCTCTGACTCAGAGGACAGAAACGGGAACCAGTCACAAAAGCTACACATTGTTTTTTCCTAGAAAAGGTTTCAAATTAAAGAGTCAAAAGCTGAGTAAAGACACATCCCATAAACTTACCTTGCCTATGAAGAACCAGGTGAGGAGAAAATAAAATTCTACCCAAAAGACCAGGTGCTCCAGCTGGGGCATGAGTGACAGCTGACCACGATTTCCCAGTGCGCTTATCATCTTGGTGAATGTAAACACAGCTTCGTACAGATTTGGCTTTGGTCCAGTTAAGTGCTGGAAAGACTCCAGAAAACGTGAGCCGATGGTTTCTATCAGCCATTTCCCATCTTTCTTACTTTTACTAGGCCTAAACAGGGCATATTTCTCCAACTTAAAGAACCAATCTCTGTAGTTTGCCATCAGGTCAGCCTGAAACAGATGGAATGTCACAAACCCTGCTATATCAATAGCTTTGAATGCATTTATGACATTTTGATTACTCCCTAAATATCTCAAAAACATGTAATGAGGAGATAAAATATATGGCAATAAAACAACAACAAAAAAACAGGTTGTATTTTGCAAAGATCGTGTTGGAAACAATAAAGAAACGTTACAATAAATCATAAATTAATTGGAAAGGAAAAAACAACAAACATTCCATCCTGACAAGCCTTCGTCCGACACAGAAACATGGTAAAAAAAATGTAGAAGATGGAAACAATTAAAAAATTTAAAGTTATTTTAAAAAACAATGGTCACTCATCTGTCACAAGTTCCAGATAACATTGGAAGCAAAGTAGTGAGAACATGTGCTGAACAACTAGCAAAAATTTTTACTTTCATCTTCAACAAATCCTTTCAAAACCATTACATACCAAACATTTGGAGATTGTCAAAAATCTTACCTGTCCCCAAAAAACCAAAAATATCTGAAATGAACGACCTTCGCCCAGTTGCATTAACTTCCATTATCTTTAAATGCTTTGAAAAACTTGTTTTAACTGAACTAACGAAGGAGGTCAAACAAAATCTCGATCCTTTGCAATTTGCATACAAAGAAAACAGGAACACAGAAGACGCCTTATTGTTTTTATTGCATAACATCTACAGTCATTTAGACACTGGTAAAACCTGTGTTCGTGTGCTCCTAGTCGATTTTTCGTCTGCGTTTAACACCATACAACTGCACTTAATGTTTCAAAAGCTTACCAACCTACACGTGAGTTCTTTTTTAAAGAGCTGGATCTTCGAATTTCTAACACAGAGAAGCCAGTTTGTGGATATAAACAACACATTTTCCAAATTACTCACAACAAACACAGGAGCGCCACTAGGCTGCGTGCTGTCACCTGCCTTGTATACATTGTATACAAATGATTTCACTGTGACACACAACAACGTTTACCTTCTTAAATTTGCCGACGACTCTGCTATTTTAGGCCTTTTACCTAACTCTGGCCACGAATATTCTAACATTGTACAATCCTTTCATTGTTGGTGTAATAACAACTATCTTCTACTGAATGTTAAGAAAACAAAAGAGCTTGTTTTTGACTTTAGGAAAAATAACAACGATCCTGTTTGCCCTCTTACTATCAACAATGAAGAGGTTGAAATTGTCACAGAGGCCAAATATCTTGGCATTACTATTGATTCATTGCTTAACTGGCATGCGCATGTAACATATGTATACAAGAAAGCCAACCAGCGCATGTATTTCCTCAGAAAGCTCCGCTTTTTAAAAGTTAGCAAAAGCATTCTGAAAATATTTTACACCATGGCTATTCAGAGTGTTTTGATGTATGGAGTTGTCTGTTGGGGAGGAAACATCTTACAAAAAGATAAAAATAAGATCAATAATTTAATTAAAAAAGCATCCAAAATTTGTATCTGTGATCTGCCATATTTTGATGAGCTGTACACTGGTGCTTGTATTAAAAAAGCTAATATTATTATAAATGACCCCCAACATCCCCTGAACAAGGAATATATAAGATCTGTAAGAAGTTTAAGGCTGTTGTCAAAGAAAACTAAAACTGAGCGCTACTTTAAATCGTTTATTCCATCATCAACTAGGATGTTATAATAATGTCGTCATCTTGATCGTAATCTGTTGAATTATGTCCTGCGTGTCAGGTCAATGTGTTTTAGTTAGGGAAGCATATTGTGTGCACTGTTAATTTTGTTAATTTAGTTAATTTATCAGTGTGTGTGTATATATGTGTGTGTGCGCGCTATGTACCATACTTTCTGCTTCTGTAACTGTATTGTTATGTATTCAATGATCAAAACAAATTTCCTTGTACAAGGACGAATAAAATTTATCTTATCTTATCTTATCTTATGTTTTCTTTCATTCACACCAGTGGCAACTATAGCTGGTTAATGGCTACTGACACTGGCACTGTTATGTAAAAACACTCAACTGGCTACGGCCCATCCACAGAGTATGTGCACTTGATTTTGGGAATTCCTTTTAATCCTTCACTTTCGCCCTTGAACATTTTTCATACACTAGGCTTCAACTGCTCCTTCCCTTCTTGAACAAATGTACAGCCATTAAAATGGCCAAACTCCATTGAAGTTCTAAACCTTTAAAGTAACATATCACATGGACAATTGAACTGTTTCATTAGAAAGCTAGCCCATGCTGGATGTTTATATAATCTTCCAACTTACTTGTTGCAAAAAAAGTAAAACAAACCAAACTTTGTAACTCACTTACCATCATTAACAAGCATGAATATACTCCCTGGATTGGGACCAACACTCCCCCCCCCCCCCCCCATTGATGATGTTCATGAGTTGGCTTCAAACCCCTCCCCCAAGCTTACATACTTTATGAATCAGGACTGATAGCAAAATCTCCCACAACTAGACAGCACAATCTCATGGCCCATACCTCCAAACTCTCCACATTGTTTTTAACATCCAAATCTTTGCCCAATTTCAACAAAGCAGCAAAAAAAGCAGCCTGGACAGTCCAATCAGTAGATTTGCAACGTTCTTTGGTGACACTTTGTGACTTGCCTTCACCAACTCGGCCTGGATTGTCCCACATGTAGTTGAAATACCTGAGGGAAGTGGTTGGATAACAAACTTTTTGTATGCAATGATTTTACTTATTTCTGTCAGAAAAACACAAAACATAAACAACACTGTTTCTTTCTTTAGCCCTGACACAAATGTGCAAATGGGAGGGAACCACTTGAACCCAGTACTGCTCAGTGTGCCATTAAGCGCTGTCAAAAACTGCCTAGCAAGCTGCAAGCCTGGCAATTTGCTTTCCTGATACTAGAAATAACTTGATATGTGTGACTTTCCATGATACTTTAATTTTCTTTTCTGTGAAAACAGAAATATTTTGAGCTCTTTAATTCATCTGGCAGCTAAGAGATGAAATTAAAAAAATATAAAGAAAACCACAAAAATTCACATTTTATGTATTTCGTTTTCTAAAAAGTACATACCAACCCTTTCAGTTTCGCAGGCCGGCATATCACTCAACAGCATTTTCCTAAATATGAGCACCAAGACCGCCGCTGCAGACTATCAGGGGTAGGTTGGATCTATGATAACATGCGAATACGCACGAGGGCACTATAATTTCTTTTCCATGAATTTCAGGAGTGATCTCCCTTGCATTTACTTCTTATTGTGGGCACATACAATGCTTGTAAGGTGCAAAATATAGAAGTATGTGCTTGTTTACAAACTGAGTGAGCTGGAGTGAGACCTCAAGCATTGACAGTTGGGGGTCTTTTAATCACGTTCCAAGTAATTCTAATGAAGTCTTGCAGTCATATGGAATATTTTAATGTTAGCTCACAGAATTGGCATCACAGTGGAACAAAAATCAACAAGGGAGAAGAATTAACTAGTGAGTAAATATATAAATGAAAAAAAAAACCAGTAAAAAATCCTCAAAATTCATACTATTTCACCCAAAATTCACACCCTGTATAAACATTAATGCTTCCATATAAAATTTCATCCATTTTCCTTTAAGAAATATTATAGTTTTGTAAGCTTTGCTAGAGTGAGGAATTTTTACTAATATTTTAAAAAAGTATATGTGGATTTCTTGCGCATTCCTCAGGGGAAGGGCAATATAATTTGCCACTATGCCCCAGGGTTGTGACACCAAAAGGGCTAATTTCAAAATAAGACTACTATCCCTTTGCCTAGTCACAAAGCTGGCGGCCTTGTGACAGTAGGTCAGGCAATAGTGGGGTAATGATTCAAATCTAATTCTTAAAATAACTGCGGCTCAGTTCTTTGCTAGTCAGACAGGAAATTTTCAATAAGCCAACTGTAACAAGCCGATCCTGAGATAATGGAACTCAAATATCTACATCAAATGCAATTCAGTCTGTATATGTTAATCTTTAATACTTTTTTTTAAACTTTGGTGCAAAACATTTATCGCTAAAATATAATTAGATAATTATACTTTACTTCCAAAGATATTACCTTTTCTTGCCATACCTGAAAGGCTTACCTGGGTGATATCACAAAACCAAACAACACATAATCTTTCAAAATTTTGTATTAATTTTGCATAACGGCAAACGAAATGTTTCTCATTCTTCACCAAGTCCCACAACATTGCAAGAACTTTGGAGTTAATTCAAAAAAATAATTATTGCAATCTTTATTGTGGTGTGTGAAATAACTGTTGCTACCAGCAGCTCCTAACAGATTTTGGCTGGATAACTCTACAGAAGTACAACGAAAATTAAAAAAATTTAAGTTTTCATTTAAATTACAATTAAACTAAATGATTGCAAAAATTTCCAACATCATATAATAATGGAGCTTGGGCCCAACTTTGTTCCTGCAAAGGCTTTTTTACTACGCAACGTAGAGAAATGAAACTTGGCACATGTATGTAAAATTTATTAAGCCTGTACGTGTCGTCGAGCTCATTTTTTCCCGAAACTCTTTACTTTTCCCAGAAATTCAGTTATAATTATCAGTTATCAATTCATGATTGCGAATACGACGTGATAATGTACTTCCGTCAATTTCGTCATTTCCGCCTCTTACCGGAAATGTAAACTAGAGTTCACGATCCAGCCACGCCAAGAAAACTTTGATACCGAGTATATTGTTATACAGATGAGATGAGTGCCATTCATTCATACCAAGAAAACTGTGTAGAAATATTTAGAGTGTGCTTCAAGCTCGGAAGGAAATATTTTTATTATCGACTAGATCTCGGAGTGTCAGTCATGCCAAGAAAACTTTGTCGAAAGGCTAGATCTAGGCCTCTCACGCTTCGAGGATCAAACTAGAGCTACTGCCATTTTGTCGAAAGGCTAGATCTAGGCCTCTCACGCCTCGAGGATCGAACTAGAGCTACTGCCGCTCACACAGCTCGGATTTGCTTGAAATTTTACATGTGCCTGCCCTTCGACCCGCAAAAGGTTCTCTTTTAGATTTGGAGTCTTGAAAAGGTGTGGAAGTATTTTTTTAAGTTTGCTTTATGCCGCTAACTGTCTACCTCCGATCCTTCATTTTTTACGAACACAGTCATGAGTCCATGACATCATCACTTCCTGAAAAATTCTCGGTGCGCACTACCTCGCACAATATACTAATAATATTATCCTATCTATCTGTTAATCGCCGATTTTATGTGGATGACCCAAAGTGTCTCGACATCAATGTCTGTGTGCTGATTCCTTTCGGTCTTGATTGGTGAGCTTTGTTTTTTACTATTCGAAGAATGGGGCAGTTACTAGTTCATATAATTCTCAGATAGTTGTCCTAAACTAAATGTTGTGTTGCATTACAACAACAAAACCAAAAATAAACCTTCCTCCAGAAAGTCAAGTCTTGTAATGAGACCATCATTTCAGTTGTTGAAATACTGTTTCTCACTGTATTACATACTTCTTTTAAGCAAATAATCTGACACACTCATAAATGTGTCTGCTTCTACTTGACAACTCTCATTCTGAACTAAGATTTAGATTTCACTGCTCTGTTTCTAATCACCTTCTTCTGCATTCAAATTGAGAATGACACATCTGTTGATGAAAAAGGATGTGCCAACATAAAAAATTTGCAAGTCACCAGTTTTCAGCTTGGATTTCATTATTATTCTATTGTTCATCCAATGCTTACCTAACTATCTGAGCTTTGACATCTTTTTGATTTCTCAGGTAAGAAATCAAGTTCTGCGTGCGTTCTTGATTTCTGAACTGTGAAACACTTGTCGGCAGAGCAAACTGAAGCAACTCCACCACCGACTGCCACTTGGAAACGCTGGCCACGTTTGAGGACATTTCATTTTCCACCATATCTCCTAATGTCTCCATGCCTTTCTGCATCTGATAGTCCAAACACACCTGGAGAAAAATTACATTATAATTCAAACAATGCTGTAAAAGAATTTCATTCCATGGTTTTAAGGGGCCATTTTTAAAATACATCCGTCATTTTTTTTTTTTGCACCCCCCCCCCCCCCCCAACAATGGTTTTTCTTGCATTTTACTCTTGGCTTCAATCCCCCTACCCTTCAAATGGCCAATGGAATGGTGAATATCCATGATAAGGCTCTGATGATATAAAACAAGGATACTTTTCCTGTGGACTTGTAAGTCTTAACTGGCACATCAGTTTACAGGAATTAGGTGTATAAAGAGATGAAACTTAAAAGAACCAGAAAATGTGTGCTAAGACAGAAACCTAACACAACTTAATGATGTTCTAACTGAACAAATGGGCATGCTAGTACATTCTTACACAGCAACACAAGATCTTCAGTGCGTCACGTTCTTCCTTTGTAGATCTAAATGGTCTGTGTAAAGATCTGCAGGATGAAAGACATTGCTGACCAGCTTGATGCTTGCTGCAAGGTAAGTATTCATGTTTTAACTTGTCCAAAACTTCTCTGGCCAGCGCTGACCATTGGTCAATCTTCTTGTGGAGAAAACTAGCCAGGGCTTCAACTGCCTGTGGGGAACAAATGTGATGAAGTGGTATCAGTGTGTGATCTGCTGCAACAAAACTGTTTCAAAGTTTGAAACTTCAAGGTTATATATTAATGTCATGAACTTGGACATAAATTCACTAAGTATCCTGGAATGCTGGGATAGAATTCTGAAAACTCAGAATGTCCACCCACAAACCAACAAAGTCTAGCCTTGACTGTGCAATGGAGGTTTTGTTTGTGGACATTCACTGAACATCCTAAAACCCACATTGCAAGTATGTTGTGGATGCAAACTATATTATGTCCTATAATTTGATACTGCCAATACACTGCAAACCTACACTGTCTATCCTGCTAAAACCATGTAACCTGTGAATTCATGCATACTGAGATTTTTTTTCCCCACCATATGACAGGGAAAAACGTAGCAGTGAGGAGGTTAATATCAACAAAGCGTTTCTACAAGATCTTAAAAAAGAATTTAGGAAGATTGTAAAACATTTCTCATGTCGACAACTCCTTAGGTTCTGCTGGTATAACTAGCTAGCAGTCTTCAGGAATCTGGTCAAAGAGGAAACGTGTCGTCTCACAGGGATGGCCTCGAGCAGATGAAGTAACCACCCAACAAACTGCCAGGCATTTGTATTCCCATTGTGTTTACAAGCCCTGTTCTATTGTCATACTTTATCTTTTCCCAGGGTAACAATGCTCTTGCACTGCTCCTGGTCAGAGATCTCCAAGAATGATGTACACAGAGAGTGATGGTGAGGATAGAACGTCACACTCTCACTGTCATCAAGGTCAAGGCCATAGAAGTGCAGGAATTGTTTACATCTCTCTCTGTCTTCACTCCGGAGTTTCAGGAGCATGTCCAGCACCTGGTACAAATGGAAAATGTGATGGGATCTGAGAAACCGCGCCACATTGCGAAATTTTGACATGTTTGTTTTAATGCATTTTTCCATTCTATACATGTCTGTGAGCATACAGAACTTTAAATTTTTCAAATATCTTATCTAGAAACTGAGATAATGGCAGTTTAAAGACAAAAAACATGAAAATGCGAAAATGAGAAAATCGAGTTTAAAGTTTTCATATAGTTTATTTTGTGTTTCTACACAAACAATGCATACATTAGTGTTTTTCTGCACTTAAACATCATCATACATCATATTGTTGATGACTAAAATGGAATTTGGCATATTTTATGCTAGAAACACTCCAGTATTTAACACAACATAGCTAGATCTAGATCTAGATCTACTAGGCTTAATACTTAACACTGTTGTCGTCTTCATGAGCTTCATCCAGATTATTTGGATCTCCCTCTTCTTCCCCCACAAATCTGGTAGCAAAATAATCTTCAATGACATCAGTCATCCATTCTGTGGGTGCTATTCCATGAAGATTTAGATCTTTTGCTGAGTTTAAAAACTTTGCTATCTCGACAGCTGTTTTCGTCCGCCATCTTGGATCGAGACGCGCTGTCTTAGCAACGACAAACCCACAACATAATGTAAAAAAAAAAAGGCTTTTTCACGATAAAGCCAGCACAAATCTAACAGCTGACAGCCAAAAGATTGTTACTTAGTAGATTTAAGCACAGATTGATGAGAAAATAGCGATAATAGAGCAAAAATCAGGGGGTGAATCAACGGTGAATTGACGATAACTGAAACTTTGTTTTCGTAAGATGCGCAGTTCTTCCAGCTGATTTCTGACTGCTTGTATTCATGTGCACTATACACCAATGAAAACTAGAGAAGAAAACGAAACCAACGGTATGCAGTGTGATTGGGTTTATTTTATGAATGGGTTCGGAAAAAGCGTCCGCAAAGGTTCGGTGGTAAACAGAAGAAAGGTCCCAATTTTTTGCTAAAACCTCGTAAACAAGACCTTTTAAATTGCAATTTAAACACATTTTTAGATTGAATTTGACAAAATCCTTCTAGGACATGCTTTATAAGATGTCTAAGATGCTTTTTATGCAAAAATCTGAAAATTGACGTAGTTCGACCCGATGAGACATTTTTGCATCTATCTCGTTAGTAGGCCCAGCGTG
Source organism: Onchidella celtica (assembly GCA_963931925.1). Lineage (NCBI taxonomy): Eukaryota > Metazoa > Mollusca > Gastropoda > Systellommatophora > Onchidiidae > Onchidella > Onchidella celtica. The sequence goes on from OZ007579.1 coordinate 52,634,221, forward strand.
ATGCGGCACGGTTTCCCAGATTGCCTCACAATTGTGATTATTGTGAAAAAAAACACAACAACAACCAAAAACAGGCCTGAAACTGATCTCTCTCACAAATTCTTCTAAATTTCTATTTTATTTGGTTTTCTTGTAGAAATAATGTAGTAATTCCGATTGTCACAGTGTCAGTTACACAGATCATGTTGCTTCCGCAAAAAAAAAATTGGGTCATAAAATTCATATAAACTGCATGGGTTGATTTTCCCCACAATTCATGCCACACATTCTGATACCTTTATAATGGTCAACCCTTTTCTCTTTTTCTTTTTTTGCTGCATTTGAACTTTGTGCCAAGCTCAACTACAACCAGCTTACACATTTTCTGTCTTCTAAAATATTTTCATGGGAATTTTGGCATTCCATCTACGTTTCCACCTACTCTGAATGCCTCAGTGACATTTCTCCAGATATCCTGGCAACTTTCCACTGTCTTGATATTTTGGTCAAGTTTAACACGCACATCAAAACTTTCCAGTTTTCCTGCCAGATTGGGCGGTCTGACCTTATCAAAGTCTCGACTTGCTGGAAAAGATTAGAGTATAAATTTAAAAATGAAACAAAGTTAAGATTTGTCTCTGTCATGACATCTTGACATGACCTGAAGTAAAATACTAAAGGTCATGAATTGGTAAAATGTCACAAATACGGGAAAACTCAAAAGAAGATAAGATTTTCCACAGAACAGCATTATTTCTCCACTGTTCCATGCAATGTCCAGAAATTTCATAATGGAATATATTGTTCATTTTTTCTTCTTTATATTAATTCCATGAAACCAGAATAAATTACTGTGGGCAAATAAATGTTTGTAATCATCAAATGTAAAACACTAGTTTCCGATTCAACATAGATGGGAATTAGAAAATCTCCATGGAGCTACAAATGGTCTAAAACCACTGGACAGGCCTAAACTTGGCTGTAAAACTTCAACATTTAATAATTTTATAAGTGCATGAAAACAGACTGGTGGAGGGCAGGCTAATAGTGGACAAAAATCTCCCTAGGGGGTAAGACGGAGGTTTGCTCTGAAGATGACAATGCCTGCCTATGGTACAACTGTCTACAAGTTTACAAACCTTCCTTAGACATGTTCATGTTCTTTGTGTATTTCCCCAGCATCATCTTGGCCTGGGCTTGTCCATCAATATCACTGATCTCAATGTACTTTGTCAAGGCTTTATTGGCGTGGTATTTGATCTCATCCTGGCAGAAAGCATGACATTTCATTTCCTTTTATGCATCGTATTTGCCATCATACATTCATGCTAAAATGACCAGAAAGACTATGGTCTGCAGAAACCCCCTGAGCATCATGGAAAGTTAGATGTCAACATTCTCAACAGAATATTATATTTACCTTGTCAATTCAGTTGACCCTATACAAACCATGTGATCCTTGTAAAAGCAGTGTTATATATCCATATGTAATCAAGGGAAATTACGCATACATGTAATTACTTAGTTACTGCCCTTGGTTAGACCTACACTTAATTACGATGTTAAGGGAAATAATTTACCTCTTATGCGTTGTGTGATTAATTAACACCACCACTTTACTTACATTACTTTTCATGTTGCATTACTCCCAGTGAGTTGGTCACCTATTCTAAAGTATGAAAGTGTGTGAATGACTTTATCTTTATTGATATTTGGTGACACTCATTACTCTATGCATTATTGTGTACATCTACTACGATCAAAGATCTTAAAATAGTATTCACCTAGATTCCCTAGTCGCACTGCGGGGACAAGGTGGTCTAGAGGCAAGGTGCTCGCCTCTCATGCCAAGGGTCTCGGGTTCTAAACCCGGGCAGTGCAGGCATGTTGGAAAGTGGATTTTTCTCATATTTTCAAGTCCCTGGTCCTATTGGGGGGTAGGATCGAGCAGTTCTTGGAAATTGGATTTTTCTCATATTTTCAAGTCCCTGGTCCTATTGGGGGGTAGGATCGAGTACCTAGTCTTCTCGGATAAGGACGAAAAAATTCGGAGGGCCCGTGTGCACGTTAAAGATACCTTGGCAGTTGGAAATCGTAAAGAGCAGGCCGAAAGGCCGCTGCCCGGGCAAAATTGAAATTAATAGATTAAAATTTATCCATATCATCTCCCCCCCCCCCCCCCCCCCCCCCCCCGCCAGAACAAGAAATAATAAAACAAGTAAAGTGAGGTGTAAATGCCAAGGGCAGCGAACCTCCTAAAATAAAGACCTCAAGTCGCGCTGCGAGAACCAGCTCGCGGCGTCCCGGGCGTGGAGAGCGAAAACAATGGCGGCTTGAGGTCAAGCTGTCCAAGCGGCGGCCTAGCAACGCTACTGTTTACCATAGGAAACACAAACCGTTTGCCTCGAATTTGATAGCAGGCCTACGATGTAGTACATAGTAAGCCTAGCGTGTTGTTTTACGTTGTCGAGAAATGTAGATCTTGAGTGCTACAACAATCAGGAAAATGTCAGAGATTCTAGAATAAGAGAACATTTGTAGGCCTACAATTGTTTTTAATACATGTATAAGGAGGTCTAGAAGAAGAAACTCAGAAGCTTGGACCGACAGACTCGCAAATTCTTACTTCAACGTGTGTGTTAGAGAGAGAGAGAGAGAAAGAGAGAGGGAGAGAGAGAGAGAGAGAGAGAGGGGTATTATAAGACGTACCACCATAACAGCTACAAAATCAGAAAAAATGAAAGTAATCGACAACCTCACCCCCCTCCCCCCCCTCTAATAAAATAAACAGACGGATATCAAGATCCAGCAGAAGCTCAAGTGCATGGGCAGACACTCACTAGTAGCATGTGAGAGTGTGAGGGGGGGGGGGGATAAGGCGCAAGCATGATAATGGCTACATAAAATCATAATTTGCTACGTCAACAGCAGCCTCCAACCACCTGTGACAGACACACCCCCCCCCCCCAAAAAAAGACAGAGAGAGAGGGAGAGAGAGAGAGAGAGAGAGAGAGAGAGAAGATTGGGGAGACAGACATGTAGAGGAGAGGGAGAGAGACTCACTTACTCTTGTTCGCTCACTCATTTACTCACACACTCGTCACTCGACTCAGTCACTGTCATGTTACAGAAAAAGTAAACCAGGCTAACCGGAAGAGTTGTTTCTGACCTCAATGGCCGAAAGCGTTGAGGTACGGTCACGTGACCTCACCAGGGAATCTAGGTTAATACTATTTTAAGATCTTTGACTACGATACTGTATATAACTAATGACCTGTAAATATTACCAAAATGTCCCTGATCCTATTGGGGGGTAGGATTGAGTATTTCTTGGAAATTGGATTTTTCTCATATTTTCAAGTCCCTGGTCCTATTTGTCACGAGTGGAGTGAGCGATAGTTAATAATTACGGGGGGAAAGGAGGAGAGTAAAATTAACGCACGTAGACAAGTAAGGGAAAGGCGTGCCTGTTATGAGTAGTGGGGGGTCTGAATGAGGCGAAAGCGCTGTATTACTATCACTGCAAGTTAGAAGGTCCTACTGAACGGACGCTAGTAAGAGCCCAGCGGGCGAACATAAGGGGAGCAGTCGGAAGACGGATGAGAGTGTTTTTTCCAGTGATGACTGGTGTCGGGGACGAGCTAAAGAGCCGCCTCGGTGAGCACAGGGGATAGGCCAGCATAGGGCCGGAGGCCACACATAGGCCAGAAGTGAGGCTGTCGGTGCAGGACAGTAGAGGCACATAAAGTCGTGGCAGTCAGGCCACGGACAGGGACGTAGATATGAGCGTGAATGTGATAATGTACTATTGCCATGTTGATGGGCTATTGAAATGATAATGTGCTATTGCCATGTTGATGGGCTATTGAAATGATAATGTGCTATTGCCCTGCTGAGGTGCTAGTGGAATGCTAAGGTGTTATGGCAATGGGAAGGTGATATTGAGAGACTGCGGGGCCAGTGAATTATTAATGTGCTATTAAGACCCTGAGGGGAGAGGCTGGGGCCGAAGTGCCTTTAGGAAGTAACTACCGGGTTGTGGATCCGAGGAAGAGTGCATGTGAGAATAAGGCCGTTGTACGGCAGTTAATTTCAATAATATAATGTATGTAATTGCGCTATTATCTGTATAATTATGTTTAATAAATGTGTGAGTCTGATGGGTTGTTCTGTTAAGTGTTAAACGTGTTCGTTCGTGATTGTTGTCCTGTCATAACTTATTACATCTCCCAGTCTGGGATTTGTGACATTGGGGGCTCGTCCGTTGTGACTCGTCCATTTTCGTAATATTTAGTTGTAGTTAGTTAGTAGGTATTTTTCAGTGGGCATTTGTTACTTTAGTTTTTGTCCACGTAATACTTATCTTGTGGTAGGAATTTGTGCTGTCTTTGTTCGTGGGATGAATGGAAATTTCATGATGGTATAATTTATGTATATTTATGAATATGTATTGATGTATGTATTTTGATGAATATGTATTAATGTGTACTTAAATTTCTGCAGAGTGTGTGTGCCAGCCTGTAGAGGTCAAGCAGCCAGAGCTCCGAGAAAGGGGAGAAATCGAAATCAAGGGTGAAAGTTAAGTGAAAAATTTGTGCCCTGGATTGAGGGCTGTCTTTTCTTCTGTCTTTTTCTCTGTTTTTGCTGTTTTCGTTGTAATTGATTGTACGGGCGGTGGCGCGGGTTTGCTGTGGTGAACTTAGTTTATCCTTTTAAAAAAAAGGTGTGGGAAACTTGGAACTTCGTTCACCACGGTGAACAGTCTTTAGGGCTTTGTTATTGTTTAGTTGTAGCGTCGATATCTTCTCTGTTCTGCAGGAAGACGTATTCTCTTGTCCCTCTTTCTTCCCTATCTGTAGATACGTTCTTTTTTTTCAGACTCTGTTCTTGTTCGTACCTTGTAGTGTAATCGGCGTAGTTAGGTTGCATTTTTTTTCCATTATCTTTTTTTTTTAGGTCTTTGTCCTAGTCTGGTTCGTTGTCCTTGATGTCCGTGTGGTCCTTCTTCTGAATTTCTTCATTTTTGTCTTTTCTTTTCTCTTTTTGTTATTTAATAGTGCAATACATTTTATGAACGTAGAATTAGTTAGAGATAGTATGTTATAAAATGTTCTGTTAGGTAATTTTCTGAATTGCATTTGAAAATAGGGGTTGTTATTGTAGTGACATAATTTCAGGTCTCTGGTCGTGTCGTTAGTGATCATACCGATAGGTTGGTCTTTTGCATAATACATACCATAACCATAAATCTGGGAAATGGCGGAACTCCAACAACTAATGAAGTTGGGTAAGGAACTTGGCCTGGAGGGAGAGGAGCTACGCGGCTGGATTAAAGAGCAGCAGGCAGAATTGCGCGATGAGCGTGCTAAAGATAGAGAGAGAGAAAAAGAGGCTCAAGAGCGGCAACAAGAAAGAGAGGCTAAGGCTCAGGAGCAGGAAAGGGAGTTTAAGTTAAAGGAGTTGCATCAGCAACAGGAGAGACAGGCTCAGGAGAGGGAGTTGAAGTTAAAGGAGATAGAGGCGCAAGTAAAGATTGCGGAATTAGAAAGCAAAAAGAATACGCCAACGGAAACAGTTGAGCGGCAGGTACACAATAAAGGTGGCGTTAGGATTAAGCTCCCTACGTTCGACGACCGGAAGGACGACATAGACGCCTTCCTTTACAGGTTCGAACTGAACGTACAACTGCAATGGGGGGAAAATAAGGAATTATGGTCCACGTACCTGGCGTCCTTATTGCAGGGGCGAGCGTTAACCTACTTTAAAGAGCTACAGCGCGAAGACGTGCAAGATTACGATAAGCTGAAGGCTTTGCTGCTTCGCCGATTTGCGCGTACCGAGGAATATTTCCGGGAGCAGTTTAGGCGAGCACGTGCGGATACCAGGGAGGACTTTGCTGCCTTCGTCGCGAGATTGACGGAATATTTCGCGAACTGGGTAGACTTGGCGCATGTTGGCGCGGATTTTACTAAATTAAAAGACCTAATGATCCGTGACCAGCTGTACGCGTCGTGCCATAAAGATCTGGTGGCTTTCCTGAAAGAAAACGAACCCGCGACGGTGCAGGAGGCGTCTAAGTTGGCGGAAGCATACCGTACGGCACATCCGTCCAAACCAGTGGCGAGGGCGTACGTCCAAGATGCTGGGTACGTCGCCGTTGTCGAGGACAGGACATAAAGACCGGTCGCGTCAGCGTGGTGCCTATAGTGGGCAAGCCCAGGGGCAGCGTAGGGGCTATCACCAATCACCTGCATATGGATCCGGTAAGTTTGACCGAGCAGGAGGGCTAGGTCGCGGTAATGGCCTGGGGCGATTTGTGACCTTTGCCGATGACCGACGGCATAGGGACTTTAGTTCCGGTCGCGATGGGTCACAGGGATCCAGGCCTAGTGCAGCACAGGGAGCGGAGTGTTGGACTTGCGGACGCGTGGGTCACTTTTCACGCGAGTGTAGGGCCGCGAAGTGTTGGAACTGCGGAAGAGCAGATCACATCAGCGTGAATTGCCCTGCAGGTAGGATAGCGGCGAACGTGGACAGTAGCTCCAGTCCATGTTCCCCTAATAAATTTCATCATGCGGCTGCGTGTGTTACATCGGACAACGGAGGCGGACAGTATTCTAAGTGTCCCAGTTGTGAGAAGTTATTATCTTCCGGTGTTTTACCTTGTGGGAGAAAGATCCCCGTTATAAATTCATGTCATACAGGAGGTGGTCTTAGGGTTTATCCGGGGTTTGTTGGGGACGAACCGGTCTCGGTTTTACGAGATACAGGATCTACCGTTGTGGGAGTGCATAGGGACTGCATTCGGGATTCACAGCTTACAGGTGAGACTGTCCCGTGCATCCAATTTTCAGGGGCCATTGAGAAATTACCCATGGCAAGAATAGTGATAGATACACCTTTCCTTAGCGGGGAAGTCGAAGCAGTCGTTGGTTGTTTTCCAGGCGCCCAGCTCATCATTGGGAATGTATCTCGGGTAGTTTCCCCTTCCGAGGAGAATGTGCAGGCATGGTCACAATCAAAAGGTATTGACTTTTGTGCCGCAGTCGAGACACGTCGACAGGTAGGTGATAAAAGTAAGATTAGACCTTTGGCAACGCCAGCGGTCAACCTGGATATCACACCAGAGCGCTTGGCGACATTGCAAAAGGAGGACCCATCATTGAGTCCATGTTTTGAGGAGGCGCGAACGGAGAAAACGAGGAAATATAAGAACGGGTCGTCTTCCTTTTTTATTCAGGCGGGCATTCTGTTCCGTAAGTATGTAACGGTGGCCTCCATTTTAAAGCAGGTCGTTGTGCCAGCGTTGCTGATCGCAACAGTATTGCATTTGGCACATGATGTCCCATTAGCGGGTCATATGGGGATAGCTAGAACCAAAGAAAGGGTTCTTAAAAATTTTTACTGGCCATCGATCCACAGAGATGTACAAGTGTATTGTAAGACATGCAATGCGTGCCAAAAGACGACGCATAAGGGTCGTACACCCCAGGCTCCTCTTCAAAAGATCCCCACAGTCTCGGAACCGTTTAAAAAGGTTTCGATAGACCTTGTTGGCCCCATTCACCCAGCGACCGATAGGGGGAATCGATTTTTCTTAACGGTCATATGTAATGCTATGAGATGGCCAGAGGCGGTTCCTCTGCGGACCATAACGTCTGAGGCAGTCGCGGAAGCGTTGTTTGCAATTTTCGCTAGGGTAGGAATACCAGAACAAATTTTGTCTGATAGGGGCGCGCAATTTACTTCGGAGATGATGAAGGAATTGTTTCGCTTATTCAGCATACAACCCATCACTACCACCCCTTATCATCCGCAGGCTAATGGCATGTGCGAGAGATTGAACTCGACGTTAAAGTCGATGCTGCGTAAGGTAGCTGCTGATCGCCCTAAAGATTGGGATAGATATATCCCTGCAGTATTATTCGCGTACAGAGAGGTACGGCAGGAGTCAACGGGATTCTCGCCGTTTGAAATGATGTATGGTCGTAGTCCTAGGGGCCCAACTGATGTTCTTCGGGACATGATGATGTCGCCATCATCGGGAGATGATGAGCAGATTTCGGTGTTTCAGTACCTTGTTGATTTAAGAGAAAGATTATCTTCAGCGCGCACTATAGCAGAAGAAGCTTCTAGTATCGCTTCGAAAAGAGCAAAAGACTATAAAGATAGAGGTTCCAAATTGAGAATTTTTAAGCCAGGAGACAAGGTCCTATTGTTGTTACCTACGGACCATAATAAGTTATTGATGACATGGAAAGGTCCTTATGTTATTGAGCGAGTTGTTTCAAAGGTAGATTACGCTATCCACATTGATGGAACGAGTAAGGTTTTCCATGTTAATATGCTACAGAGATTTTATGAGAGACCACAGTATCTGTGTGCACAGACAAAACCAGAGGAGACTGTCTTCTCTATTGCTTGTACGGGGGTCGTAGACCAGTTGGACTGTGACGTAAGCGACACCGAGGCGCAGGAAGAGCTACAAATTCAATTGCCGGAGTTAACTCCGACACAAGGTTACAGGGACGTGAAAATTAACCCTGACCTTACGAGTTCAAGGAGTAGGGAACTTAAGACCCTGTTAGCGTCATTCCCGGATGTTATTACGGATTTGCCGGGTCGCACTACCGTGATCCAGCACCAAATAAAGGTGACTTCGGATAAGCCAGTATTTCTTAGACCTTATCCGCTGCCTTTTTCTTCGAGAGATAGAGTTATAAAGGAAGTTGAGTCAATGTTGAAGTTAGATGTGATAGAACCATCAACATCGCCGTATTCATCACCCATCGTCCTCGTGAAAAAACTTGATGGATCGGTGCGGTTCTGTATTGATTTTCGAAGATTGAACACTATTACGGTAGGCGATAGGGAGCCTATTCCGTTTCAGGAGGAATTAATAGCTTCATTGGCCGGGTCCACGTGGTTTTCCAAGATAGATTTAACGAAAGGTTATTGGGAAATCCCTCTTACTGAGGAGTCTAAACAATACACGGCGTTCCAAACGCCCATTGGATTATTCCAATTTAAGGTCATGCCATTTGGGTTGGTAAACGCGCCAGCGACGTTTGCACGATTAATGAGACTAGTGTTGAAGGACATACCTAATGTCGTGTCATTCTTTGACGATATAGCATGTCATACGTCGACATGGTCTGATCATATTCAGACACTAACAGTAATTTTTAAACGATTACGTCATTTTGGGTTAACGGCTAAACCCGCAAAGATGGATTTGGCATGTCCAGAGATAGTGTTCTTAGGACATATCGTGGGTAGAGGTGTTCAGAGACCTGAAGTAACAAAAATTGACAAATTAGTAGGGTTGCAAATCCCAAAAACAAAGAAACAAGTCAGAAGCTTAGTGGGGATTTTAAATTATTACAGAAAGTTCATTCCAAATTTTTCCTCCTTGTCATCTTCTCTTACTGACCTTACTAAGAAGGGACAACCCGATAAGGTCCAGTGGATGTCTGAGTGTCAGACAGCATTTGATAATTTGGTGACAGCATTATCATCGTCACCCATTCTGATATTACCCGATTTTCAATCTAATTTTATCCTCAGAACGGATGCGTCGGACTCTGGTGTCGGCGCTTGTCTTCTACAGGAGAAGAACGAATGTCTCCATCCTGTATGTTATGTCAGTAGGAAGTTATTGCAGAGAGAAAGAATATATTCTGTGATAGAGCGGGAGTGTCTTGCCATTGTGTGGTCCGTCCAGAAATTAGGACGTTATCTCATGGGACGAGAATTCTGTATCCAGACAGACCACAAGCCACTAACGTTTTTGTCAAAGAATCGTTCGTCCAGCCCACGCTTGTCTAGATGGGCATTGGCTTTGCAGCCGTATACCTTCGTTATTCAACCAATTCCAGGAACCAGCAATCATATCGCCGACTACCTTAGTCGAGCCTAGGGGAAGAGTTCAGGAGCTTATACATCGGAGGACAGGAACATTGACAGGATCTGTGTGAATGAGTCGACTTTAAAATATTGACATTATAAATATGATAGGAAGAATGGTTGATAGGTTGATTGGTTTTTGATTCTGTATTAGGTAGTGTGTTTAGTTAGCTATTGATGATGTGATACATATATGCATAGTGCAGGGCATATTGACCCCCATATTTTCCCCTGATTCCGGTATTTTATGTGCTAGGGGCATTGGTAGGTCATTTTTATGTAAGTATTGCTCACGCTCACTCGTTGACAGTCATCTTGATGCGATTTGAAATTAATTGCATTAATTTTTTTGGGGTGGGGGATGATGTCACGAGTGGAGTGAGCGATAGTTAATAATTACGGGGGGAAAGGAGGAGAGTAAAATTAACGACGTAGACAAGTAAGGGAAAGGCGTGCCTGTTATGAGTAGTGGGGGGTCTGAATGAGGCGAAAGCGCTGTATTACTATCACTGCAAGTTAGAAAGTCCTACTGAACGGACGCTAGTAAGAGCCCAGCGGGCGAACATAAGGGGAGCAGTCGGAAGACGGATGAGAGTGTTTTTTCCAGTGATGACTGGTGTCGGGGACGGGCTAAAGAGCCGCCTCGGTGAGCACAGGGGATAGGCCAGCATAGGGCCGGAGGCCACACATAGGCCAGAAGTGAGGCTGTCGGTGCAGGACAGTAGAGGCACATAAAGTCGTGGCAGTCAGGCCACGGACAGGGACGTAGATATGAGCGTGAATGTGATAATGTACTATTGCCATGTTGGTGGGCTATTGAAATGATAATGTGCTATTGCCATGTTGATGGGCTATTGAAATGATAATGTGCTATTGCCCTGCTGAGGTGCTAGTGGAATGCTAAGGTGTTATGGCAATGGGAAGGTGATATTGAGAGACTGCGGGGCCAGTGAATTATTAATGTGCTATTAAGACCCTGAGGGGAGAGGCTGGGGCCGAAGTGCCTTTAGGAAGTAACTACCGGGTTGTGGATCCGAGGAAGAGTGCATGTGAGAATAAGGCCGTTGTACGGCAGTTAATTTCAATAATATAATGTATGTAATTGCGCTATTATCTGTATAATTATGTTTAATAAATGTGTGAGTCTGATGGGTTGTTCTGTTAAGTGTTAAACGTGTTCGTTCGTGATTGTTGTCCTGTCATAACTTATTACATCTCCCAGTCTGGGATTTGTGACACTATTGGGGGGTAGGATCGAGTACCTAGTCTTCTCGGATAAGGACGAAAAAATTCGGAGGGCCCGTGTGCACGTTAAAGATACCTTGGCAGTTGGAAATCGTAAAGAGCAGGCCGAAAGGCCGCTGCCCGGGCAAAATTGAAATTAATAGATTAAAAATTTATCCGTATCATCTCTCCCCCCCCCCCCCGCCAGAACAAGAAATAATAAAACAAGTAAAGTGAGGTGTAAATGCCAAGGGCAGCGAACCTCCTAAAATAAAGACCTCAAATCATTATTACCAAAATAAGGGGACAAGGTGGTCTAGAGGCAAGAGGCAGCGAACCTCCTAAAATAAAGACCTCAAATCGGAATATTACCAAAATAAAGTTGCTTATCTTCCCGGCTACAACTGACTTCTCTTTGTTTGTTATCACTACATAACAAATTGGCGACGAGGATGGGATCTTCACAAGTTCCGATGTCACTTAAGTTCTGAAGCCTACTACAAGAACCCAAGCCAGCGAAGCCTTACAAGCGGAAGGAAGCCAAAACAAGCCTGCGGAATCAGACCAGCAGCAAGCCGAGCCCAGCTCACGGACCAACAACCCGGATCCAAGCAGCGGACCTGAAGCTGTACATAGAGCCAAGCCACGTCTCGGCTAGCTCTAAATACACCGAGTAGCTCGCTCTTAGCTATCTCGAATTGTAACCCTGTCTTCACCAGTCAGCCGATCCTGAGCCAAGTAGACCAGCCGCGCCTCAAGAACCTGCAAGATGCCGAAGACTCCAGCTGTAGAAACGTCACAAGAAAGCCTCATCACTTTGTTGCGTAATCAGATGGAACAGTAAAAAGAGCAGATGGAACTGCAGCTGGAACAGCAAAAAGAACAGATGGAACTGCAGCTGGAACAGCAAAAAGAACAGATGGAACTGCAGCGACAGCAGATGGAAGCACTGATGTCTTTGGCCATAAACAAGCCAGTCACCAACACCAAGTTCGAAGCATTTGATTCAACAATAGAACTGTGGTCAGATTACTGGGCAAGGTTTACCACCTTCACAAAGGCAAACTCCATACCAGAAGCAAAAAAGGTTGACATTTTTCTGACCAACCAGAACAGTGAGGTCTACAAGATGCTGAAAAACCAAGCTTCTCAACAGACCCCGCCGATAGACATCAACGAAATAACCATTGAAAATATCAAGACCTGGATGGGGGAACATTTCGACCCCAAACGTTTCGTTGTGCGGGAAAGGTTTAAATTTTGGACCTGCACTGACAGAAAGACTGCAGAAAGTGTGCACCAACTGGCTGCTCACATTCGTCAAGAGGCAGCGACTTGCGACTTCGCATCAATCCAAGACCCACTTGACGAGGCCATGCGTACACGATTTGTCTGCTCCATTAAAAATGAAGCTGTCATAAAGGCACTGTTCAAGATTAAAGATGATGAACTGACCTTCAGCAAGGCAGTAGAGGTGGCGGCAGAGGTCGAGGAGGCGTCAAAGGTGGCCAAAGAAACACCCGGTACCAGTAAAGGCGAAGTTTTCAAGCTCAATCAGAGAAGGAAATGCAAGCAAAACCCTCAACAGCAAACTCAAGTCCAGGGCTATCCATCAAAGTTTAAAAAGTCGAGCAAACCGACAACGAAGAAGACTGTTTGCAGCAGATGCGATGGACAGCACAGCCGAAACGAGTGCAGGTTCGCTAACGCCGTGTGCCATTTCTGTAACATAAAAGGGCACATAGAGTCAGCTTGTCGGAAGAAGAAAAGTCAACAACGTCCGATCAAGAGGATACAAACTGTCCGTTGGAATACAGCGGGACCAATCACCGAGACATGCTGCGTCAACAACCAGCCTGTTCAGTTTGAAATCGACACTGGTTCTAGGGACAACTTCATTTCAACCAAGACATGGCGCAGTTTGAAGTCCCCTAAACTCAGCACTGTGAAATGCCAGTACAAGTGTGCCTCAGGTCGGAAACTACCAGTGACGGGCCAAATATTTCTACATACATCGTATGCCAAGACAACTTGTATACAGAAATTCGTCGTGACCCAGATGGATTTTAACCTCCTTGGAAGGGCAACCACAAAGCGATTGGGAATCTCAGTGGACGATCTCCTACACAAAGTTTTCGATGATTTGAAACCGGATGCAGTCCTGCAGATATCCTGTCGAAACTTGTGTGCGGAATATCCTGATATCTTCAAGCAAGAACTGGGAACACTGAAAGATTTTGAATTGGAGATCAACTTCAAGTCCGATGCCAAGCCAGTGTTTCACAGACCCAGACCAGTCCCTATTGCCATCCAAGAGGACCTGGACGCAGCAATCCAAGCCGGCATCAACCAAGGGATCTGGGAACCAGTTCAATTTAACCCCTATGGCACTCCAGTTGTCCCCATCAAGAAGAAGACCAACCCAGGCAGCAAGCAGAAGATACGAGTGTATGGAGATTATTCTGTCACGGTCAACCCACAACTGGAGCCACACCGCCATCCAATGCCATTACCTGAGGACCTGATGCGCAAGTTGGGAAAAGGACATGGTTTCACCAAGATCGACCTTGCCGATACCTATAATCAAATATGCCTTGGCCCAGAATCCCAGAAGAAATTGGCCCTCAGCACACATAGAGGTGTTCTTCTCCAGAAGCGTCTCCCATTTGGAATCACGTCAGCCCCAGGCTACTTCCAAGAAATAATGGACCAGCTGACGCAAGATCTACCTGGAGTGGCAGCCTACATGGATGACATCCTGGTGACGGACCACAAGCCGCTAATTGCTTTATTTGGGCCAACAAAAGCAACTCCAGCACTGGCAGCAAACAGACTGGCAAGATGGGCTCTTACTAGGTATCCCAAACTCACGCCTCGCGACGGTGGAAAACGGCGCCCGGGACCTGAAAATTGGCCCTTTTCAACCGACAATAACTCGCATAATATTTCACCAATTTTAATCCTGTTTGAAAATTTTATAAATCTAACAATCGTTTTTACTAAAAATCAAGTCGTTTTGGTCGGTATACTGTTTTGAATCACATAAATTGCTTTGAATATAGGTCACCGCGATGCCCCAAACTGCGGTTTTCGCGATCTTTTTCGAGGCCTGAAAATCGAGGTCGCTTCACAAAAACTGCTCGCGCTAAGCGGCAGAGTGTGCTAGCGTCATGAAACTAAGTGTGTTGAAACCTGCTTTGAATGGGCTTTCTTATGGTATTTTCCGCTTGATGCTAAATTAAGCCTTTGACCCAGAAATTTTGAGTTATATTTTTAGATTGGAAAATTCCAACCCTTAGCGTTGGTTGGTCGAAATAAAAATTATACCACGTGAGACTACGTCATGTTACTAAAATTGTGTGAAAAAATCCCCACGATTGGTCCAACAGCCATTGAGCGCCATCTGTTGGAAGTAGAGAGGGGTCAACAACACACACACGCTCTGTCTGAGTCTCTGACCCAGAAAAGGCATTTTCTTGAGAGGCATATTGTTCTTAATGATAAAACAACTCTCTCCCTGGGTTTCTCTGAAGTAGCAGTTGATGATGCAGATACTTTATTAGCTAAAACTGTGGAGATTCTTGATAACCTTACTGAAATTTACTGCACTAATGTTCATAACCAACCCAAAGATGAAGTTTTCAAAGACATAATAAAAAAAAAATGACATGTTTAATGTCAGACCGTGCTGCCGTAATGAAGAGTTTTGATTAAAAAAATGACTCAGTATAAAAAAGATCTTTTAGGTGACAATGAGCCATCCATCCATTTCCTTTCCTGTAATGCACATTTCCTTTTGGGCCTGGCTCAGTCTACAGAAGAAGCAGTTTCTTCAACAGAAAAAAATTTAGGTAAACTTGGGAGAGATTTGGATTCATCATTTGTGAGATATTCAAATTCAAATGAATGTTCTGTTTTCCGTTTAATTAGAACTGCTGCGGAGGTGCTTGGTCCACGTGGAGATTAAAAAAATGGCTGTAGGCAAGAGTGGCTTGCTTATTGTGATACGATTAGAAAGTCTTCCAAATTCACAAGTTACAGAAGCAACAGATTCAATAATCTTTTTGAAAATGCATCGCCCATAATAGAACATCGGTCAGACATACTTACCTTTTTAAATGATTTTGTGTCACATTCAAATTTGAAACTCAGAAGTGTTTGTGCTGATTTACAAGACAAAACATTGCTTGCATCTGTTGCTTCTGTTGCCTTATTTCATAAATGCTTCACAGGTCCATACTGGAAGCTAATGAATAGTCATAAGTCTTACGGGGAATTCCCGCACTATGTTTCTAAGATGACAACGGCTCTCGACATCTGGGACTCTGCTGAATTTGATATTCTTTTTCTTTCATTTGTCTTTGATGAAGATGAGTTCATTTCAGAAAAAACAAATTTGACAGCATTTTTATCATCTCCAGAGTGTGATCTTGAAGTTGTAAAATTGTGTTTTAATGCAATTGTCAAGAAATCATCAATTGTACTTGAACGCCAGCTTGCTGACTTTTTACCTGGTGGGGTATATGGGGGAGTTCTTGATGATGAAGTTCAAAAGTTGCTTTACACATGTCCAATGACTAATTTAACAGGTGAGCGCATTTTTGGAGACTTTGATTTTGATTTGTATAAAAGAAGGAATGCCTCCCTGCATCTGAGAACCACACTGAATATGTGGAAAAGAAACAGAACAGCCACCTGGCTTCAAAAACAAAATGCTAGAAAAGCTCAAAAACTGCTTGCCCATGCTCGCAAATATGCATCAAGGTAGAAGCAGAGAAGTAGAGATAGAGAGGTGGATGTCAGAAATAAGATTAAGGAAAAGATAAAGGAAAATATGAAAAAACAGAAAGACAAAGAAATTAGGAAAATGGAAGACAGAACTGAAATATTGACCTCTGTTTTGGATCAAGGTGGACTTTGCACAACTAAAGAGGAGTTAGATAACCTCATAGCAAAACCAAATGCTCTGCAAAATCTGAAGGTCCAAATCAGATACCATAAAATTATCTTGGGTGAGAAAATTCTCTTAGCAGGCAATGTAAGAACTTTATACACAAGACTGTGTAATCATTTAGGTTTTGATGCCTCTGAATCAACTGATGATATGCCACCAAGGAAGCGAGCCCGTCCAGAGTGATGGATGCATTATTCAACTTTTCCTGACTCTTACCCCTTAGTCTGAAATAAATTCATGGCAGTTGTAACTTGTATGCTTATCTTACTGCTCTCAAATTTCAATTACAGGAAAGACAGAAAAAATACATGTATGTGTGAATTGAATACTTCTGTAAATAAGTCATATTTTGCCTGATTTTTAATAGAAAACTATGTTGTCAATATATTACTGTTCCTTCTATCAAAAAATGAATAGCAGAGAACAGTAACAGCATAGTTGTACAATTATTTGTTAGCATATTTTGGTATAAATTGGTGTTTCAGTGTCTCGTGGTCTTGTTTACTCTTCAGTTATTGAGTGTCAAGCATTCAAGTTTGCTAATAACTTGGTAAATTCACTTGCAATCCGAAAAAGAGTGCCAGAAATGGATTCCTTGCCCCAAAAAACAGGTTCATGCAAAGTTTCATGCATGTATCTTAATTTTTGCAATTTTTATGTTGAAAATTGTGTTTTCGTCAAATTTTTTTCCAAATGGCCGTTTTGGCTGCTCAACAAATTTTGTAAAGCAATAATTCAGAGAATATTCATACTATCTGTCCAAAAAAAAAAGGGCTTTCACACTGTTACTTTGACTTTACTCAGAAGGAATTTCTGGAGATTTGTATGGAAAACACTGGATTTATGAACCTGTAAAAATCACATTTTTAGCTTTTTGGTTCGAATTCGTATAAAAAATTATGTTATTTTTCTCAATTTTGACATGGTTTTTAAATAAACAGGATTGTCACGAGTGGAGTGAGCGGGATTCAAGGATTACGGGGGCATGGAAGTGTAGGATTGACTCACGGGATAGTGAGGCTGCTCACCTATATTGACTTCTGTTAGTTAACGTTGAAGCGTGCATGTTGTGAGTGAAGTTGAGGCGTAGTAGAGGCAAAATCTGAATAGTCAGATCACTGCAAGTTAAGAGGTCCCAGGGGACAGACGTGAGATCAGAGCAGTCGGGAGATTGTTGTGTGTTTTCGAGTGATGACTGGTAGGTTGAACTGTGATTGATAATTATGATGATTGATGTACTAGATTCTCCTATGACCATGATGTAAATAAGTTATATGTGAGGACTGTGAAAGTCATTGATTACTGTGTATAGAGATGTGCGCAATGAGCGATAGATGTAAGTTAGGATCATGGATTCGTAGCGAGTCTGAGTACGGTGTAACACGGTGGAGGTGTGTTACCGTAAGATGTGTGGTGAGTGAAATGTGGACTATTGTGAGTACGCTTGATGGTTCGTAATGAGTGGTGAAGTGGATAGTAATTGTGTGGTGTATTACAGATGTATTTTATTCTTATAGGTGCCGGGGTTGGGCAGAGAAGCCACCCGCGGTGAGCGGACTTGTGCCGGGGTTGGCAGAAGGCTACCACAGGCCGCCTGAGTGAAGCTGTCGCGCAGGACAGCGGGAGCACATGAGTCGTGGCAGTCTGGCCACAGACAGGGACGTTGTTATTGTCCTTATTGCTATTCAAATGTTAATGTGCTATTACGATGTTAATGTGCTATTACGATGTTAACGTGCCATTGAGAATATAATGTGCTATTGAAATAGTAATGTGCTGTTAAGACCTCGAGGGGAGATTGAGATACGGAGATTAGGTTGAGCAGGCGCCAATAAGAGAGGCCAGCAAGTAATATATATATAGATGTGAGGCTGAGGCCAGAGCATATTTTAGAAAGTATTATCGGGTTGTGGACCCGTAGAGGAATGAATGTCGGGAGTGCTGACCATTGGATGGTATTTGAATTTAACAATGTAATGCACGTATATTTTGATTTTTATGTATAATAAATGTGTGAGTCTGTTTGGTTGTTCTGTTAAGTGTTATACTTGTTCGTTCGTGATTGTTGTCCTGTCATAATTATTACATTTCCCAGTCTGGGATTTGTTACAAGGATCAAGACCTACTTATTCTTTCTCATTTTTCTGCATTTATTTACATATGTCATTGGAATGCATGTAAAATAACACAGTTTCGTTTGTTATTGTGAGTTCTACGGTACCGCAAACATGGGACATCGCAGCTTTGAAAATCGAGTCTGAAAATTCTAAGTCAAAAAATAATTTAAAAATTCATAACTTTTTTATTTCTTAACCGATTTTGATGATTTAAAAACTGGGATCCATGTTTTCTTGAGCACTATCTGAATCAGTTAAAAAATACTGTGTTTTAATGAAATGGAAAATTAGTTTGGGATACCTACTCTTACCCTGAGCCAGTATCATTACAGGATCGAGTTCCGGAAGACAGCTCAACATGGCAATGCCGACGCTCTCAGTTGACTTCCAGCCGGCCCGGACAAGATGTTTGACCAGCAAGAATCAGGTGCAGATGCAAACACTATCTGCACCATCAAGATGATCAGCAAGCAAGTCGCCCCAACGGACTCAAAAGCTGTTATCAAGGCAACGTCTGAAGATGCGCTACTGTCAACAGTGAAGACCTTCTTACAAGACGGATGGCCGTACGATATTCCAAGTACGGTAAAGCCTTTCTACTCCATACGAGACTCCTTGTCACAGTCAACTGGTTGTCTCTTTTGTGGATCCAGACTCATCATCCCACAAAGCCTGCAGCCTCAGATCCTAGAGATTCTTCACCTTGGACATTTTGGGATGCAGCGAATGAAACATTCACGAAATATCATAAAAACCACAGAAAAACTGTGGGGTCGCAGCAGGGCTATAAGCAAAGTCAAAATTGAGCAAAAAGAAAAGGTTGTATGTTGCGAAGCCCCGCGTGAGAAATAAAACCCAAACAATACAAAGCAAACTAAAGAGAAGACAAAAAATACACAAATTTTCGGCTTTCGCCTTTGTCAAGTGAAAAAAACGAACAATAAAAGACTTCAACAGGAACGAAGTGAACCAGTTTACTTAGCTGCGAGCTCTTGCTTCGTTAGCAGCATCAAAGCGCGTCCGTCCGCCAAAAGCATGGAAGCAGGAAGTGACGCAATTGGTTAGTAACCAAGATGAATTTATTTTATTATTTATTATTTTTTTTAAATCTCTTTTTCTTTTTCTTTTCATTTACTGCGACTCCTGACATTGCGCACCATCCCTGTCTTGTGCTCTGAGGCACTATATGGCGCCTTCATCTTGGTTACTAACCAATTGCGTCACTTCCTGCTTCCATGCTTTTGGCGGACGGACGTGCTTTGGTGCTGCTAACGAAGCAAGAACTCGCAGCTAAGTAAACTGGTTCACTTCGTTCCTGTTGAAGTCTTTTATTGTTTCGTTTTTTTCACTTGACAAAGGCGAAAGCCGAAAATTTGTGTATTTTTTGTCTTCTCTTTAGTTTGCTTTGTATTGTTTGGGTTTTATTTCTCACGCGGGGCTTCGCAACATACAACCTTTTCTTTTTGCCCAATTTTGACTTAGCGAATGAAACAGTTGGCAAGAACAGCAGTTTACTGGCCCGGCATTGATGCAGACATCACAGACGTCTCCCGAAGCTGCCTAGCCTGTAACGAACACCAGAAGCTTCCTGCCAAGCACACGCACCCTTGGACAATTCCTGAAGAACCTTGGAGCAGAGTCCATGTCGACCATGCTGTCAACTTCAAAGGACACAATTAGTTAGTCATGGTGGATGCCCTGTCCAAGTACCCATGTGTGCACCTGATGACTTCCATCACCACCAAGGCGACGACCCGCAAACTGGACGAGGACTTCGCACATTTTGGTTATCCGCACACCATTGTGACTGACAACGCCCAGTGTTTCTCATCAGAGGAGTTCAAGGCTTGGTGCAAGAAAAGAGGCATCCAACATCTCCAAGGGGCTCCGTACCACCCAGCCACAAATGGTGCAGCTGAGAGACTCGTCCAGAGTTTCAAGCAGTCTCTAAAGAAGTCAAGTCTTCCTCCAATTGACGCCATCCAGGAATTCCTGATGCTGTACAGACGTACACCTCTACCATGTGGATCCAGTCCCAGTCAACTACTGAATGGCCGTCAAATCAGAACCAAAATTGACGTCATCCTTCCAGCGAGAGAACGACATGCCAGTCCACCCGATGCCGACGACCAGACTCCAGATGTTCCACCAGCCCGTCGAAGACAGCGCAGACGACAGAAAGATACAGTCAAATCTGCCGACCATCAACCGAAGTTCAACGTTGGTGATCCCTGCTTCGCTTTGTCTTTCAAAGGGGGGCGTAAGGACAAATGGAAATCTGCAAAGGTGACAGCAACCATTGGCCACAGCCTGTTTGAAATCAAGATTCTACCAGATGGACCAATTTGCCGCCAGCATACAGATCAGTTACGTCCTCGATGACAGAGACATAGAGACTGATTTGTTTGTAAAGGTTCAGAAACCTACCGCACCATCCTGGCATGGGGTGGCAAGGACTGAACCTATGACAGAGTACGGAAACCTACCACACCATCCTGGCATGGGGTGGCAAGGACCGCACTCCAGGACTGACGTGTCCGTAAACCTACCACACTATCCTGGCATAGGGTGGATAGGAGCGGACGAGACCGAGACCTACCACACCATTCTGACATGGGGTGGCAAGGACCGATCTCGACAAGACGCGACTTTATCATGTTTATGTAGCATGAATTTTAGTTTTAGCCTTCACCATAATTATATATTATTATGTACTTCAGGCTAGAAGGGAGGTGTTATATATCCCTATGTAATCAAGGGAAATTACGCATACATGTAATTACTTAGTTACTGCCCTTGGTTAGACCTACACTTAATTACGATGTAAGGGAAATAATTTACCTCTTATGCGTTGTGTGATTAATTAACACCACCACTTTACTTACATTACTTTTCATGTTGCATTACTCCCAGTGAGTTGGTAATACATTAGGTCACCTATTCTAAAGTATGAAAGTGTGTGAATGACTTTATCTTTATTGATATTTGGTGACACTCATTACTCTATGCATTATTGTGTACATCTACTACGATACTGTATATAACTAATGACCTGTAAATATTACCAGAATAAAGTTGCTTATCTTCCCGGCTACAACTGACTTCTCTTTGTTATCACATAACAAGCAGTATGATCCCCATATCAACAGTAGGACCCCTAAAACCATGTGATCCTCTGTAAGCAGTATGAACTCAATATCAACAGTATGATCCCTATATAAACAATATGATATACCTATATAAACAGTGTGGGGACAAGGTGGTCCAGAGGCAAGGTACTCGCCTCTCATGCCAAGGGTCCCGGGTTCTAAACCCGGGCAGTGCAGGCATGTTGGAAAGTGGATTTTTCTCATATTTTCAAGTCCCTGGTCCTATTGGGGGGTAGGATCGAGTAGTTCTTGGAAATTGGATTTTTCTCATATTTTCAAGTCCCTGGTCCTATTGGGGGGTAGGATCGAGTACCTAGTCTTCTCGGATAAGGACGAAAAAATTCGGAGGGCCCGTGTGCACGTTGCGCACGTTAAAGATACCTTGGCAGTTGGAAATCGTAAAGAGCAGGCCGAAAGGCCACTGCCCGGGCAAAATTGAAATTAATAGATTAAAATTTATCCATATCATTCCCCCCCCCCCCCCCCCCCCCCCCCCGCCAGAACAAGAAATAATAAAACAAGTAAAGTGAGGTGTAAATGCCAAGGGCAGCGAACCTCCTAAAATAAAGACCTCAAATCATATATAAACAGTGTGATCCCCAGATAAAAGGCATGATCCTTAGATACTGTACAATCCCTAGAAAAACATGATGATGCCTATGTAGCAGTGTGATCCCTATAAAAACATGATGATGCCTATGTAGCAGTGTGATCCCTATAAAAACATGATGATGCCTATGTAGCAGTATGATCCCTATAAAATCATGATGATGCCTATGTAGCAGTATGATACCTATAAAATCATGATGATGCCTATGTAGCAGTGTGATCCCTATAAAAACATGATGATGCCTATGTAGCAGTGTGATCCCTATAAAAACATGATGATGCCTATGTAGCAGTGTGATCCCTATAAAAACATGATGATGCCTATGTAGCAGTATGATCCCTATAAAAACATGATGATGCCTATGTAGCAGTGTGATCCCTATAAAAACATGATGATGCCTATGTAGCAGTGTGATCCCTATAAAAACATGATGATGCCTATGTAGCAGTGTGATCCCTATAAAAACATGATGATGCCTATGTAGCAGTGTGATCCCTATAAAAACATGATGATGCCTATGTAGCAGTATGATCCCTATAAAAACATGATGATGCCTATGTAGCAGTATGATCCCTATAAAAACATGATGATGCCTATGTAGCAGTGTGATCCCTATAAAAACATGATGATGCCTATGTAGCAGTGTGATCCCTACAAAAACATGATGATGCCTATGTAGCAGTGTGATCCCTATAAAAATATGATGATGCCTATGTAGCAGTGTGATCCCTATAAAAACAATATGATCCCTACATAAACAGTATGATCCCTATATAGACAGCAGCATCCACTATCTTTCCTCACCAGATTGCGTTCTGGATCTTTCTCCAGTTTCCGGGCTAAGACAAGATGAGTAAAGGCTTCTTGTGACTTGTGGAACCCTGTCTTGGCATACTGCAGGGCCTCTTCTGTCCTTCCACATTTCAACATCCACTGAGAAGCTTCTTCAGTCTTTCCTGGTTGTGTGTACACAGATAGTTATAAAGACATTCAGTGCAGAAACACACCACGTTTGAGATATCATCCCAGTCAGTTGTTACATCACACTATTTGTCTTTCTTACCTAAGGGAGTTTGTATGACTTAACAAATCAAGAATAGTTTGGGTGCAATTACTTTGGTAAACTACAGATGACAATTACTAACAGAAACATTATGACCAAATGCATCACCATCAACCGAAACACACAAAGAAACACACGCACACACATAAATATTCATAAGCCCATACATATAGTGACCAATTTCCACATCAGGGACAAAAATGTTAAAACTGCAGAAATCAGGAAATCTGTGGAGGGATCTCCATCTCTGACAACAGTTGTTACATCAGTTAACTTCGGGAAATCTGTGGAGAGATCTCCATCTCTGACAACAGTTGTTACATCAGCTAACTTCAGGAAATATGTGGAGGGATCTCCATCTCTGACAACAGTTGTTACATCAGTTAACTTCAGGCAATCTGTGGAGGGACCTCCATCTCTGACAACAGTTGTTACATCAGTTAACTTCAGGAAATCTGTGGAGGGATTTCCATCTCTGACAACAGTTGTTACATCAGTTAACTTCAGGAAATCTGTGAAGGATCTCCATCTCTGACAACAGTTGTTACATCAGTTAACTTCAGGAAATCTGTGGAGGGACCTCCATCTCTGACAACAGTTGTTACATCAGTTAACTTCAGGAAATCTGTGGAGGGATCTCCATCTCTGACAACAATTGTTACATCAGTTAACTTCAGGAAATCTGTGGAGGGACCTCCATCTCTGACAACAGTTGTTACATCAGTTAACTTCAGGAAATCTGTGGAGGGATCTCCATCTCTGACAACAGTTGTTACATCAGTTAACTTCAGGAAATCTGTGGAGGGATCTCCATCTCTGACAACAGTTGTTACATCAGCTAACTTCAGGAAACCTGTGGAGGGATTTCCATCCCTGACAACAGTTGTTACATCAGTTAACTTCAGGAAATCTGTGGAGGGATCTCCATCTCTGACGCCAGTTGTTACATCAGCTAACTTCAGGAAATCTGTGGAGGGATTTCCATCTCTGACAACAGTTGTTACATCAGCTAACTTCAGGAAACCTGTGGAGGGATTTCCATCTCTGACAACAGTTGTTACATCAGCTAACTTCAGGAAATCTGTGGAGGGATTTCCATCTCTGACAACAGTTGTTACATCAGTTAACTTCAGGAAATCTGTGGAGGGATTTCCATCTCTGACAACAGTTGTTACATCAGCTAACTTCAAGAAATCTGTGGAGGGATCTCCATCTCTGACAACAGTTGTTACATCAGTTAAGTTCAGGAAATCTGTGGAGGGATTTCCATCTCTGACAACAGTTGTTACATCAGTTAACTTCAGGAAATCTGTGGAGGGATTTCCATCTTTGACAACAGTTGTTACATCAGTTAACTTCAGGAAATCTGTGGAGGGATCTCCATCTCTGACAACAGTTGTTACATCAGTTAACTTCAGGAAATCTGTGGAGGGATTTCCATCTCTGACAACAGTTGTTACATCAGTTAACTTCAGGAAATCTGTGGAGGGATTTCCATCTTTGACAACAGTTTTAAATCAGTTAACTTCAGGAAATCTGTGGAGGGATCTCCATCTCTGACAACAGTTGTTACATCAGCTAACTTCAGGAAATCTGTGAAGGATCTCCATCTCTGACAACAGTTGTTACATCAGTTAACTTCAGGAAATCTGTGAAGGATCTCCATCTCTGACAACAGGTGTTACATCAATTAAATTCAGGAAATCTGTGAAGGATCTCCTTCTCTGACAACAGTTGTTACATCAGCTAACTTCAGGAAATCTGTGAAGGATCTCCATCTCTGATAACAGTTGTCACATCAGCTAACTTCAGGAAATCTGTGAAGGATCTCCATCTCTGACAACAGTTGTTACATCAGCTAACTTCAGGAAAACTGTGGAGGGATCTCCATCTCTGACAACAGTTGTTACATCAGTTAACTTCAGGAAATCTGTGGAGGGATCTCCATCTCTGACAACAGTTGTTACATCAGCTAACTTCAGGAAATCTGTGGAGGGATCTCCATCTCTAACAACAGTTGTTACATCAGCTAACTTCAGGAAATCTGTGGAGGGATCTCCATCTCTGAAAACAGTTGTTACATCAGTTAATTTCAGGAAATCTGTGGAGGGACCTCCATCTCTGACAACAGTTGTTACATCAGTTAACTTCAGGAAATCTGTGGAGGGATCTCCATCTCTGACAACAGTTGTTACATCAGTTAACTTCAGGAAATCTGTCATATTTACATCAAACAAACACTGACACTGACCACGTCAGTCACTGAGGGCATGAATACCAGGAGGATGATGAAATCAATACTATATTTATTTCATGTCCTGCTGATGTTTGGCACCAGATACTGACTAAACTGTTGAAAGGATAAGTTTCAAAATTTTCATACAGGTTACAATCAGGGGTGTAAGTGACATTTGAAAAAATTCTCTGAAAATGAAACGCCAGGGGCCGCATAGGCCCTGGTGGGGTCGAAATCAGAGAAAATCTGAAAGATTTACACCCCTGTACAATTGATACTCAGATCATAACAGGACCATTGCTAATGACCCATTTAAAGGCATCAATTTTAAACAAAATATATATATATTTTTCATTCGTTGTGTCCTTGCTCCTTGCATGCTGTCCTCTTTCGGTCCTTATGGCTTTTATTTGATGGTCCTTTGACAGCATTCAATTCATGCACTTATCCCCAACACAGGCACATTGTGCAGCTCACCAATGCATATGGGTGACTGTGTTTGAGGACACAGAGAGAGAGAGAGAGAGAGAGCGGGAGAGAAAGAGGGTGAGAGAGCAGGAGAGGGAGGGTGGATAAGAGGAAAAAGAGTGCAGGAAAGCAGGTTTACCCGGGACAATGCCAGAAGCCTCAGGTAGTTCTGATATAATGACAGAACCTAAAGTTCTCAGCTGCACTGTGTAACTTGCATCACAATTAATTTTTTTCTTTTCAATGCTGTCACTCATGGAGCAAGAAAGATACATCAGACAATTTCTGAAACTGACCTTCTTTTGCTAGTATTTCTGCAGCCTTCACCCAGAAACCTTTGTCTTTGAGAAAGTTGATCTGGATAGCAGTATCCTCCACACGCTGGATGGCTGCAATTGCCTTTTCCCTTTCCCCACGCTGATAGTGAAAGTCTGCAGCACTGAAATGAAAATTTATTTGGTCTTCCTCAGTATCTTAGTCATGACTGTAGTCCAAAATAGAAAAGTTTCAACTGACTCACTAATCTGTGAGGCCACAACACAGAATCAACCATCTGTCACAGCTACACAAGTTGAAAAAATCCAGCATAAACAAGAGAGTTTTTGGTAACTGCTAATTTAGATTATTATGCCTGCTAGCATTTTCCACAGACAGACAGGTAAATTTTTATTCCATTCAACATTTTTCTAGATTTCCTCACCTTGGACAGCTGTGACAAATCCACTGATTCTGTGCCATGGCTCACATTTGTCACAAAATTAATTTTACTATTTCATTGTATTTTCAGAAAATGCAAAATGTCCAATCATAAAAATAACTTTGAGTCCTTACCAAAAGGTGGGACCCTGAGAAGTCAAGGTGGTGATGAACAAACAATGTTTATTCCAACCCAAGGTTTGTCTACAGCTGTGCCCCATCCCTAGCCCATGTATATAGGTGTTGAATGGGATTTGAGATACGTTACTGTCTTGGGTGGCAAGTTAGCTCTTCTAGTGCTTAACAATAATGACAACTGACACAGAAAAATTATTCATATCTCATACCATCCATTCAGAGCAAGTACTGATGACCTTCATTTTCACAAAGACAGAGAAAAAAATCATGTCTAGCATTGAACATACAATATGCTACTTCTTCATTCCCCTGTCTGACCTTATATTCTTTTTTTCTTTTTGTATCAAGCTTTTCATGTCACATTCAAGAGGTCAGCTTATAGAGAGACCAAAGTCACTTGTTTTGATGTGAACAAGAAACAGTATATGTATTCATGATGATTGACTGCCTTACCTGTAGCACAAATTGGCCTGAGAATGTCTCTCACTGGGTTTGTTCTCAATCAGCACTGCTGGCAAAAGTTTCCCATCTTTTCTGAGCCTCTGTCAAACAGATGTTGCACATTGATCAGTCAAAGGCATTCAAATCTCTTTCTTTGGGGGTTTTGTTATATAATTTTTTTATTTTTTTCTCTCTCTCTCTCTCTCTCTCACAGAGAGAGAGAGAGAGAGAGAGAGAGAGAGAGAGAGAGAGAGAGAGAGAGAGAGAGAGAGAGAGAGAGAGAGAGAGAGAGAGAGAGAGAGAGAGAGAGAGAGAGAGAGAGAGAGAGAGAGAGAGAGAGAGAGAGAGAGAGAGAGAGAGAGAGAGAGAGGGGGGGGGGGGGCTTTGTAACATGCAATAATTTTTTTTCCTCTTCCAAGTCCCACTGCAGCCACAACACATTTTTCTATACCTTTTCACAAATATTTTGTCAGATTGTACTAGTTTTTTTTTCAACTCAAAGAAAGTCTTTCATAACTGAAAAGCTTGTGGTTTTTTTTTTCCCCTTTCATTTCTAATTGTTTTTGTGATTTTATGTAAAGTCTCTTTATTATCTTTGTTTGTTTTTTTTAAATTAACATGAGGTTTTGCAATATTCATGTACAATCTTTATCTTTTTCTTTTGGGCCACATTTGAACAACATATTTCAAACCTGTACAACAGAGCTGTGAAAGCATTCATGCTTCAATCTATCTGCTCTGTACTGACATAATTCTCTAACATTTCTGAATTTATATTCTAGCAACTCTTGTGTATCTAACTTGAGAAACTTTTCCACAGTCACACAAACCAAAACGATGAGAAGACATGTTGGGTTCAGACAGCTTCTAACTGGCTGTGAATTACAACTTTGTCACCTTTTGAGAAATTTTACTATGTAAAATTTAATTATAGTCTCAGGTACAGGTTTCTGAACTCTGGCTGAAATGGACACTCTCCTGGCTCTCACAATGGCAGTGTGTAAAATCTGCAGTGAAGTCTTTACAGAAATATGACCAAAATATGGCTTCCACCACCTCCACAAAAACAGATTACATTAAAATAGTTACAGACTGGACAGCCATCGCACTGGTATGGTTTGCCTGTCAAGCAACAATGATTGCCATCAGTAATAACAGTTCAATATGAGACTAAGCAAACCAGGTAAAGACCACATGAATATTTCCTGAAAGCTTCAAGACTTAAGCCAGTGTTTCCTACCTCAACTTCATTGTCATATCTGTGCAGACAGTCAATGGCACGATCAAACAGTTTATGTTCCACAAGCGCTCGTATTGCACGGCCAAATTTGCCACATTGTTCCAGACACCTGCTTGCTTCTTCTGGCTTCCCACATCTAATGTAATGGTTTGATGCATCTTCAAACTGCGAATCAGAGTTGGATACACAATATTTTTTTTTTTTTTACTGAAATCAAAACATGATGTACTATTTCCTGTTACAGGATTCAGCACTAGATTTGCCAACCAGTTGACCACTGCAACAAGGAATATCTCAAGGGGCATGTATGTCATGGATCGTCTGTGGTCTCATGTATGCTAACAGTGCTCACAACATTACATGTATTATTGTTAGATAGTGACCGTGAATAGAGCATGCAGACTATGAAACTAAAATATTGCGAAATTGTTTGTTGAGAACCAAGTTAAGTGAGTGATTAGGGCCTGCGGAGTGGAGTTAGACGTCACTTCCTGTCATGCGCAGTTCTTGCCATGACCGTATATTTCCCTAGCATATAAAAAGGCGAGCTCACATTGAGCTCCAGTATCATGTGAACTTGCAAAAGTATCTGTCAAGGAGAGGCTCGGCCGTGCCCTGCCTGAGAGTCACCATAGAGTAAAGACAAATAGCAAAAAGAGAGAGAGAGAGAGAGAGAGAGAGAGAGAGAGAGAGAGAGAGAGAGAGAGAGAGAGAGAGAGAGAGAGAGAGACCTCAGCCCTGATCATGTAATAAGAAAAAGTCACAAGCGTTATCTGTCCAACCAGCCGCCCCTGTGGTGGACGACAATGTAAGTCTGCCGTACCTACACAAGTAGCTAGTCCTCGAGAACCGTGAACACATTGGATAAGAGAAGACGAGCTGTCCCACACACATAGCGTCACTAGGGATATTGTTATTGCTGTATAGATTATTGTTGTATTTGATCATTAGGAAGTAAGCAGTGTGCGCCTTGCCACTTATCATAAAGTGTAGTAGTAATAAATTGAGTCTGTCCATAACAGGAATAGCGTGATTGTTATAATAGATAATACTATAACCATAAATTATGTTCATATAATATATATTGTATTTGTAAGTTATTGGTTAAATTATACGGCCCTGCAGGCTTGCCAAAAGTGAATTCTTTTGTTTGTGTTATTTTTCATGTGTTTCTGGTTGAGTGTTGCGAGGCGAGCCTCTTGCAGTCGAGTGCTCTGAATAGTCACACCCCGCCTCGTGACAGTGTACATAACCCCCCATCCCCCTCCCCCCACCTTATAAAGGCAAACTGAGACTGTCAGTTGAGTTAGTCAAAATTTCCATAAACAGAAGAACACAAATACAAAACACTGTACAAACTTCACAGATCATATCATGTGCTGTATACATTAGTACAATCTGCAAACTGTTGCCACTGTCTTGCATTTCACTGGACCAGCCTTTACCCTTACCCAGCAACACCATCCATTTGTTTGTAAAGACAAACATTTATATATTTCTCCTGTCCCTCTGACACCCTCAGTACATGACAGAACTGTAAAATTCAGGGCATTTGGCAGGTCCATGGCAGGAATTCTGGGACATTCTATGATCAAAAGTCATTCATTTTTTACACTCAAATACTCAAAATCATTGTTGTTACAACCTGTAAATCTTTGTGAATAGAAAGATCATAATTTTTTGTGTGTGTCTTTTGTTGCAGTAGTTTCCTCATCTGTTCCTATGGGTTTTGACCTACTGGTCTGTACACAAATTTGATGATTTTTTTGGTTCAAGCATCCACTAAGCATTGTTCAGTTATGACTTTAGACCCAAAGAGTAAGCTGAAAATGCCAAATGTTGTAATTACCTGTCCATTTTTCTCCAAGGCTGAGGCTGAGAAGAGATATTCCCCAGCATTTTGAAAGCACAGAGCTGCTCTCTGCAAGTCCCCACATTGCACAAACTGTTCAGCAGCTTTGAAGTATTGGACCCTCATGGCTTTTGGTGATGTTTTCATCTTCGATGCATCTACTGCAGTTTGGTATGCCATAGCTAGTCTTTCTTTGTCACGCTGACCAGCTTTCCTGTTCAATGAAAGAATATAAATGGCTCATAACTGGCACTGTTGAGAATGTTTCCTAGTTCAAAATTGATGCATGTACAGGGGAACTATTGCTCAGCCATTGAAATACCAATATATATGATGGTTTTCACCATCTGTACTTATTTGCAACACATTCTAGCTGGATCTGGGACATGTAGTTCATAAAGGTTCCATGCTGTGCTACTTCATGTGTTATGTCTATTATTGAGACATTCATGAAATCATACGTAGGATGTATGTATACACATGTGTGCTCTTCACGGGATGCACTGAAAATGAATTCTCTTATGTTATAGGATAAAAAAAAAAGTGATTCTTACCTTCCATCTTATCTTTAATGTACCCATTTAGGACTTCCATTACAAAAGAGCTAGAAAAGTTCAGTCACAAT
The DNA here is from genome assembly GCA_963931925.1 of Onchidella celtica. Taxonomy (NCBI): domain Eukaryota; kingdom Metazoa; phylum Mollusca; class Gastropoda; order Systellommatophora; family Onchidiidae; genus Onchidella; species Onchidella celtica. The sequence goes on from OZ007579.1 coordinate 52,664,919, forward strand.
TTCTTTTTGAACAAAATACTGTTTGCAAGTATACAGAGTTTTCAGTAGTTGCCCATTTGTTCACTTTGCAAGACATTCTAACACATCACTGTCATCAAATTATTCAGCCCTTCTTTGTTCTAAGTTCATTTAAATGCCTGAACCCGTCCATAGCTCAGTAGAAAGTATTCCTTGAAGACACGTAATTTCTGTCATCTTTAACTGTTTACACAGATTCTCATGGAGAAAGTCAGTGGACAGAATTTTGAGCAGACAAAAATGGAACAGAAATTTCACAGTGGCAGAAGTTTTTTTGATCAATACTCCAAATACATGTACAAAATGCTCACTTCCAGAAAACATTCTCGGCAGTTGTTAAATCTCACTATGAAGAACTTGCTCAGTGCAATATTTTGCAAATGACAGAACAGCTCAAGGTTTCTCAATGCCTGACCATGCCATTACTTACCCGTAACATTTGGCTGCCAACTGGTAGAATTTGCGTTGCATGTAGTTGTCTCCTGCATGTTTCCATTCCTTCTTACTGGATGTGTCAGTAAACATCATTGCTAAAGATAAGAGAAAACAACTCATGGATTTGGAATGATCTATGATTCAGTCTTCAACAACACTTATACCCCTTTCCTTTCTTCACTAATACACACACTTGTTAGGAGATTTTCAGTGGCAAAAGTGTTTTCTTAAATGCAGTCAGTTCAGAAGTTTTGAATTAGATCAAAGTGTTTTCATGGAAAGATATTAAATCTGTGAAATCTTTGTGGTCCTTCTCACAGCAATATTTTCTGAGTTGATGAACACAAGGTTCTGATATCGCAGCCTTTCCATGGGTGGGTTTAAGTTTTGTCTTGATTAAAAAAAACAGCTCTAGTGGCTCCAATCTCAGGTTTGAACAGAAGGCAGATGATGCTACTACTACTATTTCCTGTTGCACCCACTGGTGCTTAGGGCAGCAACAAAGGATCTCCAGCCCTGTCTGTCCTGGGCCATCTTTGCGAGAGTTCCCCATGAGTGATTGAAGGATTTCATCTCTGCCTCGATTGTTCTCCGCCAGGTTGCCTTGGGTCTGCCTCGCTTGCGCCGTCCCTCCGGTGTCCACTGAAGTGCTGTTTTGGCTATAGAATTTGCTTCCTTTCGCAGCACGTGTCCAAGCCATCTCCATCGTCTCTTCGTGATGATGTTGGCTATTTCTTCTTGCTTGCATCGCCTTAGTAGTTCCTGATTAGAAATCTTGTTTGGCCAAAAGATGCGGAGAATCCTACGAAGACATGTGGTGTGGAAGGAAGACAACTTGGCGAGATCACCTTCTGTCATTCGCCAACACTCTGATCCATACAGGAGTGTGGATAGGACACAGCTTTGGTACAGTCTGATCTTGGTGTTGATGCCGTATTGTGTCGATTTCCAGATGTTGCTCATACTTTGAAAGACAGCCCTTGCATTTCCCAGCCTACTTTGGATGTCCTCCTTTGTGCCACCCTCTGGTCTGATAATGCTACCAAGGTATTTAAATTTGTCCGTCGTGGTGAGGTTCTTGTCATCTACTTGCACTGGTGCTGGAGTGTCTACATTTAGGGTCATAATCTCTGTCTTCTTCTGGCTAATCCGAAGGCCTACTTTGCATCCAAAATTATGTAGTCTCTGCGTCTTATCTTGCATATGTTGGTGACTATGTGACAATAGCGCAAGGTCATCCGCAAAGTCCAAATCCTCTAGGTTGTCGAAGAGTGTCCATCTGATGCCTCTTGGTGCATCCTCTGTAGTTTTCCGCATAATCCAGTCGATTACGAGGTTAAACAAAATTGTTGACATCACACATCCTTGCCGTACACCAGTTTTCACTTCAAAGGATGCATCACTGTTTCCGACACTGCAACTGAAGTTCTTGTAAAAGCTTTTGATGAGTTCAACAAGCTTGCTGGGAATCCCATAGTGTCGAAGAATGCGCCATATACTCTCTCTGTGGATGCTGTCGAAGGCCTTTTCGAAGTCAACGAAGTTCACATAGAGCTGCCTTTGCCATTCTGAACACTGTTCTATGATGTTTCGGAGTGTGAAGATCTGGTCAATGCATCCTTTCCCCTTTCGGAATCCGGCCTGTTCCTTTCTCAGTGTCTTGTCCACAGCATCTGACATACGTTGCACAATGATCTTGGCAAGGATTTTGCTGGGTATAGAAAGGAGAGTGATACCACGCCAGTTGTTGCAATCGCTGAGTGCTCCTTTCTTGGGTATTTTCACTATTCTGCCTTCATTCCAGCTCTTTGGTACTGCTTCTGCTTCCCAGATAGCTGTGAACAGTGGCTGAAGGATGGTGGCTGACTGATCCGGATCTGCTTTGAACAGTTCTGCAGTCAAGTTGTCTTTTCCTGGGGCTTTGCTGTTTTTTAGGCTCTTTATTGCTGCCACTATCTCTTCTTTCTTTGGTGGATCTATGTTGATGTCAAGGTCTTCAGCAGCATCTTGTATTATTATTCTATCTTCAGGTGGTGGCCGGTTTAGTAATTCCTGAAAGTGCTCTGTCCAGCGTGTATCCTGTTCTCGTTCTGTAGTCAGTAGTTTCCCATTCTTGTCTTTGATTGGAACACTTGGTCTTCCACCGTACTTGCCACAAATGCGCTTAGTGATCTTGTGGAGCTTACCCTGTTCTCCTCTTGCTGCTGCCTCCTCCGCATCTGCCGCTAGCTGTTCCATGGCTTCTCGTTTATCTTTCTTTACTAGTCTCTTCACTTTCTTATTTAACTCTGTGTAGCTATGTTGGTACCTCTCTTTCAGCCTTTCCGATTTCACTTGTAGGAGTTTCTTTTTCATGACTTTCCTCTCCTCGATCACATCCCATGTTCTTTGTTGGATCCACTCCTTGCTTTTCCCTTTCTCATTAAATCCAAGGCAGGCTACACTGCTCTCTGTGTACACTGTAGTTACTCTTTTCCACTCTGAATCGATTCCTCTTTCTTTAGGGTTGTTCTTATCAGACTCTCGTAGAGCCTGGAATCGGTTCTTGACTTGTATGTTGAAGGCATTTCTAACACTTGCATCTCTCAGTTTCTGAATATTAAGGTGTCTTTGCTTTGATGTCTTGATTCCGGTCTTGTTCAGTTTAATTTTGATAAGTGCTGCCACTAGATGGTGGTCGCTGGCTACGTCAGCTCCTCTTTTCACTTTCACATCTAGAAGGGATCGTCTCCACATACCGTTGATCATCAAATGGTCTATTTGGTTCTTGTCTCTTCCATTTGGAGAATTCCATGTGAGTTTGTGAATTTCTGTGTGTGTGAAAAGGGTCCCTCCGATGACTAAGTTGTTCAAGGCACAAAAATCCACAAGCCTTTCTCCATTGTCATTCCTTGTTCCAGTTCCATGTTTTCCCATTACTCTTTCATAATTTATATCATCTTTACCTACCTTAGCATTGAGGTCTCCCATGACAATGATGAGATCATGCCGTGGCGTCATGTCCATTTCCCCCTGGAGTTGTTCATAAAAGTCGTCTTTGTCTGTGTTGTCGTTTTCGTTGGTTGGTGCATAACATTGGATGACAGTGATGTTTGTGTGTCGTCCTTTCATCCTCATCCTCATCAGTCTGCTATTGACTGGTTTCCACTCCAACAAGCATTTGTCCAGTCCTTTCTTTAGGATGATGGCTACTCCTCCATGATGTTGGTCATCCTCTCTTCCAGAGTAGAGAACGGTTTCTCCAGTGGATGTTTTGATCCTTCCAGATCCAGTCCATCTGCTCTCACTTACACCCAGGATGTGTAGGTTGTAGCGCCTCATCTCTGATGTTACTTGTGCTAACTTACCCGATTCATACATTGTTCTAACATTCCAGTATCCAATCCTGGTCTTGGTTTTGGCGGTGTTCAGTTCCTCCTTCATCCTGCTAGCAGTTTCCTTTCGGCTTTCACTACTTGCATTCATACGAGTCGCGAGGTACTCAGAAGGTCCATCACATCCAGAACGTTGGTTTTTCCATGTTGCTGTTTCCGTAACGATTTTTGTTTCTCCAAGTAAGGTCACCCCAACAAGGATTTCAGGGTAGGGTTGTTAGCCCTACGCCCAACCCCCGAACCTGGAGGGCCGGTCTGTTCAATCTTGTCTGGTCCTTCCCCCATGACCTGTCCAGCTTGCTTAAAGCTATCAGGGGCACGAGGCCTCCGCTGGCTTAGCTCCTGGGATCACTGGGACACGCAAGCCACTCCTCCACGTCAAGGCATGAACAATTGGAGCAGGCAGATGATGCTGATGGGACTGTTTCATGAGACTGAATGCCATACATGACATGGCTGCTGCTCGTTTTCCACCAAAACTGAACTCTTTGCTACTCTCAGGAAAAGTGGTAAAAATAAACCTCAGTCAGAGTCACTGAGTTCATCTCGCTGGTGGCCGGTTAGGCAGTTGCGGCACAGTTGTCCCTATCAATATGTCTGACAATTTCTCACAGTGGACCCATTCTAGTGCATGCAAATCAAATATTTGATAGAAACCTTTATCATACAATGTTTTGTGGAAGTTTGAAATTTCTGTGCTTAAAAGGAGAAACTTTACAGGTGTAACAAAACAAGGCAAACCAGGCTTTGCTGTCAAACACATTGATTAATACTTTTGCTAAAGAAAGTCGATAGTTTCTCCCACAATATTCTCAGTTTGGTTTATTTATGTGCTGTGGAAATTTACAGGCAAGGCAATTATATGAAGGACAAAATACCCTGTTAACATAACCCGGCTGTGTAAAAGACACTGATTCTTATTCATTTGTGGTGACAGTTCGTTCATACCTGGGATGAACTGTGACACTACGTGTTATTTCTGCAGAATAACAACAGTGTGAGAATTGTTTCAGGTAATTACAATACAGAAAACATGTCTGCCACAACTACAAAATGAAAACTGTAAACTCATTGTGATCCATGAAGTTTCAAACACACTGATAACACTGACAACATACTTTCCATCACATCCTCTTTGCCCATGCAAGTGATCAGCTTGCGAGCTTTGAAATATTCAAACATGGGTGCTCGTTTTTCATCATCTTCATCAAAGATCCACACATTGACCCTGGCACGAGTGATGGCAGTGTACAGATGTTTCAGTTCTGAATTCAGCACTTTGTGATGTTTGGCATCAAAAGGCAGGCGATGGGGGCGGTTCGGTTGAGTCAGCACAGCTGTCAAAATCAACAATCAGAAGTTACTATAAAATTCCTATGCCCTTTGGACAATGTTTCTGCAGGGCCTTCCCAGGTCAAAAATGTTAAATTTCCTAGGACACTTAAACACAAGAAAATGAGAGAAAAATGAGAAGTGAAATCATACTTTTTAATGTAATTCAGAGATTTTTAAAACCCATGATAGACAGACAATTCAACATCTTTACAGAACTTTTCTCAAATTTTTAAATTCCGGCACTTTTCCAGGAACCCAAGAATTTCAGGTGTGTGCAGGAACTCTGGACTCAACTGACAGATGCAAATCTTTGAAATCAAGAATTGAGATAAAAAAGGAAAAGAGTGATGTATGACAAAAAACAACTGAAACTGACATGTTGAAGAAAGAAAACAAGGAAATACAGCAAGGTCAAAACAGCAAAAGCTGAAGTGAAATAAAAAAAAAGTCCCTGAAAGTAAATTAATTAAGGTGTAAAAGCCATCACTATGGAGACACTGATACATCAGATAAGTGCACTATACGGTCTGCGGCAGGATGACAAAGAAAAGACCTAGAATTATGCTGGAATATATTGGAGCAAGAAGACAATCAAAGTTTACCAGCATCAATTTCCACCAAATTGTCCTGCAGTGAGTGTGAATCTCCACCAGCCATTTTCTCCAGGACTTCAGTGATCACTCTCCATTCTTTCTTGGCCTGGCAAAAGTACAAATCATTTTCATTTCTCATAGGTCTTTTTCTTTACCATGACTGGAATCAACACTATTGTAAAGAAAGCCAAAAACATGACTGACTGCAAATGTACATCTTTAGATGAATTATATACTTCTGCTGTCAAACTAAAATGTATCAGAATCATAAAAGACTGTTCACATCCTCTCAGTAGATGACAAGTTCACAAAGCAGCGGACATATCAAATATACAAACACAGGAAATCATTTCTGCCATCTGCATTCAGCCTCAGTAGTGTGTCCTCATGATGACTACTACAACCTTTGTACTTGTACATAATCACTCATGTAGATTTAGTGTGTGCAAGCTTGTGCTAAATGTGTGTGCATGTGGTGTGTGTAAACACATGATTATGTAGATGGGTGTGTAAGTTTCTCTGTGTGTGTGTATGTTAGTTATGACTAAACTGTGTCATAAAAATTTTCAGTCTCTGGATGGATAAATAAAGTTTCATTTGATCTCATTTGACACCAAACCTAATGGAACCATACCAATGCAACTTCTTTCCACTGAGCATAACTATACAAAGAAGAGAAATTAAAAGCTTTTTCTCCACCTAATTTTGGTAACAATGTTCATCAATCTCAACAAATACAGTGGAGAACGGTTGAACCAAAAATAACAGTAAACCAAAAGAAAATAGGAATCCCCAAAGTTTTTCCTCTTTATCTTTGTTAACAAACTTGTGCAACCGAAATACAATCGAGCACGCAAATGTCGAACACACCAAAGTCGAAATCACGGATCCCTCAAACAAAAATCTAGGTCCAGAATTTATTTCTCAATATCATTCTTTTATTTCACGTAAACCTCGAACTGTTACACGGATTTGTCGAACCAGTTTTCCTGCTGCGAGTGTGATCCAAGTAGCCTAGACCTAGCAAAGGGAAAAAATGAATGCCAGAAACTTTGGTTAGCCGTAGCATAGCCTGGTGGTGGCAGGATAATGTATATAGTCCTCCCCCACCCCCTTAAAAATGGCGGCTAGAATACCTGAGACAGCGATTTGGGCAGGAAATTACCTTTTTTTTTTAAAATTTGGTTTGTTCCACGCTCATACCCTAACAAAAAAAAAAAAAGACAGGAAGCGCTGCTGTACGAACAGGAGTAAAGCCGAACAGAGAAAAGTGGTGGGTTGTATTCACCTTTTAGTTTATTTTGTCGCTGTTGAGCTTGACTTGGAAACGGTCCTTACCGAAGCACTTTCAGAACAGAATAAAAAAAAGTGTTCCGGCACAAAGTCGCGTGCTGCTGTCGTCATGCAGGTCAGCTTAATACTTGCTTCTCTTTCAACTGACCTCAGGAGGAGGGGGGGGGGGAGGGGGGGGATTAAGAGAGGTAATTCTTGATATACATTGTCAGGTGTATTATTTTTCTTGAATATGTAATAATACCTCATGCTTAACTCTTTCCATGCCAATCCCCAATATAGCCTCGATATGGCCGACCGCATTTGAACCAAACCACAATCTATCGTCGGTATCAATTCCGGGGTTTCTTTCGCTTCGCACGACTCTGCTCTTCCTTTTGCTTGGTACTTTACATTCCTATCTATCAATCATACACTTCTTTATGTGTTTTTCAGCTTCTTCATCCATTTTCCTTCAATTTGATATAACAAACATGCTTAGGCTTCAATGATTTGAGGCAGATCTAGATCTAGTAAAATTCTCAATTTTCTGATTCACCCTTGCTTTGATTTTTCGTGAGCAAAAAACCCTTGGCACAAACGTGGAAATGGCCCTGGCATGGAAAGAGTTAATGCTTCACGTATTTCTCGAAACCGAAAAAAAAGTTGCTGAATTCAGTGGCGTCAGTCCATTGTGATTTTTGCCATAGGCCGAGTCAAGTTACTGTAACATCTGCCCCTTCCCCCACCAAAAAATCTCGAGCGGAGCAAGCTTTATTCTGCCAGGTCGTATAGGCCTACATGGGAGTGGCAGCACTACAGGGGAAGGGGGAGAGGGAGGCCTATAACTTCACTGGTCTGAAATCAGACCGCAGTAGGCAAGATGTTAGGTGCATCGCCGGTGACCTTTCATGTAAAATGTATGACATTGGAAAGAAGATATGTTTACTAACGACTGCGGACAGCATAGTTCATGGATCAGCAGCATCGCAGTTCTGTACCGTCCGTCCACACTCATGTCTCTCTACTCCGACAGTTACCGCACATTCACCCGCATATCCATGCTTCATGTGTCCCTAGACCTGAGCAGTCGCCCATCCTCATCCCCAGTCAAAAACCCAGAGCAACGGATCTCATCTTAGCCTCTTGTTTAAATGCACTTACATTTGTCCTCTTCGATAATGATTTGGGCTACCGCTCTTGAAACTGGCATTTTTCAAGCCTCCCATCTATAAACCGAAATCCTTTCTAAACCGAAAACAAACCCATGGTCCCACCAATTTCGTTTAACCGTTGTCTACTGTAACATTATTCTGTAACAACTTGAGATCAGACAATAAAATAAAATGTCAAGACAAAGTGTATTCTAACATTTGTATAAAATTTGTGAAAGTATCTCTCATCTCTGGGAGTAGATTTTAGGAGTTGACCCAGACCTGGAGATGGTATTAATTTAGACAACACAAAAGCAACAATAAAACTGTGCCTTAGTAACACCTTGTAAAATGTCCAGGTACAACTAGGAACTTACAGGAGAATCCTTGAAGAAATTGTAAATGAGAACATCATCAAATTCCAAACCCTTGGACTCGTAGATGGTCAAAACAATTCCAGTGGTCAGCTCCTCTGGCAGTTTAGTTTTGGACTCCTCAGTGGCCACTAAAATTGCTTGATGAGCACCAAATTCAATGTGTGATGTTTTCCTTTTGGTGCCACTCAGGAGAAGGGCAAGGTCACCTATGACAGAAATAGAACACTGAATGTCAAAATAATAAATTGAATGTTCTTTTTTCCTATCTTTGAGCATCTGCTGAATGAACCATTGCCAAAAAGTGGGAGCCTGAAGAGGTCAAGGTGATAATGAAAAAAAAAAATGTCCACTTCAACTCAAAGTTCATTCACATGTGTGCCCACCCTTAGTCTGTGTGTGTAGGTGTTGAATGTCACAGCCAGCAGTTCTTATTTATTACTGTCTTGGGTAGCAAATATACTTTTCTTGTATATATAACAATGATGACAAAAATTTTGATCATGTTTCTCATCACTGGTATGAACAAGGACAAGTTGAAGTGCCACTCAAAACTTTGCTCTCTGACATTCAACACTGACATACACAGAGTAAGGGGTGCAGGAGGGCAAACTTTGAATTGAATTAACTCCCATGCTCCGATGGGTGCGCCATCATGGTGCCAAGTTCCCAAATGTCTGCTGCACTCACCATGCAAACACAGATAGGTCAAGCCCACTGTGCAGCGGGTAAGGCAGGATTTCAGGCCACTGTCCTCTTTGAGACATAACTACTGTCTTATTGCTCACCATTATCTCTTCTAACTCAAAGGCATTGTGACAAGAACATGTTAACCAGTGACCACTGGTCAGAATCATGAAGACTAAGCTTTCAAAGGCTCTCCCCACACTGTCAAAAGACAAAGCATCAACATGGGAACTGTTGCTCAACAAACTTGCAATATTATCTCATTTTCTCCTTTGCTAACCATCATCTACAGATGACTGTGTCTAAGAACCAATCAGAAACAAGCTCTGAAATGACCTTTGCCCAAAATATGTCCATGTTGCCTCATAGTATTTGCTAATCTGGACGAAACCATTTGTTTAGCTGCCAGGGGATTGCTGGTTATCATGCTTCAATCTCAAGAAAATTGCACTTGTCAATTTGATATCACAAGTCAGATCATTGGTTAGAGACTTAGAAAAAAAGGTTTGATTGTTATATTCATAATCAAGTGTGATAAGGCATATAGAACTGTTTTCATGCCTGCCAAAAGAAACCACATGCACAGCGGTACTGTTTATATCGGCAACATGTGCTGACCCAGATAGGATTCTCATGAATTTGGTCACTGACTCGGTCGGTGGGCTTTACCCATAGTGCCCATGCTGAGAGTTAAACATTTTTTTCACCACCACCTTGACATCTTCAGAGTCCCAGACAGTTCAACCTGGAGGTCAAGGCTCAAATATGACAATGAGACAATTGGCCCATACTAGTCTATAAAAGAATCAAATCCCCCGATTTTTAAAGCTCTGCAACAATTAATTCACTAATTGTGAGAAGATTGGCAGTTCAAATTTGTAATAAGCCCCCTTTCACCTCACATGCATCAAGCCCAGTCTCACCTCACATGTATCAAGCCCCATTTTCACCTCACATGTATCAAGCCCAATCTCACCTCACACGTATCAAGCTCAACTCACTCCAAATGTATCAAGCCCACTACATGTACCAAGTCTCACCCTCACCTCACATGTATCAAGCTCCACTTTCACCTTACATGTACCAAGCCCCACTTTCACCGTACATGTATCAAGCCCTACTCTCACCTCAGATGTATCAAGCCCCATTCTCACATGTATCAAGCCCCACTCTCACCTCACATGTATCATGCCCCACTCTCATCTCACAAGTATCAAGCCCCACTCTCACATGTATCAAGTCCTACTCTCACCTCACAAGTATCCAGCCCCACTCTCACCTCACGTGTATCAAGCCTCACTCTCACCTCACAAGTATCAAGGGCCACTCTGACCTCACATGTATCAAGCCCCACGTTCACCACACATGTATCAAGTCCTACTTTCATCTCACATGTATCAAGCCCAACATGAATCTAGCCCCACTTTCACCTCACATGTATCAAGCCCCACTTTCACCTCACATGTATCAAGCCCCACTCTCACCTTACATGTATCAAGCCCCACTTTCACCTCACATGTATCAAGCCCCATTCTCACATGTATCAAGTCTCACTCTCACCTCACATGTATCAAGCCCAACTTTCACCTCACATGTACCAAGCCCCACTTTCACTGTACATGTATCAAGCCCCACTCTCACCTCACATGTATCAAGCCCCACTCTCACCTCACAAGTATCAAGCCCCACTCTCACCTTACATGTATCAAGCCCCACTCTCACGTGTATCAAGCCTCACAAGTATCAAGGGCCACTCTAACCTCACATATATAAAGCCCGACTTTCATCTCACATGTATCAAGTCCCACTTTCACCTCACATGTATCAAGCCCCACTCTCACCTTACATGTATCAAGCCCCACTCTCACCTCACATATATCAAGCCCCACTCTCACCTCACACGTATCAAGCCCCACTCTCACATGTATCAAGCAGCACTTTCACCTCACATGTATCAAGCCCCACTCTTACCTCACATGTATCAAGCCCCACTCTCACCTCACATATATCAAGCCCCACTCTCACCTCACATGTATCAAGCCCCACTCTTACCTCACATGTATCAAGCCCCACTCTTACCTCACATGTATCAAGCCCCACTCTCACCTCACATGAATCAAGCCCCACTCTCACCTCACATGTATCAAGCCCCACTCTTACCTCACATGTATCAAGCCCCACTCTCACCTCACATGTATCAAGCCCCACTCTTACCTCACATGTATCAAGCCCCACTCTCACCTCACATGTATCAAGCCCCACTCTCACCTCACATGTATCAAGCCCCACTCTCACCTCACATGAATCAAGCCCCACTTTTACCTCACATGTATCACAGGGGTGTAAATGACATTTGAAAAAATTCTCTGAAAATGAAACACTCCCTGGCCAAAATTGACTTTCACACATTTACAGCTTAAAAATTGGCCTCTCCCGAGCAGAATTTGGTTAAATTAATAGGGATAAAGAGACTTTAAATAGGAAGAAATATATTAGAAAAGACTACTGGACAATTAATGAGTGGTACAAGAATAACTTTCAGAAGGAAAAAAAGACAATGTGGTAATGGCCATAAGGTGCATACCTTACTTTGCTTGGTAAATGTGATGTTTCATTCCTCTACAAGTTTTGGTTGATTATAGTTCTTATTTCATTGTCAAGAGTCACATAAAAAATTCACTTCTAACTTTAGTGTGATGAGTGACCCTATCCTTGAGAGAGAATGGCTTGGGCACTGAAGCTACCTCTAAATCTGCCCTAGATCTCTTGTGTTCTTGCTCAATGTTGGGAGCATCACCATAAGGCATAGAGGGAGGTACAGCTGAACTAGATCTAGAACTAAATCGAGGCAGAGATTGACTACTGATATCTGCAGTACCAGAAATCTTACTGCATGCTGCCTGCATTCAGTAGGAAGTCTCTGGTTAGATCGAAAAATACGACAGTTTCGCTCGTGAGCTTTAGATCGGTTGGCATGGTCCTTTAAACAACGCACACCACCACTGCCGTACTTATCTCACACTTGCAATAACAGCACCAAGCAAACCCATCTTTGTCTATCTTACGGAAGTAATCTGAAAAATAATCGCCGTTGTCATCTTTCAACAACAACCAATCCCATCTAAACTTGTTCCTACACTCTAGACCAATGGCATCAACTGCTGTATTTCGTTCAACAAACTTGTGAAATCTTTGTGAACACGCCATGATGTTGTTTACAACTAAAAAACAATAAGAGTTACTTCCCTTGCCTTGCATCTATTTGCCCACTTGGCTAGGCTATTTTCGTGGGTCAGAGAATTTTCCTCTGAAACCTCAGAGATTCTCGGACTAACGATAGTGAAGGAAACTCGTCCGTCAGAGACTGAAAATTCGTCGTACAGATAGCAAACCAATGTCGTGACAATAGTATTAATGTAGTTGTGAAATTAACTGTGTTTATTCGTAGTTTTTAGGTTTCGATTTGTTACTGTTTGAAAAAATATATTATCAGTGAATAAAGAAAACAAAAACAACCTGAAATAACTAAAAATAAACTAGGAATTTACCCTCAAAATTCAACAACATGAAAAAATCTGAAATCAGAGAAAATCTTACAGATTTACATCCCTGTGTATCAAGCCCCACTCTCACCTCACATGAATTAAGCCCCACTCTCACCCCACATCAATCTAGCCCCACTCTCACCCTACAGTTTTTCTAATTGTTTTTTCCCCATGTGATTACTTGTGGTGAAAGGCTCCGCAGGAAATAATCCCAAACAAAGAAATGAAATGTTCCTGTACTTGCTACATCCTACTAACACTATACAAAGGAAATAAAACTAAAAGAAAAGAGAGATTTGTTTACCTGGGCTGCTGGACTCAATAATGACTGGCCGAGGTCCAGGGAACATGCCTTGGTCTTTCTCTAGAGGATCAAATGACTCCGGGAACAGGTCCAGGAGGATATCCAGCACTGAAGATGCAAGGGAGAGAATTCCGGAGTGTGACCGATAGTTGTAGACCAGCTGATACACTTTTTGGGGAATCTGAAAAATAATAATGACTGATTTTATGCTCAATCCTGTTAACCCTCTATTGCCCACACATGGATTGCCTTTTTAAAAACTTCCTGGCATGGCAAAACTGATTTTAACTACTCAAGTGAACACAAAAATGTAAATTGTTTATTTGTTTATTGTGAATTATTAACTTGATAAATTAGAAAGTGCTCAAAATATAAAATATTAGCCAGTAGCCGTTTCAAATACAGAACACAGGACATAATGAGGGTTAAGACTAACTGTAACTATCTATAAGCACAGCTGATAAAGTATGTGAAACAATAGTGAGAAAATTGATTGGTGAAATAAATCACACATTTTTGAGCACTGTCAAAATTAGAATGTTTTATCGTAGTTTTGTAGTAACATCAAAGACAATAGAGTAAGATCAGATGGGACTGTGTTTTCTCTGCACTTCTCTCATATTTTACAATCAACCTTATGGAACTGGTTGTCTTTAATCTCCTGAACTTGAGTCACTGAAATACAAATATGTTGAATGCCTTCTTCTAAGAGGGATAGTGGCTGCGCCAATATTCATCAATCATTTTCCCAGTCACAGTGAACACACAATGTAGTGTTTCACACAGTTTCCTACTGTACAAATGTTTGTATTTATGCAATGTGACCAACTATAATATTTTACAAAGAGTCTACCATCTAACAAACAAAAAAACTAGTTTGATAAGATTTAGTGTGAAATGTGAGCCTATGCAACATTCAAACAAATCTAAAAGACAAGTTTCCGAGACAGTTGATATTGATTACTTTCATAGTAAGAAAAGACACATTAAAATATCACTGCATGTCTGTATACCTGTATGACTGAGGGCAAATTGTTCTTCTTGGCAGATTCCCTGGCATAATAAAATAAAGAGCGCAAGTCTTGAAAACGAAAGGATATTCCCCGCATGATACTCTGGGCTGTGTCTCCTGTCAGGAACATTTTGTTGGGATCTTGGCAAAGGGATACAAGGAGAGCCAGCTCAGCTTGAGTAAAATCCTGAGTTTCGTCCACATAAATTTCATGCAGTGCCCACAGGCCAAGGGTCATCTGCAACAACAACAACTATCAGTCTCACACAAAGAACTACATCCAAAGTTATAACAATCAGATCTTGATGGAATGTGAAAACAAGCTAGTTCTCCTATATTTCACCTTTGTTCTTTGACTACTAAATTTCAGTACATGAAATACAAAACATGTACCAAGTTATGCATATATAAATTTGAACTTTTCCATTGTAGTTGACATAAAAATATACTACTTATGAATCTGAAGAATATGAGAAAATGCACTTACAGTCTTAAGTCTGCTGTTGATATTGAACACCAGGTCTGCCTCATCAAACAAGAAATGATATTGCAAGTATCTGTGATATGCCATGAAAGCATCAAACACTTGATGTCTGTCACCACTGAAGTTTGGAGCTCTTTTCTGACCTATTTCAAGATACTCCTTCAACTCCAGATATCCTCTCTCTGAGTGAAGAGCTTCATAGGATCCTTTGATGAAACTCATGATCTCAGTCCACACTAAAGATGGGTGGCAATCAATCTAAAACAACACAAGCATCAAAGACATATAAGTCAAGGTCTGGTCCAAGTTGGTCCAAGCTCTATCAAAGGGAATTCCCTTTGCCTCAACTCCCAGTGTATGGCATGTCGATTCAACTGGCGTTTGGGTGCACTCAGTTCAACAACACATTCCATTAATATATCAATGATTTTGTCCCATCCACCTTGTTTGAATGAAGTACTAGAAAGAAGTGGATTGATTTTTATTCTACATTATTTTAGTACTAGAAAGAAGTGGATTGATTTTTATTCTACATTATTTTAGTACAAGAAAGAAGTGGATTGATTTTTATTCTACATTATTTTAGTACTAGAAAGAAGTGGATTGATTTTTATTCTACATTATTTTAGTACTAGAAAGAAGTGGATTGATTTTTATTCTACATTATTTTAGTACTAGAAAGAAGTGGATTGATTTTTATTCTACATTATTTTAGTACTAGAAAGAAGTGGATTGATTTTTATTCTACATTATTTTAGTACTAGAAAGAAGTGGATTGATTTTTATTCTACATTATTTTAGTACTAGAAAGAAGTAGATTGATTTTTATTCTACATTATTTTAGTACTAGAAAGAAGTGGATTGATTTTTATTCTACATTATTTGGTTCTTAACCCTCACCCTGCGCGGGGCGGCAATTGTCGGTATTGACTCGCAAGCGCTCACGCCGCATGGGCGGCAAAAGTTGGAAAGGTCAAGCTGACCGAGCCATGCGCAAGCCGTATTTTCACGCGTCGGGTCACTGACCTTTTTGAGACGTAACCACCGTGTTATTGTTCACTGTATCTCTTCTAAATCAAACGCATTGTGACATGGACATGTTAACCAGTGAACCACTGGTCGGAATCACAAAGACTAAGCTTTCAAAGGCTCTCCCCACACTTTCAAAAAATGTAACATCGACATGCGAACTGTTTCTCAACAAATTTGCAATATTATCTCATTTTCTCACAAGCTGACCACCATCTGGAGTTGTCTGTATCTAAGAACCAATCAGAAACAAACTCTGAAATGACCTTTGCCCCCAAATGCCCACATTGGTTTATTAGTATGTGTCAATCAGGATGAAACCATTTGTGTAGGGCTTGGGAGGGCGTGGCTAGTTATCATGCTTTGTTCCCACGAAAACTACAGCTGTCAGTTTGGAATCATAAGTTAGATCATTGGTTAGAGTCTGACAGACTAAGGTTTTGCTGGTTAATTCATTATCAAGCGTGATAAGGCATAGCAGCGAATGTTTTAATACTGATCAATAAAACCCGAACCACGTGGACAGCGTATGTGGTCATCGTCTAGCGGCACGGGTCAGTGACCCCAGATAAGATTCTCCGTGAGTAAGGTCACTGACCGGGCAGCGGGCTTTACGTGTAGCGCGCAGGGTGAGCGTTAATAAATATAGAAGTCACACAAATTTTTTGGAATCATAAATGTGTGAACCCCAAATGGCTTGTGTAAACCTGTGTATGGGCCCAACTATACTGAGAGTTACTACTCCAAGTAAATTATGATGAGATGACCATACAAAATGTGAAAGAAATTAACCCCTTCACTGTGCTGTGGTTGTACAGTAAACAGTATGGTAGAATGCGCTGTTCAGCATGCAGTGGGGAAAACAATGTTCTGATGAAGGGGTTCAAATAAACCATATAGTTTATATGACATTGTAATGTAGTAGCATGTCTCCATACCTTGGTTTTATTTGTGATTTTAGGCCACACGGCATATGCAAAAATATCGTAGGTGCATTCTTGTCTGGGGCCACCTTTGTGTTTGGGTCGTGCCCCCTGAGAGCACGGTTGTTTTTCCTGCTTCTTTGTACCTGAAAAACAAAATCTTCCTTTTTCATGGGGAAATATTTCTTCAATATGATTGTTTCCCTGACCATAATTATGGAGTGATAACAAAAAATATGTTCCACAAAGCTTTTTTTTTTAACCCAGGCCCGATCGAGCCTTTTGAGTATCAAGATAGCCCATGTGGGGCTGGGCGGTCTCGATGACCATTTCACAGGAACGGAAGTGCTGTGGGTATGTTAAAGTACCTACAATATCTTTGAAACAATTTTTAACTGCAATTTGAATGCCACATCATCCATTCATATTTTTTTCAAGGACAGGTCTAAAAAAGGGCACTGGCACTTCCTTACTTTTTCACAGAAGATCCCCTTTCAGCCTCAAATTTTACGCAAAATAGACTATTGATCTCAAAGGATTCCTCAGCCCCCCCTCCCCCCTCCCCTAAATTGGCAAAATAGGTGTATTAGGAAAATGGATGATAAACAAAGTCATGGAATAGTGGAATAACTGGAGTATGATCTGGAGCCGACAAAATGTGACATTATCATTGTAGCATCTGCGGGCTACCCCTTGCCCTCCCCCGGTTTTGTTGTTGTGCTGGTGGCTGAGCATGTGTCCACTACTTTTTCCATCTTATTGTTGACTACCGTCAGAGTGTGCTGTACTCCGTGACCTGACCTTCTTTTCTAGTGAGTAGTTTTTTTCCTCGCTCGCTTGTTGTCAGGTGTTTTGACTCGTTCAGTAAATATTAGTATGTTCCCGAATATTCGATAACGTGGTGGAAACGAATGTTTACGCCAGATTTGGCCTTGAGTGATGTAACCTGATGACGTATTGATGCGTGATTGGTTAGTTTGTGCGAGGGCAAAGGTAACGTTTATTTCGGGAATTTTCTGTAGGAATGTTTATATATATAGACCTGTGTGAGTGGTTGGTGGGTGAGTAAGTGAGTTTCCTTTTGTGTGGCGTAGATATTTAGTTTCGCTGGTGTCTTCCTAGTAATTTATTGTTCACTATACAGTTATTAAACTTTAGTATTATTTAATCTATCGTCGGATCTCGTGTTTATTTATTTTACAGCTGTAATAGTTTCGTTTTCTAAAGGGTTGTAGTTAGATCAACTAACTCCCCCCTACTATAACGTGCTAGAACAACCTCAGCTGTTACAATCATCTCTTCTCTCATGCACAACTATACATCTTTAACCAGTCCATTCTGAAAACAGAGATCACACCCACCTTCTTTCCTATCAGCATCCCCTTCCTCTTCATCCGAGCTCTCCAGCAAGGTACTGTACTCTACAAGGTTGAAAATATCTTCCTGCGTACCCCAGCCTGGGATTTCATATTTCAAGGCCATCTCTTCATTGCGAGGGAAAAACGGTTGTCCATCGGCAGAGGCATCCAGCATTAGGAGGAGTTGTCTCGATGTGAGAAACAAAGGGAAAGCTTCGTCATCGATATCCTGAAACAAGAGAACAGACACATCTTAGACATGAAAGACAAAGGTGAAAGTATAATTTAGGGGGGGAAATCAGCAGTGGTACATGCAAGCTGATGCCTACTGGCAAAATGTGTTGTGATTTTGTGCCAGTTTTACTCAAATAGAATTCTTAAATATGCATGTGCATCATCCATTTTAAAATGTTGCATTACTTAATTCACTGGCTACCAGGTCTATTGCCTCGATCAATCCCAATTTACCAGGCATTTTTGCTATGTATCAAGAAAATCATTGAATCAACAATTTTCATGATATTTCAATGAAATTTAGTGTGTTTATGGAAAAATGGATTGGCTAACAATCTGGTAATCATTTTTGTATATGTCATGGTGGATTTTATGCAACTGTGTGTTTGCATGCAAAAATTTTGCTGATTTTTGTATGATAAATTTAGGGGTGGCATATGATAGAAGAGGTATTATAAACAACCACACTGCTGGATTCAACACAAAAACTGGTCAAAACAACTGAAAAATGAATACATGAAAAAAAACAATCGGAGAATGAACTTACAAATTTACTATTATAATCCTCCTTTGTGTGATATAATTTGAAACAGTTTTCCAGGCAAAGCGGCACTTCACACTGTTCACATCAGAATCGTGTTTCTTTCCTTCTACGGTCCTTATTTCTCTCCTGTAATAATGCTCATGAGGACGCAACACTTGCCTCCACAAGTGCTGTCTATAATCTTTCTTTCTCTTTCCATATTTCAAAAGAAACCCGGATTTTTTTTTTTTAATCAAAAATGCGCCGCTGTCTCCAATACGGCAATGGACCTCTGACCGAGGTAAGCAGACGGTCTCCATGCCACCTTTGTCATGATTCGGATGTTATTAAAACTCACGCAGAGAGTGAGTTGTTTTTTTACCAGGGCCATGAGAAATTGGCTGGTGGCCTTGAACGGTCCTCGCCAATTATAGTTGGTGAGTAAATAAATGTAAAGTTAAACTGTTAGATTCACGCTTGTCGGTTTTAATGTTCGTGATTAATAAGTAATGGAGTAGGGGTGAAACAAGGTGGGGATAGTTGACATTGTTAAGTATGACTAGACAAGTTTTTGCACGTTAACTGGCTGGTAGAATAGTGCAGACGTATTACTACAATTAAAATGGTGGGAGGTTTCGACCTATGAGATAGCTGAACTAATTGGGCCAGCGGACTAGCACGCTGGGTAGTTAGATAGTATAAAACATCGTGTAACGTTCAGATTTGGTGAATACAGACGAGCAGAAGCATCGTGTCGTGAAGTATCTCCGGTTGACCAGTACCTGAACTGTGTGCTTTGAAGACAAGAAGTCCTTGCTAACGGACTGACTGAGCTCTAGAAAGAAAGGTCTGAGTGGGCTGACCTTTGAAAGCCCACGCTGCGCTATATTAATGTTCGCGCCTACCAGTAGGCGTGACCAATGGTAATATATCTTATTTGTTCAAGCATAATAGAGATCGGAGATAGAGAGAGAACTACAGCCTCATAGGAAGACTAAGGAAACCCCAGCTGGCACTCGACCACGAGTGTCCTGTATCATAGATCTATTGCCATAGTATGATTGGAATAATATAGCACATTGTTGATGAATTGAATAGTGATTGTGCATAAAAATATAGTCTTTTGGCAACTGCTTAAATTACCTACAAGCCGAAGAGTGCTTCTGTAGGCTTTGAACGTACTGGGCTCTCCTAACATTCAAGCCCATATGATTTATGGAGAGTTTGCCTGGCGACTGGCCAGTGGCGGCTCAACTGTCACTTTAAATTGATATCTAGTTTCGTATAATATACCTATTTGCTATTGATTGCAGTACCTCCATAGTTACATGAATATCATTGGTTAAGTTATTAATTAGAGTTTTTTTTGGTTTGAATATATACCCCTATTGTCTTTTGTTTTGTTATTAATATTTATGTAAACTATGGCCTGACCGGCCTGACATATATACGCTCTAGTTATTTAATACTTTTCTTGTGTGGTTGTGTCCGAGTGTGAGTTAGCTGCCTCTCGTGCAGTCGTAACATCCCCAAGACCCTAACTCTGCTCGTGACAACCTTCACTCCCCCACTCGGTTAGGCCACACTTCAGGTAACATCTCCGGTGGACATCAAAGCCAGTAGACCGACACTTCCCTAGACATGCCGGCGTCAATCAGTCTCGAACCTGTGCTCCAGGAAAAAGACTGAATACATGTGCATTGTGCCGGGTGGGTCGTGCCTTCAACTGGGCTACGACAGTCGTGTTGCTAGATCGTCGGCGACTAGCTATAAACACGTATTTCTGTTCAACTAGTGACTCGTTGTGAGCAACAAATGTGTGGACTACATATTACAGTGAAGAAAGGGCATGTATACCACAACTACTGCAATAGTAAAAATAGTAACGGCGGTGACCGAGAGAGTCTCGGTATTGGTAGGCAATGCTTGTATACAGAAACCGAGAACATCTCGGTCTTGGTAGCCAGTGAGTTAATTTTGCCTTGTATTACTTTGTTTTGCATTTTTTTAACACAAACAAATGATGATCTCAATGGAAATCTTCACCCATAAAAAAATCCTCTAAAACCTGACAATTTTCATACACACTTAACTGACACCTGCTGTAAATGATACTGCCAAACAACAGACACAAAAGTAAAATTTTTGTCCAAGCTGTAAAACTTTTGATGAGAAAGTTCAAGACTGAAATAACTGAAACAGTGCCCGGGCAAAATTGAAAATAATAGATTAAAATTTATCCATATCATCCCCCCCCCCTCCCCACCCGCCAGAATTTATTATTCATTATTAAATATATATTGTTATTAATAAATTAATATTCAAATATTATTTGAGTTGTGTGTTGTGTGAACTGATGTGAGTTGTGAACTGCTGTGAGTTGTGAACTGTTGTGAGTTGTGAACTGCGCCTAACAGGCTGCGTTACAATTTGCTCTGAGATAGAGAGAGAGAGTGAGCGAGACAGGGAGAGAGAAAGAAGCAGTGCAGTGTGTTGAGCGCTTCGCAGGCAGCTCCATTCTGCTCTGTGGTTGACATGTTGTTTCTGTAAAGCGCATAGAGCATTTTAAATTTTAAATGGATATGCGCTATATAAATGCTATACATTATTATTATTTATTATTAAATAAGACACGTAAACAAAATCATATGTGAATTTCTTCGAGATTTTTTTGTTAGAATGACCTTGATATATCTTTCTGTATTACAATTTGTCCTGGTTCATCAATGAATGAGATTCTTCAATGACAGCTGAACCACATCAATGAAATGAATGTCTTCATGGCTGACTGATCCAGAGGCAAATCTACATCTTATACCTTGTTTTCATGAAAAATTCACATCAGTTGGGCTAGTTAGTTCAGTAAGAATTCCTACATTAAAACAGAATAGAGGTATTCCATAGTTTCTAGTGAGTGCAGTGGACATGCCCACCATGCAAGGTCAGTACAGCGCTACAGCAGTAACCCAAACATATCAAACCTGAAGTCTGTTCGCCAAAGGTGCTTTTGGTGGTAGTTTATCAGTCTCCGACAGGTTGCTTGCATGGTGCAATCTCACAAAATTCTTCTCCATTTCAGAACAAAGTACTGGACTTTTAGTCACAAAGAGCTGTCAGTAATGGGCAAAGAAAGAAAATTCATTAATTAAAGACTTTTAAATTGCCATCCCATCATGATAATCATAATAGAAAGAAGAAGAAGAAGGAAAATAGTCCATAATTTCTCTAGCGCTTCATCTTGCTAGTGCTAGCCACCAGCTCTTTACAACATTTATTTCCTATCTAAACTGAATCTTTCTCCCTCTCTCTTCTCTCACTCACATACGTGTGCATACACTCAATTGCACACACATGCATTTATTTGATAAATAAAAAAAGAAACAAAACATTCAAAGCTATTCAGAATATAAAAAGATAACTCTTCAGCTGACAAACCAGAAAATATTCAATCTCTCTCAAAGATTGGGGTAGAGAATTCCAAATCCAAGGCCTTTGAAAGGAAACAGACTTGTTCAACCAGGGTTTTCACAGACATTATAAAAGAATTTGTTATAGCAACATTTGAAAATTTGCATTTACATCAAAATGGCAACAGATGAAACTGATGGTGGCATTCCAACTGCAGAAAGAAATTATTTCAAATCTACAATAGAAGTTATTGTGGCCTCCCCACAGCAATGCCAAAAAGTCACCAGGTCCCTTTGCCACAGTTTTTCATGGAATTTCAAGGAGATTTTTCAAAATTCAAGATCTTTCAAGCAGATTTCTTCCTGGGGCTAAAGTCAAAGAGTTTTCAAGGCAGCCTTGAATTGATGGGAGTTGCGAGAGCCCTGGGAACAGAATCTGACACACATTTGTAGATTTTCTTTGATATTTGTCGTGATCAACCATTTCAGAAATGTTCAAACTACCTGATGAATATGATCATACACAACTCCGTTATCATCCATGTCATCATCATCATCTTCACTGGTGTTTGACTGTTTCTCTTCCAACTCAGAATTTGCTTCATTTGGGTCTACAAAGTTCAGATTCTGTGCTCTGTTCTCTTTCACAGTAGATGGATGCTCGGCCAGGTCTTCTTTTCTACTGTCTTGTTCTTCTTGATCTGTTCCACATTCATCTGGAAATTTAAATGTACAATCAGAACTGAAGTTTTCAGAAATGAATCAATACTACATATATTTCAGGACTTGCCAATGCTTGGCACCAGTTACTGACCAAACAGCAGAAAAGGATGTGTTTCAACATTACAGGAGACACAGATCTTTGAGAATTACTGAAAGTAAAGCATCTAGTTTTCTAAAAATATATTTTATCCGTCTTCACCATGTTGAACAGTTTTTAGTGTAGCACTGTTTGTTACTGTAGAAATATTTTTTTTTCATGAACCTGTTTTGTGTATTCCTTTAATATTTTGATATCATTTATTTTCTGTCAAATAGTTCTAGAAGAAATCATTTTTTAAGTTTGTTGTCCAGTAGCACTTTCAAATAATGCAGACTCCTTTGGACCCTTTTATAAAGAAAACGTAATTCAACGCTAGATTCGATGTTTACAATTCTAGGAACGGGACACTGCATGGCCGGCTGAGGTGTGTATGTTTCTCTTGTTTGGAGCTTTGTATCAGAATATTTTTTTACCTTCAATCAACCAGAAACTAAATCTGGGGATTATATAAAACATATGTCGCCTGCATGTATCAATTCATGCATGTAAGATTCACAGAAACTGACATGCAAAGATTCAAAGTAGAAAATAGGACATTCAGCTTTCTTGTAGTATGACCAGAACAAGATTGTGCTCTGTACTGATTTGGCTTAAATATGCTGTTTTATTAACCCCTCGTCCTGCGGGTGGCCTCCTCATGCAATACGTGCAGCCACTACTGTGTCCCACATTTTCCTTCCCAGGTCCCGCAGGAGGCAGCTTTTGTGTATAGTAATACAGTGTCTCCTATTTATTTACTCAGCTGCTCCCACTGATCATTTATTTTTTTGCCATTGTTGTTTTTATTGTGCCAATTTCAATTGTTTTGCTAGCTTATCTATCCTGCCACCCCTGCTATATCTAACAAAGTGGTATCGTCCGATTAGGGCGAAATGTAGTAACTATTCGTCATAGTTTACTCATATAATGGTGCTGACGGTCAAAGTTCGAACTGGGGAAAATCGGGGGGAAACTTTTGACTTTGATGCTGGTTGTCATTTACATGCGATGTGATAAGAAAGGGGCCATCTGCTTAAATTTGAGAAGCCGTTTTATGTGAAATTATGAATACTGATGTAATACTTGGAGGAATGTCTGTTGGTAGGTTTTTCATCAGGGAAAAGTGGGAGAAAACTACTGACTTTGTCGTTCATCGTCGTCTTCATTTGACGTAATAATTAGAAAGATTTTCTGTTGCTTTGATTAAATGACTTTAAAGTACATGTATGTACTGCATGAGATGAAAATCAAATTTCTTACCAGTTATTAAGAAGGTTGTGATTACAAAACAAACATTATGGAGGTTGGGCCCTAAAGCAGTGGAGGAGGGAGAAGGCATTGTTATGATAAATGTAGTTAGAACTACTTAAGTCTTGCTTAAAAATAATTTGTTCACCTTATGGCCTAAATTAGGGACAAGAAAACACTAACTATTTGTTTTAATTTAAATGGAATGTAAATGCAGAACATTCTTTTTTATGAGCCTTCTATTTACAATAAAAGTTATTGTATCTCATCAAAAGTATCCTATCCAAATCTCATTGGGGTCACCTAGGATTTATCCAGCATATTTTTGTTATTGCGTGCTGAAGTAAATGCGAAACACATTCAAATGACCTGGCTGCCTCGACCACTGAGGTTAGCAGCACCACACGATTCTGAGTTTGGGTTTGTGCCCCTCACGATCTATTTGGGTACATTTTCTTTATTTACGTTTCGTATTCACAGCTGTTAAGTTTAACATAGAATTAAATACATTCATATAATTTTAACACATTGGCAAAATTCTAAAGCAAATTCTTTTGTACAGATCTGGAAAAAGTTTTGTAAACGACAAACGAGTATAAAAGTTATTAAATCAAGTTGCATATCTTAGCCTCTCTCACAAAGGACAGGATGAGCTGCTGGTTCACGTCAGAAATTAATTCTTTCATGCATACACAGGCATAGCGCTTCTTCAGATATGCATGAAATCTACACATTCAGTTAAAATACGTTTTATTGATACATGACAATTGCATGCCACACATTCAAAAGGATCTTTTCTCCTAAGTAAAAAACGGTGTGTGAGGTGAGTGTCATGATTCGGATGTTGTTTAAAACTCACGCAGAGAGTGAGTTGTTGTTGTTTTACCAGGGCCATGAGAAATTGGCTGGTGGCCTTGAACGGCCCTCGCGAATTATAGTTGGTGAGTAAATAAATGTAAAGTTAAACTGTTAGAGTCACGCTTGTCGGTTTTAATGTTCGTGATTAATAAGTAATGGAGTAGGGGTGAAACAAGGTGGGGATAGTTGACATTGTTAAGTATGACTAGACAAGTTTTTGCACGTTAACTGGCTGGTAGAATAGTGCAGATGTATTACTACAATTAAAATGGTGGGAGGTTTCGACCTATGAGATAGCTGAACTAATTGGGCCAGCGGACTAGCACGCTGGGTAGTTAGATAGTATAAAACATCGTGTAACGTTCAGATTTGGTGAATACAGACGAGCAGAAGCATCGTGTCGTGAAGTATCTCCGGTTGGCCAGTACCTGAACTGTGTGGTTTGAAGACTAGAAGTCCTTGCTAACGGACTGACTGAGCTCTAGAAAGAAAGGTCTGAGTGGGCTGACCTTTGAAAGCCCACGCTGCGCTACTTTGATGTTCGCGCCTACCAGTAGGCGTGACCAATGGTAATATATCTTATTTGTTCAAGCATAATAGAAGATCAGAGATAGACAGAGAACCACAGCCTCATAGGAAGTCTAAGGAAACCCCAGCTGGCACTCGACGACGAGTGGCCTGTGTTATAGAATTATTTCCATAGTATGATTGAAGTAATATGGCACATTGTTGATGAATTGAATAATGATTGTGCATATATATAAATAGTTTTTTTGCAACTGCGTAATTACCTACAAGCCGAAGTGTGCTTCTGTAGGCTTGGAACGTACTGGGCTCTCCTAACATTCAAGCCCATATGATTTAGGGAGAGTTTGCCTGGCGACTGGCCAGTGGCGACTCAACTGTCACTTTAAATTGATATCTAGTTTCGTATAATATACCTATTTGCTATTGATTGCAGTACATCCAATAAGGAACCATAATTACATGAAATATCATAGATTAAGTTAGTAATTAGAATTTATTGCTTTGAATATACCTCTATTGTCTTTTGTTTTGTTTATTAATATTTATGTAAAACATGGCCTGACCGGCCTGACATATATAGATCCTCTAGTTGTTTAATACTTTTCTTGTGTGGTTGTGGCCGAGTGTGAGTTAGCTGCCTCTCGTGCAGTCGAATGCTCCCCAAGACCCTAACTCGGCTCGTGACAGTGAGTATGACCCAGGCGGAGTCTACTAAGGACAATTTCATCTCTGCGATTGTGTTGAGAGGCATGGGTCTACTGTCCAAGTTGATCTTGGATAAAGTGGAGTTTATTTGATGATGTTCATCCCATCTTCCCTGCTATCTCATTTAATGAAGTTATTAATAGCATGTTTAAAGTCAGTGTGTGCTCTTTTTAAGTGTTGTGGTGGACGTTTCAATGTTTCTTTGGCTAGCATGTCTGCTGTTTCATTACCCTTAATGCCAATGTGTCCAGGGACCCAACAGAGAACAGTTTCATATTTCCTGTTGGACAGTGTATGAAGATGTAACAGATTATTGATTTCATAAATCTTCATATTTGGGTTTTTTCAAGCCTGGAGGCAGGACAGCCAATCAGAAAAGACAATAAAGTGTCCTGGTTGGGAATCGGATATAAAATTTGAAGCCAAGTTGATTGCATGAATTTCAGCGAATGATCGGCTGGCTGGCCCCTAGCTATACCCGCAGGACAAGTTCACTCAACACATGACGAGGGTTAAACACTGAAAAAACAAGCACTCATACTCTTCTTTCCAGGTCAGCTTAAGGATATTTCTTGTCTGCAGAAAGAGGAAGACAAACCTTCAGGCTGTGGGAGTAGATTTTCTCTAGGCAACAATGGATCACCACTATATTTTGCTTTCTCCCAGTAAGACAGAAATTTGCTCCAGATTCTGTACAAACAGCAGGTAGTCTTGCCAGTGCCACTGCGACCCAGAAGTAGCAAAGGAAACTTGGAATCCAAATTGATGATTGCGTGCTCCAGGTCTGTCACTCGAAAAGGAAAGTCAATCTGAAGTATATATTGACAAGTTCATTAAATCATTCAGAGAGAGAGAGATGTATACAGCATTAAGGAACAAAGCCAATATCTCTTTTTGTTTCCGTTATGCTGACATTATTCTCACGGTATGTTTATCATAGTAACTGAATTTTAAATTTTACCAGCTGGAGTGAACCCTAATGTATTTGCTTCAATGAACTTCATTTTCTTCATAAGTCTACTTAATCACTGTAATGATTTTGCATTATCTTTTGATGTTCATTTTTAACGATCAAATTTAAATTAGAACTATACCAGTTGACAAATTCATTAAATGCCAGTATTATAATATAAATCTATGTGCAAAACTCAGTTGTGTAGCCTAAGCTGTCAAACAGTGGAATCAATGGAACAACCATGAATGACATTGTTTCTAAAAAATTTCCCATAAAATTTGAAACACCTCCATGCTTACACCTGAACTCATTCAACTTTGAACCCACTCTTAAACTTGGTTGAAATATTTTTAAAATCACTAAAGTGGTTTCATTACGACATATTTAGGTACGGTAGCCATACATCTGAACATAAAGGTTTTAATGATCATACATGTTTCAGCTAGGTTGAGGCTGCTACAAGTACTTTTTTCACTACCATTCAAATCCCACAATTAATGAGTAAAACTCTCCTTCAATTGTTTTGATAAAAATTAAGTTTGAATGTTTTTCTCTTTGATTTTACCAGTAGAATAGTACAGGCTCTGGGAAAAGCAAGAAATCTTTATTTTATTTTTTTTGTTATGGGGCTCAGACCTTTCTCCTTTCAAAGACTGGCAGATCTTGTACATGCTCATGGGGCCATCTCGGTTTTCAACAAAAATGGAGTTATATTACTCCTCTATTACATGGGCATAATTGTGAAGCAGCCTGAGAAAAAAAAACGACTGGGGAGGGAGAATCCACAACTGCAGAAGGCACCCGTGATGACGATACTGGCGTATCTGACGGTGAGTGCAAGAAACAGAGGTGTAGATACTCCTATTCAAAGAAAAGAAAAAGCAAAAGTGTCATCAACATCGGCACCTGGAATGTTAGGACCATGAAACAAATGGGAAAACTTACACTCCTGTTAGAGGAGCTGAAGGAACTCAGCATGAACATCACTGGACTGAGTGAAGTACGATGGGACAAACAGGGCCTATTCAGGACAGAAGATCACACCATCGTATACAGCGGAAACAAACGCGGCATGAATGGTGTTGCAATTATACTGGACAGACGCTTACGAGACAACATTAGCAGCCATGACGCTATAAGTGATAGAATTGTCACTGTGAAACTTGACACCCAACCCGTGCCCCTGAACATCATACAAGTATACGCCCCCACATCTGCGAGCACAGAAGAAGAAATAGAGCTGTTCTATAATGACCTACAATCAGTAACAGACAAAATCCCAAGCAGAGAAATATGCATAATCATGGGAGATTTCAATGCCAAAGTGGGAGAGGGTGAGGATCTGGAATGTGGGATAGGACCCTATGGATTAGGAGAACGAAACGACCGAGGAGACATGTTAGCATCTTTCTGCCATGCAAATGAAATGAGCATCACGAACACTCTCTTTAAACACCCGATGCGAAGAAGATACACATGGATAAACCCTGGAGGCAATCTCCGAAACCAGATTGATTACATCCTGATTGACAAAAACTGGAAAACAACTGTGCTCAACTCAAAGACAAGGCCAGGGGCAGACTGTGACACTGACCACATTTTAGTGACAGCAAAGCTGAGATTGAAAGCCTATAGGAAGAGCAAGCCAAAACCCACCACCAGATTTGACACGGACAAACTGAAAGACCCTGAAATCAGCAATGCTTTTCAGATCGAAACAGAAAACCGTTTCTCAGCATTACTCAATGAGTGGTCAGCTGAAGAAAGACACCCAGATACACTGTGGAAAGACATGAAAAGAATTTGGAGTGAAACAGCTGAATCGAAACTCGGGAAAAGAACGAGGAAAACTCCCAAACCATACATCAGTGAAGAGGTGATAGAGCTTGCAAAAAGAAAGAGCAAAGCCAGAAAACTTAGTAAACAAGATGAATATCATGCACTGAAGAAGGAAATCCAAACAAAGATCAGAAGAGACAAGAATGCATGGTTAGAAAGAGAGTGTGCAAACATAACAGAATGTAATACACAAAGAAAGTCAAAAGAAATGTTTGAACAAATAAGAAAAGTAAAAAAGAGGGATTTCCAACCACAGAACTTGAGTCTGAACAACAAAGAAGGCACAACACTGACAAA
Source organism: Onchidella celtica (assembly GCA_963931925.1). Lineage (NCBI taxonomy): Eukaryota > Metazoa > Mollusca > Gastropoda > Systellommatophora > Onchidiidae > Onchidella > Onchidella celtica. The sequence continues at coordinate 52,694,212 of OZ007579.1, forward strand.
CACAAAAGATGTGCTCTCAAGATGGCACGAATACGGCAAGATGCTGTTTGCGGACAACATCAGACCAGACCCGAGGGACCTCCAACAACCAGACTCACAACAGATAGATAAAGAACCAGAACCTCTCTTGGAGGAAGTACAGGCTGCAATAAAACAAATAAAGAATGGAAAATCCCCTGGATTAGACAACATACCAGGTGAACTCCTGAAACATACCAGCGAATCAGGAATAAAAGCACTCCACCAAATGATATGCAAAATTTGGCAGACAAATGAATGGCCAACAGACTGGAAGCTACAAGAATTCGTCATGCTATACAAAAGCGGCAATGTCAAAGACTGTGGAAATTATAGAACCATCGCCCTCATCAGTCACACCAGCAAAATCCTGCTCATCATCATACTCAACAGAATGAAATCTAAGGTAGAAGAGGAACTATCAGAATGTCAAGCTGGTTACAGGACCAACAGAGGAACCGCTGACATGCTCTTCATACTACAAATAATGATTGAACAGATAAGAAGCAATGGAAACGAAGCCTTCATCACGTTCATAGACTACAGCAAAGCGTTCGACAGCGTTAGGCACCATCACCTGTTCGATATAATGATTAAGATGGGATTCCCGAAACACCTTGTGACCCTCATCGCTGCACTATACCACGAACAAAAGGCAACGATTAGATGGAACAATGAGAACTGTCCATATTTCAACATCGAGAAAGGAGTCAGACAGGGTTGCATACTTTCACCTCATCTTTTCAATATTTATACTGAGCAGATCATGAGAAACGCAGACATAGAAGATATGGGAATAAAGATCGGAGGCCGAAACATCACAAACCTTCGCTACGCTGATGACACAGCTCTTATGTCAGATAACATCACCAGCATGAAAAGAGTGTTGCACAGAGTGGATGAAGCGGGCAAGACAGCAGGCCTACACCTAAATGCTAAGAAAACCAAAGTCATGCATACTGGAACAGGGCACCATGAACACCAGGAGATACTAGTAAACAAAACAGCACTAGAAAAAGTGACTGATTTCAAATACCTAGGATCACATAAATCGCAAGATGGACGCTGCTCAAAGGACATAAAAACAAGGATAGGAATGGCAAAACACAAAATGGTTCAACTAAACAACATTTGGAAGGATAGAGGCACACCAACGGACCTCAAAGTGAACATACTTAAGTGCTTGATCTGGCCAGTCCTACTATATGGTTGTGAAGCCTGGACACTCAAAAAGGCAGACATAACAAGATTGGAAGCAGCTGAAATGTGGCTTTACAGAAGGCTACTCAGAATAAGTTGGACAGAAAGGAGAACAAATACAAGCATCTTAGAACAGCATGGCACCACCAGAAGAATAACACCTGAAATAAATAAAAGAAGACTTGCATACATCGGCCACGCGGCCCGAAACAAAAGCACGGCCCTTATGATATCAATCCTTCAAGGAAAGACAGAAACAAAGAGAAAACAAGGAAATCCACCCATTACATATCACGATAACATCAAGAAAGTCAGCCAGCTGGAAATAAGTGAACTAACTAGGAAAGCTAAGGACAGGATTGGGTGGAGGAGATTTTGTTGTGACATCCACTGTAGCAGTTAACATCGATGACGATGAAGCCGACAGGTGACAGGTGACATGGGCATAATTGTGAAGCAGCCTGAGAAAACCCGTCGGGTAGCAAAAATTTTAGTTGAGTAATCAGCTTCCAAAGGTCATCTGGGTGACTCTAGGTCTAAATACAGCCAAGGTCAGAACCTCATTCTACATCCATTCCTACAATTTATGTGTAAGTTTTACCATGAAATAAAGCTTCTAAATAATTTTAACTTTGCATTTCAAATATAGTGGATTGATTTTGTTGACATTACGTGATTTTACCATTATCATGGTCAACAACTTTGTAATGTTTTGGACGCGCACTCATATTTTCCATGGAAAGGGAAAAATCCACAGCTTTTCATTCATATCTTTGGGGACAGCGTGGTGTAGAGGCAAAGTGCTCGCCTCTCATGCCGAAGGTACCGGGTTCAAATCCCGGCCGATGCAGGCATGTTGGAATTTTTGGGTTTTTTTCTCATATTTTCCTGTCCCTGATCCTATGGGAGGTAGGATCGAGCACGTAGTCTTCTCGGATAAGGACGAAAAACTTGGAGGGCCGATGTGCACATTGCGCACATTACAGATACCTTGGCAGTTGGAAATCGAAAAGAGCAGGCCAAACAAGCCATTGCCTGGGCAAAATTAAATAAAATTCATCGCTACCATATACTACTTCCTCCCCCTCCCCCCAAAAAACAACCCACTGACCGGTGCTGCAATGTGGCCATGACGTGCCTACTCCATTTGTAACTGGGCTGCAATGGCACAAAGGCAAATTTCCCAAATGGGATTACAGAAGTATACAAAAATATCTCGTATGCAGAATATGTTGGCTCTGTAGTATTTTGCAAGAGTTGCGCATCTCCGTGAACAAAAGAACATCATCTACTAGAAAAGGCCAACCTTTCAGCATCTGTGTGCCAGTTGATTTTAATGGCAATTCTGCATGTAAATCTTTTAGCCAACAAAGTAACCTATGCTTGGTACACGAAAACTTTAATATATTCTAAATGCAGAAGAATTTTATTTTTATTAATATCTGCACAAAATTGCAGTTGCTATCAATAAGATGGTGGACAGAGAGATAGATCTAGATAAAACAAAACATCTGTTTGACTTGACTTTATGCAAAAACAAATCTCAGGTTGCTTGAAATGTTGATCTCTACTCAATTTTTGAGTTCTGTGATGGTTATAAACTCAAATAATGGCATTATTTTGCTTTCCTGGTGAGAAAAACATCTTGAAATGTATGAAAATAAATGTGTTGACTTTTGACCCCATTTTCTCATTTTGTAACATCCATATGTTTCGTACCTTTAAAATGTCATAACTTTAGTCCTAGTGAAGATATTTTAAAAAATTAAAAAGCAAAATGCTCTGCAAACCCTCTGCTACATGATGATGCAAATAACTCAAATTATGAAGTTTTCACATCCTGACTGGTTTTCCTAGACTGCCTCACATTTATCTTGGTTGTCAGAGGACTGATAAGTCATCTGGTACAACAGACTTCAGATCTCAGGCAGGTAAACAATTGATCAATCTCTCACCTTGACATCAGTTTTCTCCAGGATAGCATGCACAAGCGACGAGGAGAAAGAATAAAATTTCAGTATATGAAATTCATTCTTGTGAGCACTTGCTGGTGGGAAAAAACGTTTCAGGAAATCTCCCTGTATTTCCTTGGTCAAGGCAGGGTCAGCATCACTTTCCACATACAGCACTGGCCGACGTTTGCGAGACGGAGTTTCACTGAATTGAGAGTCTTTTAGTCCTTTCAGATTTCTCTGACAATCAAAAATATTATAAATCATTATTAGAAAATCAATCAGACTGAGATGAGTACAATATTTAAAGACAGTGGATGATTGATGTAACAAAATTATATTGGTGGTAAGAAATAGGATCAATTGTATCATGCGTTGCCCAAAGCGTTACCAATCAGATGGAGGAATGATGGGGCAGGAAAAAAAATTGAAACTGTCGATAACTTTTATTTCTGGTGGTATTTGTGTCACAATACTATCTTGGAAACAAATCAAGAAAACTACACTTTTTATTTCATACCAAGACTGAAGTGTATGTTTGCTCCACAGATATCCTCCCAATGTATGCTCTTCATACCCTTGCCCCACTCCCCCTCCCCCAACTCTTGTACTTTATGGAGGGTCCTCAGATCTAAATGGCAGCCATTTTGAATTTTCTACAGAATGATGAATAACTTCAATATTGAGACCTGATGTCAGTTTTAGCTTGATTTGCATGAAAGTTTGCAGAAGTAATCTCCAATATCTTGATAAGTTTGTGCTGAATGGGGTGTGTGGCCAGCCAACAACTGCATGGCACTCCAATAGCATTGATCTCAAGTCTGTCTGAACGAATGACATCATTTTGATGGAAGTCCAAACATTATGAAGTTGCACTGCCACCACACTGATGTAGGAAATTCCATCCCTCCCCTACTAACCCTATGGAAGTCTTGTACAAATCTACATTGGTCTGACATAGAGATGCTGGCTGGGTTATCATCCACTTCATCATCATTACCTGGACAATGCAATCTTCCCCTCGACGATGAGAACTAACAATTTTCTCCACAACACGTTTCCGATTTGAAGCTTTCAAAACGATGCTCCACACTCGGATAATCTCTGAGTAAACTTTGCCTCCCTCGACAGCTTCGCTGACTCTTGTGGAATGTTCCTTGTCATAGGATGCCAATATACTTTCTGCACTTTCACTCAGCCGTGGAGAGAAAGCCACTGCTAATTCCCAAAAAACGCAAGCTCCTTGTGGTAATGCAATTTTAAAGAGAAGTAGAGAATCTGGAACACTTTTCACACGATGCTGGAAAAGAAACAAATTTTTTTTTTTTAAATGGAAGGTAAAAAACTATAAAAAGAGACTACCCAAAGGCCTTGATATGATTCATTCATGAATGAGATTCAAAGAAATACACATTCTGTTAAAAGTTATTTAGCTTTGTACAGTTCAAAGGTTACTTGGAGATTGTACAATTTAAAAGGTACTTGATGATTGTATAATTTAGAAGTTACTTGGAGATTGTATAATTTAAAAGCTACTTGGAGATTGTACAATTTAAAAGTTCTTGGTGATTGTATAATTTAAAAGTTACTGGAGTTATTACAATTTAAAAGTTGCTTGGAGCTTGTACAATTTATCAACAACTTTAAGAATAAGAGGCAGCTCTTTACAAATTTTTTTCTCTCCTGAGTTTATCAGGGATTTGACAATGACGAAAACTCGACTGCGACTACCTGTAGATGTGCCCTCCAGTCTCCAGATGCCAGCTGCTGAATTTTGCTGATAATCACACGCGTTAACCAATCAGGGATCTGCTCCTTCCTCAGTTTCTTCTCTTTGCCAGCATTCTTGCCTTCTTTGCTGGGATGGCCATCTTTTTCATTTCTTAACATGTTCCAAACTTCCTCTGTAGGTTCAATAGATTATCACATTTCTTAAATAACTCATCGTATACTATTTCACAAATGGTTACTCCTTAATTTATACTGCAAAAGAGAAAGTAATCGGGCTATATTTCCTTCTGTTTCTTCTTCTTCCAAATTTTAATTCATTATTGATTTTTGACTGCCCAGGACATGGGATACAGGCACAGATAACTCTCTACCTGACTTAACACATGAAGTAACATGGCATGGAACCTTAAAAACATTAAAGCAAAATTTCCACACAAAAAATTTAAAAGACAGTTTCCAGCAAAATCAATGTGGTTTCAACTCATGCATGGACAAAAAGATGCTCTATCAGTAGATAAAAAACAACAACACAAATTGATGAAAATAACATCCCAATAGTTCACATCCACAAAAATCTAACACTTTCTGAATAATAACTACCCAGTCTGTCTGGTACCCACCTGTACACTCCATAATCTAACAGTTACAACAATAACTACCCAGTCTGACTGGTACCCACCTGTACACTCCACAATCTAACAGTTACAACAATAACTACCCAGTCTGACTGGTACCCACCTGTACACTCCACAATCTAACAGTTACAACAATAACTACCCAGTCTGACTGGTACCCACCTGTACACTCCACAATCTAACAGTTACAACAATAACTACCCAGTCTGACTGGTACCCACCTGTACACTCCACCTCCCAGGTTAAATTATCAAACACAGTCACATCCATGTAGTTTTCTTCATCCTGTCCTACACACTCACTACCATTATCTGTGGTTTCTTCATCACTTTCTTCTGGAAAAGAAAATAGTGAGACAAGTCTTTTTCTATTGACATGATCCCACAATAGTTTCACCAACTAGTGCACCTCTCTATAACAGAACAATGTACAATACAGTCAATTGAGAGGGTTCTATTTGATTTCATGTCAAAGGTGAAAGGACAATCATCTATCATCACCATTGTGGTCCTTCATATTGAAGAATGAAATATCTGCATAGTCATCTGTGTGTGCAAAGATGGCTCCGTAGTCCATGCTGGGATCTGCAGTAGTGAGCACACAGGGCACTGGATGGTGACGTTCTCTAGCAGCCTGGGCCTTCATGTCTCTTCAAAAGTCCTTGAACCTTGTCTACAATGTCATGCCATTGCGTTCTGCCTTTGGCTGCCTGGACAAGGTCAGCAGACAGGACGTCGCGCCACTGAAGTTTTTCTTCAAAAATATTTCATGTTAACTTGTCCAAATTTTCACTGGACACACATATTGAAATATTCAAGAAAAACTTGAAAACCACCAGTTGCTAATGCAGTTTTATGACCAAAATCCTGAACTGAACCAAAAGCTTCTAATGTCTTAATGGCATGTGCCGCTAAATAATATCGAAATTCTTAATTTTTGGTAAAATTTGAAAACCTTCAATTTTGGCCTCCTAATCCATTTTCGTATCTGGCACAATGTGCAAAAGACACGAACTTTGCGCTTTTACAGTTCAAACGCCTTCAAACAGTGTGCAGTCTAAGGGTTAATCTCTCCCCTCTCTCAATCACAGTGTGCAGTGGAAGGGTTAATCTCTCCCCTCTCTCAATCACATTAGTATCTCACAGTTAAACACTATACACATTTATATAAAAAAGTGCCACCAATCTTAATTCTTACCTTCTTCACCATCATCAGCATAATCTCTGTCCACATCTTCTTCATCTGAATCTGAGAGATCACTCTCCTCTTCTTTTTCATCAGTGGAATCATCCACACCTTTCTCTGGACTCAGATAATTATAGCCCACATCTGGCATGGATGTCAGAAGCTGCAGTACAGCATCTCTGGGTGTCCTCTTTTGTATGGGGAACACAAAAACATGACTAGATTTTAATAATCACACATAATGACATATGTAGAATTTATACAGGGCTCTGTCCTGCTCAGGTGCTAAGCACTTTACAACATTTATTCCACACCCACACACAAATAAGTTTAGTTAAGAAAGAAAAGGGACACAAAAACATTCATGGACATTCAAAATGTAAAAAGATGACTCTTCAACTGATGTTTGAAAGCCAGAAAATGTTAATGCTCTCCAAAAGCAGAGAATTCCAAATCTGAGGCTGTTGAAACAAACAAAATTTTCCCCCCATGGTTTTCAAAACTGTTTTGGGAATTGTAAACTTTTCAGTGTATACATGATCCAAAATGTATTGTTGGTACATGCTGAGTTAAAAGTGCAAGTACATAAAATGGATTAGAATTCTGAACTATATTCTATCTGTGCACACCTGTCCAGAAGTTGCCAACAATCCAGATGCTTGTGCTTGAGATGGTCTAGTCCTAGCCATTTCAGGCACTGAAAAAATTTGATAGCAAGAAAACCAAAGTACAGAGTTATTTCTGGGGCTACTTATGTCAGAATGAAAGAAGAATTCACTGATTCTATTTGGCATTGGTAAAGTCAATAGTGACTGAAATGGATGCATGTATAAGTGAACTCAAAATAATGTTATGAGCTTTCTAGCTGTTAATTCATTTGCTAATTAGTGGCTTTTTTTTCCAGCACAACTTCTGACTAAAGACATTTTGAGAGAACTTTCAAACATTCACACTGACTTTCTGTATGCATCAATCTCAATGAAATAATCATGTAAACCAGTGACAAGAATTCTAAAATGAATAAAAGAAACAGATTATGTCTATCTTTAGCAGTTTTTTGGCCACAAATTTGGAAAATAAGACAAATTTCACATTCCCCTAAAATATAAAATATTTTGGCTTGAATGGTTGTGTTTACCATTCTGACTCACCATGGTACAGCTCACCCCTTGTATGGTAACTAAAACACCATCTGCCCACTCCTAATGAAACTTTTCAAGCAGCCAACCAGAAGTTAAACAAGCACACGATGTTGTTTACCTGCCTATCATATGATATGCACAGAAATGAAAGATCAATACTATGCATTCTACAGGGGTGGTGAGATCCAGTTCAAACATAAGGGATGAGATCCCATAACTAGTGGGAATCTGCAGCAAGCGAGTTTATTCAAGCCCTACTGCTTGATAGGGCATATTGAGCTGATATTAACGCTCACCTTCCGCGTGATGACTTAAAGCCCGGTTTCCGATCAGTGACCTTACTCACGGAGAATCTTATATGGGTCGCACTGACCCTTGATGATGTGCGATGACCATACTATCGCTGTCCACATAGTTCGGTTTGTATTTGATCAGTATGAAAATATTTGCAGGTATGCCTTATCATGCTTGATAATGAATTAACCAGCAAAACCTTAGTCTGTCAGTCTCTAACCAATGATCTGACTTATGATTCCAAACTGACAGCTGTAATTTTCGTGACAACCAAGCATGATAACTAGCCACGCCCTCCAAAGTCCTAAACAAATGGTTTCATCCTGATTGACACATACTAATAAACCAAAAAATGTGGTCATTTGAGGGAAAGATCATTTCAGAGTTTGTTTCTGATTCGTTCTTTGATACAGACAACTCCAGATGGTGATCAGCTTGTGAGAAAATGAGATAAAATTACAAATTTGTTGAGCAACGGTTCGCATGGCTAGTGTGGGGAGAGCCTTTGAAAGCTTAGTCTTTGTGATTCCGACCAGTGGTTCACTGGATTACACTTCCTTGTGACAATGCCTTTGATTTAGAAGAGGTCCAGAGAGCAATAAGGCGGTGGTTACGTCTCAAAAAGGTCAGTGACCCGACACATCAAAATACAGCTTGCGCACAGCACGGTCAGCTTGATCATGCCGCATTGGTACGCCCGAATGCATGGAAAGTCCATGCCGTATAGGTACGTCCATCGCAGGGTGAAGGTTAACTACAACTTTGGGATGTCTGATGACTGACACATTAAGTTTCACAAACAAACATGACTCAAATGGTCTCCTCTTCCTGCAAATTTCACTGATGATTTTTCCACATACCGCAAAGGCTTTTTTACTACGCAACGTAGAGAAATGAAACTTGGCACATGTATGTAAAATTTATTAAGCCTGTACGTGTCGAGCTCATTTTTTCCCCGAGACTCTTGTTTTCCCAGAAATTCAGTTATAATTATCAGTTGTCAATTCACGATTGCGAATACGACGTGATAATGTACTTCCGTCAATTTCGTCATTTCCGCCTCTTACCGGAAATGTAAACTGGAGTTCACGATCCAGCCACACCAAGAAAACTTTGATAGTGATACCGAGTATAGTGTTATACAGATGAGGTGAGTGCCATTCATTCATACCAAGAAAACTGTGCATAAATATTTAGATCATTTTTTACGAACACATGAGCCCATGAAAAATGCTCAGTGCGCATTACTGTAATACTATCCTATCTATCTATTGATCACCGATTTTATGTGGATGACCCAAAGTGTCTCGACATTAATGTCTTTGTGCTGATTCCTTTCGGTCTGGAGTGGTGAGCTGTGTTTTTTACCATTCAAAGAATGGGGCAGTTACTAGTCCACATAATTCTGCATGATAAACTCACACATCTGTAAAGCTTCCAGGTTGTAACTGCATTTGAATGCAGAAAAAAAAGCTTGTTTTAAGGGCAGATTTAAACTTTAAACAGGTATTTTCCTGCCAGTGTTTTTATTTACCAATGTCCAAGTTAATTATAACTTACAAGCCGACCCACGCAAGGTATATCTTGCAAATTTTCAATGTACTAAGCGTAACCGTATATCTACATCTAGGCTACATTAAAAAGACATTTGGATTCAATGCTATGACTAATAGAACTTACTGTTACACCACAATTTCACACAGAATTATTTTATTTAATTACCCGTTCTATGAACGGTTTTGTTTCTTGGTGCGGAACCAAACTTCCGCGTTCAATCGGCGCGTCAAAATGGTATCATTCTTCCGGTTCACTCAAAATGGTGAATTAAAATAGAGTGACCGAAAAAATCTATTTTGATAAATTCGGGGACAGGAAGTTTTCGTACATTTTATGTGACGAAAACCTGGGTATGTAGATACTGTTGACGTCTGTAAAATTTGAAGCGTGTGGGCTAAGTATTAATGGAGGAGTTAGCTAACATAGCCTCCAAAGTTCACTTTTATAATAATAGATAAATGGTTCGGAAAAGGTTCTAGAAATGATGCTGCTGAATTTAAACTACATAGCTGCATTTGGTCATTGGAAGTTTATCTAAATAAAATACAGAGGTGACTTGGGGTTTTACCCAATCATTCTTGCATTCATATATGTCCGAGAACATGATCATGCAGCGGCAAAAGCAACCCACATGATTAAATACAAAAAAACTTGCTGATTTTTCTGAATGACCTTGAGCAGCCACCATTGCACCATTACCAACCCAACATATTGTAATGGTTATTTCCCACCTGAAGTGGTGCCTTTTGAACATTTTTCATCAGTATACTTGGTTGGGAAAGTATTTTTTTTGTACTTTGTTGTTTGAATCGCAATTTTCAAGTCCAGTTTTCACATTTGCATCTACTGTTGACCTTTTCCTGTACCAAATGTGTGATTTAAACCTAACTTGCCTCAAATGATAGTTACTATAGGTCAGCCATTATATTTCATACGTAAATTAATTATTGGTGGTTAACAGTGAAAACTCAAAAATGTCTACCTTTCCTTCATTCTTCCACCTCTGTCTCTTTTGTCCCTGAGCTGCTGAAAGTTCCCTGGCCTAACTCGACAATAATATCTGCACTAACACTGGCAAAAAAAATGTGGATACCACATGGGGTTCACTGAACAACACTCTCTATGCATACAATTCCACACTGTGCATTGTTCTATTTATCTACCACTCTCTGAATTTTTATGGACAACCCTAAGCATCTCCACATCTATACTATTACTAACCTAATTGTTTTAACGGATTCCTTTCTATGTGAAGTGGTGCCTTTTGTCTTTTACCATTCATGAAACGACAATTACTAGTTTTTAGATAAATATTAATTACAAAACTAATGACCAGTGGTGTATCCAGCAAGTTTATTCTGATGTCTTGATGAAGCATTCCCAGAGCTGCTCTCTGCTGGCTCATTTTGTCTTGATAATGTCAGGGTGGAGCTTGCTGTGTGGCTCATGGCGCTTTTGAGATACTGAGCCCTTCGGTCTTTTCCGCTGGTCAGATATTCAATGGGTAATTTGCCTACTTTATTTCGCAAGTCAGCAGGCACCTGCCACTTGCACAGCTTTTCCACAGCTGTCAGTGAATGTAGGCTAAATTTGACCTGAAAGTCAGAAGTGAACAAGCCAAATTATTTATCATGTCAGTTCAGTTCAAGCCTCTATGGACTCATCATCTGTATTTCAAGTTACCATCAGTCCATTCTCACCAATGTCTGAAGAATCAATAACCGTCTTGTCTAACCTGCCACTCTGCGCATATGACAGGAGGGTACAAGATTTACTGACTTTCACTGTGTAAGTGTTATTATAAAGCTGATCATGCATAGTCATATAAACGTCAAAATAATTTCTCTCTTTACTGTAAGACTCATTTAATTTTCAAAAAATCAACCCCTCCACTGTACATCCTAAAATTGATGATGCAAGCAGTCTATGAACAGATACCATACTTCCAAAAATCAATAGTGCAGGTATGCTATGGCCGTACACCGTAACTATGTCCTAAACTGACAGTGCAAGTTTATTATTGACATACACTGTGAGTCCCACTAAAATTATGTAAATGGTAAGCTCATGCACGTTAACAAAATTTTTTGTATGTAACAGGGATAAATATGTAGCAGTGAACATAATGCTAATGAAACCAAACCTGGGCAGCAAGGTGCAGTAGTGTGTTGCCATCAGCATCCTGACTGGAAATGTTCAGGAATGAGTTAGTTTTGGTATCACCATTATGGAGATATTTCAGTTTCTCCAGTAGGTCAAAGTTTCCTGCCAATTATAAATGAAACAAAAATAGACATTTGGATCTTATCATATTCAGAATGACAATTCAAACTCAAAGGTATGATGAAAACTACCATAGGTGCATCGCGCACTTATCAATGCATATCACATAAAACATCAAATTTAACATCTTAATATCACATAATAATAAATGAGTTGGAGACCAAAGCAGGATATGGGGATGTATTTATCACTGCTGGTATAAATAAAGTAAATGTGTGTGTGTGTGTGATCATATTGCACTGAATCTCTCTTTCTCTTAGCTCAATTCCTCCCGACCAATAATTGATTCATTCAGAACAAATGAAGATAAAAAACAAGAAGAAGAAACAATGATTAAAAACTGTTTCACACACAAGTGCACATCCCATCCCTAGTCAAGAGCCTCAAGCATAAACAGAATAAGATCAATCCACATTATAATACCAAGACAGTGAGAGGGAGAAGATCTGTTGTATTACTGTAATAAATATTTCATTGTAATTTTTTAAGGAGGCAAAAAAACGAAACAAAACAAAAACCACCAATCTTCTTCCACCCACCTGGCTGTTTAGTCAGTGCCACTTGCAGTGCAGCATGGTAAGGTGTATCCCCTGCAGTCAGTGTCAGACCTTTTGGGTTAGCTTTCAATACCAGCAGTTTCAGAGCCACCTAGACAGAGGACAATCAATTAATGCACTGTACCATAAACATATTTGGCATTCAGACTTTTGGTCAGCAACAAGGGATACTCAAACATTACTACAGGGTGACTGCTGGACAGACATTCTACAGTGAAACTTTGTTATGGTGAGAGGTCATGTTCCACCATGTCTCGTTTATCCGAGGTCTCGCTATTTCAGGAAAGTCTACGAAAGGCAAGGCAAGGAATTAAAATACCCCACTATGTGCAGGACATATTAACAAGGGAGGCAACCATGAAAAATAGTGGGGTATTTTAATTGTTACCTCCCTTGTTGGGGTGCCGTTATTCGAGTATTTTATCATATAATTAATATAGTTTAAAAAACCGAGTTTTAAATTGTTCTCTCTATTGGCAAAGGTCTCGTTATTAGCAGTGTCGTTAAACATGATGACCCACTGTCTTTTCCAGGGTGAAAAAAACATCTGAAAATGACCCCCATTCTCTGAAAATGGTGTAACAGTCAAAATCTAATTGACTCAACTACATTATATAATTATGAACCATTCTTAAAGCATCATTAACATTTTGTACAATAAATTATTGTATTTCTCAATAAACATTGGCATTCATGCCTTAGTAATCAGTAAACACTGCTAAGGTTATACTAACAATTGCCAAAATCAGTTGTAAATAATTCATGACTGACAAACACCAACCCTGGAATGTGTTGACTACCTGGGTTTGGTCACTTAAGAACACAAATGTTGAAGACAGTTTAGTGCTGTACAATTGTGTTTTTAACCCACATCCTGCATGCTATGGCTTAAAGCATGCTGTCCGGTCACCTTACTCACGGAGAATCTTATCTGGGTCGCACTGACCCTTGCTGATGTATGATGATCACACTACCGCTGTCTGCGTGGTTTGGTTTGTATTTGATCGATCTGAAAACATTCGCTGCTATGCCTTATCATGCTTGATAATGAATTAACCTGCAAAAACCTTAGCCTGTCAGTCTCTAACCAATGATCTGACTTATGATACCAAACTGATAGCTGTAGTTTTTGTGACAACAAAGCATGATAACTAGCCACGCCCTCCCAAGCCCTACACAAATGGTTTCATCCTGATTGACACATACTAATAAACCAATGTGGGCATTTGGGGGCAAAGGTCATTTCAGAGTTTGTTTCTGATTGGTTCTTAGATACAGACAACTCCAGATGGTGGTCAGCTTGTGAGAAAATGAGATAATATTACAAATTTGTTGAGCAACAGTTCACATGTCGATGTTACACCTTTTGATAGCATGGGGAGAGCCTTTGAAAGATTAGTCTTTGTGATTCTGACCAATGGTTCACTGGTTAACATGTCCATGTCACAATGCCTTTGATTTAGAAGAAATACAGTGAGCAATAAGACGGTAGTTATGTTTCAAAGGGGACAGTGACCCGATGCACGAAAATACGGCTTTCGCGCTGCGCGGTTAGCTTGACCTTGCCGTATTGGCACGCCCGTGCAGAGTGAATGAGTGGAAAGTCCATGCAGGTGCTCTCACAGGGTGAGGGTTAATAATTTGGTCTAATTATTTTGTGTCGCAAAAATACAAAGAAACAAACTCAGAACCTCAGGTTCCAGTCTAACACACAAACATTCACAAACTCAGAACCTCAGGCTCCAGACTAACACACAAACATTCACAAACTCAGAACCTCAGGCTCCAGACTAACACACAAACATTCACAAACTCAGAACCTCAGGCTCCATTCTAACACACAAACATTCACAAACTCAGAACCTCAGGCTCCAGACTAACACACAAACATTCACAAACTCAGAACCTCAGGCTCCAGACTAACACACAAACATTCACAAACTCAGAACTTCAGGCTCCAGACTAACACACAAACATTCACAAACTCAGAACTTCAGGCTCCAGACTAACACACAAACATTCACAAACTCAGAACTTCAGGCTCCAGACTAACACACAAACATTCACAAACTCAGAACCTCAGGCTCCAGACTAACACACAAACATTCACAAACTCAGAACCTCAGGCTCCAGATTAACACACAAACATTCACAAACTCAGAACTTCAGGCTCCAGACTAACACACAAACATTCACAAACTCAGGCTCCAGTCTAACACACAAACATTCACAAACTTAGAACCTCAGGCTCCAGTCTAACACACAAACATTCACAAACTCAGAACTTCAGGCTCCAGACTAACACACAAACATTCACAAACTCAGGCTCCAGTCTAACACACAAACATTCACAAACTCAGAACCTCAGGCTCCAGACTAACACACAAACATTCACAAACTCAGAACTTCAGGCTCCAGACTAACACACAAACATTCACAAACTCAGGCTCCAGTCTAACACACAAACATTCACAAACTTAGAACCTCAGGCTCCAGTCTAACACACAAACATTCACAAACTTAGAACCTCAGGCTCCAGTCTAACACACAAACATTCAGTTCCATAAGCTTTAGTGTCAAATAACAGCATAAGTAAAATTTTAAACAAATTTAAACTAAAGGCAGTTTCCAAGATCATCAATGTTAACCCTTTGACTGCCGGACCATTTTTTCCTTAAACTTTCCCTCACTGCCAGAGGGTTTTTGGGAAAACCTCAAGAATTAGGGTGTTACAGAGAGAAATTCATAAAAATTAAGTTTTAAAGAATTTTATATATCCGTAAAAAGGAAAGTTAGAGAAAAATAGAGGAGGTATCAAGTTATGCACTGGCGGTGGCGGTAAGGGTGGTGCTCACTGCAGCTTCGGCATCATCACCAAAATCTGACTTTTTTTTCATTTTATGTAATAAAATCTAGCTCTGAACTCTATAATGGCTCTAAAATCCTATTAAAAATCATTGGAAGTCATCAGAGAAAGAAAAAAATACATTTTAAAAGAACGGGTCACACCACCTAACCCTCAGCACCATCCTGGTGACTTAGAGTGAAAACGACAACATTGTGAAAAAAAGTGGAAATTTAGTAAAAAAAAAATTCATAAGTAAGTCGATCACTTATAACAATTTTCTTTGCTTGCAAGAAGACAATTTGAAGGTAATTATGTGCCCTGTCCAGTGGTTTGTACTATTTGGTGGTGGTGGGGGACGTGTCATTGCATCCTTATGTAGATCTCGTGCTGTAACCCAGCCTAGCTCTTGATCGGCATCTAGATCTAGATTGACATCGCCCGCGGGACCAAAATCCCTCAACGAAACCGATGCAGATCTTCCATTATTCACCCCTGTGGCTTTAGAACTCTCAAAATCACTATTTTCTTCGTCAGACGACCGAAAAAATGTCAGAAATGAGTCGTTCTCAACTTCTGAATCACTAGAGGAACCGTAAACAAACCTCGTCGTTAGCTCGATCGAAAATCGCGCAGAAAAAACGAACGGCTCGGAGAAAAATAATAAATGTCCCACCAAATTCTTTCTTGTCCAATCGGGAATAAGATTTTTCGACTTCCGGTGCCCGAACTACGCTGCTAGTGGGTGTATTTCCTGTTTATAAACGGTCGGTCTAGGCGCACGAATTCGTGCGACTGGCAGCTGATCGCTAGTCGGCGATTTGGCGCACGAATTCGTGCGCTCGGCAGCCAAAGGGTTAATTCTGTTCATGGTAGTTAGGACACAGAATACATCCATGACAATTTCAACTTTCTTCCACATTATTCAGGACACAAACCTGCCACTCAGAGTTCCTCATAGCCTCCTCCAACAGAGAAGCTGATGTGTCTAAATCCATTGTTGCACCATTATTTGACAGGAAGTTGATCATGTCCACCTTGGCAGCTTCCCCGCCCTGAAATGTTCGATCTTTGACAAGGTCCAGCAGGGAAATGGATTTGGCAAAGTTGGGCAACATCTCGTCTCCTCTGTCTTGCCTGAACTTGGCGACCAGCAGTTCCATTTGTCTCCATTTCTTGGACTGGGCTAAAGTGTTGAGGATTTCTCTACAATTTGCTGCAGGAATCTGGGCAAGAGTTGATGGAATGTCTGCAGAAATAAAACATAACACAAACTTTGATTAATTCTCTTTCCATTCATTTCTTTTAAGGACTCAATTATTATCATAATATAGTAAGACACTCCATTCTGTTTTAATCCCACTCCTCACATCCCCTTTCCTTGTCTTGCTTGAGCAAAAGTCCTCAATGTCACTAGAGATTAGTCATTGAGTCAAAAATTGTGAGTCACCATACCTGGGGTCAAATCAGATGTCAGGAGACTGACTATTCTGTCAATACTGCCACGTTTCAGTGTCTTGTGCCTTGGATCTGCGAAGTGCTTCATCCTGACAATGGTTACCAAGTGTCTGTAGGCTGAAATTTACAACAACAAACAAAAGGAGGGGGGGGGGGTGTTAAAATATTTGCCCAAATTTCTTCAGGATTTGTGCAATAACAAGAAGAATAATTCAGCCATACATCACATCAACTTCTTCTGACACACTCAACTTCAGTCCAAACACATGCAATGTCTTATAAATTACACCTTATAAATTTTTGCCACAGAGAAATGTATAATAATATAAGAGTGAATTGCTAAATTACACACCGAGACAACCACAAAGACTTAGAAAAAAGCCTTTTCACCTAAATTTCTCCAAAATAATGCAGTTTGATATGGGGAAATGAAATTATGAATATATACCTGTCTTGTACTCATCAAGGACAATTTCCAAAGTTGAACCTTACCTTTTCCATGTTGTTTTATGTATGACATTCTTAGCTTTTGCAAAAGTTTGCTCTTCTGGTGATATCTCTGGGTAGTTTGGCAGTATAGCCAATGTGCCCTACACAGCGTTCAATCATCATGGTATATAAGATAATGGAGATCAAGAGGCTGGGCAAAGCACAGTTCTGTAAGGCCAGGCCTGGGCTACCTTGCCATTCCACTTGTATAAATATAGAGCACACTGTCATTCATCACTTTCCTTAGGATCGAGTAGTTCTTGGAAATTGGATTTTTCTCATATTTTCAAGTCCCTGGTCTTATTGGGGGGTAGGATCGAGTACCTAGTCTTCTCGGATAAGGACGTTGCGCACGTTAATGATACCTTGGCAGTTGGAAATCGTAAAGAGCAGGCCGAAAGGCCGCTGCCCGGGCAAAATTTGAAATTAATAGATTAAAATTTATCCATATCATCTCCCCCCCCCCCCCCCCCCCCCGCCAGAACAAGAAATAATAAAACAAGTAAAGTGAGGTGTAAATGCCAAGGGCAGCGAACCTCCTAAAATAAAGACCTCAAATCATTCATCACTTTCCTATTTACCTTCAGCAAAGTTCTGCCTTTTCCGGTTTTCTTCAGCCTTCAACAACAATCTCTCACAGTCATCACATTCTCGTGACTGGGGATCCCTGACTGGTTTTTCTGCCTCTTTTTTCTCCCCATTTCTTCTGTTTCTTTTATTCTCTCCAAAAACTTCTGGGAGTTTTTGTTGATCATTCCTTGCAGCTCCAGGTTTGCTGCCTTTCATCATGGCATTGTCTGAGAAAATACAAGACTTTTCTTTCAAATATATCAGACGAATATTTACACATCATCAGTGTGAAATGGAAAATCTTCATAGGGCTGAAAATGGGCCAAAACCATTTGACAGGCCTAAATCTGGCTGTAATCTTTCATGTTTCAAGTTTTTTATACAATCTGATACATGAAAATATACTGGCCTGGGGGAAGAAAATCTGGGTAGGGCTGAGAGCCACCTTGAGAAGGACAGTTTCCTCCTACGTAACATGGCAAAATTCAGCAATTCCAAGGATCTGATCTTGCGTACTTTTTCCACAAATAATTGTAATTACCTTTATCTAGAAATACATTCAAATGCAATATCAGAGTTCCTTCACCTCTGTGAGAAAGTTTCTATGGGGCATCTCCCCAGCTAAGATGTTAAGTTCAAAATATCGATATCAAGATTTTGTACTTTTTGGTTAGTTTATCCATTTAGGAATACTATTTTACTAACCATATGCCAATTTTGAATGTTTATAACCCTGAAATATACCTTTTAGTGAGTTGGGGGTCAAGAAAAAGGCACAAGAATCATGCCATTGGGCCACAAAATTAGCTTTAAATAACATCTCAGTGTCGCCATCAAAAACCACAAGTTTTAGTGAATACTTGATATCAAGACCTTTATTTATATGTTGCCCACATGTCTAGGTCAAGGTAACAGGCTTGAGACATCCCATTCCCTTTTATACAAGGATACAATACCACTTTATTGCCATAGTAAACAACCTTCACCTCACTTCTATTTCACTGATTGGTCGACTGTAAACGCAGCAATAAATTGAGCCTTCTCATTGGCAGGGGTGAAGGTCATATAACTTATACTACCCCCCCCCCCCAAACCCCTTCCATCCTCCCTACTCCTCTGTACACATTTGTCATAAACCTTTGGTAGTTTGCAAATCATTGTTGAGGCCCAGCATACCAAGCAGGGATGTTTTGAGCTGAGTAACACTTTTCAATAACATTTTTAGTCAAAAATGCTTTCAAATGTGATTTTCTCGAATTGTACTTTTGATCAGTAATTTGTGAACTATTTTTTTTAATTTATTGACCAACTGGTTTAACAACATGTTTGAACAAATTAAAATACAGAAGTGAAATTTGTTTACCTCTGATTAAAAAAATTTTTTTTTTAATCATTTTTTTTGTCATAGAAAATAGGGGAAAATGGAATTCCACTACATACCGTTTTCAAAACTCATAAGATCTGCAGAAGATATCAAAATTCTCTGCTGTCTAAAGTTTTTAATTGGATTGAATAAGACCTAAGAGAAGTTTCAAATAAATCCAGTAAAATTTGGTGAAGCCTTTCTATATTGAAGTTGGCACTTTTTGGGGACTCAAAATCCAAAATGGTGCATTTCCATTGCAACCATATGACAAATCAAAGCTTTTTACCTTTTTCCCTGCTAATTCAGACATCCTGAATCTGATTATAATACTTACAGTTGTCTATTTCTCATAATAACAAAAATCACATTCAGGACACCCCCCCCCCCCCCCCCTTCTAACATTCCAAGGTTATCTAAACACGGGAAAATGAGAGAAAAATGACAACGAAAATGAAAACTGAGATCAGACTTTCTCTAGACATGCGAATTCCAAGGTTATTCCAGGGCTTTTCCACTATTTCTCAGGCTTTTCCAGAATTCCATGGAATGCCAGTGCTACACAGAAATCCTGAATAAAATTGTTGCAGGGAGTTTATCATCTGTCAAATATTCTGCTTTCAGAATAGATAGATTTCGATATCACTGGATATTCCATCTCAACATCAGTTTCACTTCTTTTAAATTCCTAAATTTTCCACCCCAGATGAAGTAGCCCCTACAGATTGTCTCCTTAGTACTGTCTTATTCCATTTCCACATCAGTGAATTCCGAGAAAAGTACTCGCAGATCAATTTCTCTACCCTTTAAAATCTACTCCCAGAGGTGAGACACCCTTGTGATTGATTGGTGGGGATGACAGACTACAGTTTATGGCCATCTTATGGTCTTCTCTCAAGGTTTGTACAAAGTGGAGAGAGAGAATCAAGTACATGTAGTACTGGGGGAGACCAGATGACTGGGGAAGATTATGTTAACTCTTGTTAACTACACAAGCATGCCTTTACCAGCTTTCTCCTGCTTTTTATATGCTTTTGAATATTATTATAAGTAAAAGTATAAATTGTAGCAGGCAGCAAAGGAGTAGAGAGAGTGGATGACCATGTGTTCCGATTAGTTTTTTTTTTTTTTTAAAATGTTTTTCAAAACTTGTTTGAATGATTCTTCTGTAGATTTTGAATTGGCCATCAGGCCCACAATAAACTTGCAATTGAACTTTATTTTTTTCAACAATTCAAAGCTTCCCTTTAGAACTTTCAGAAACAAAAATTATGAATGTTACGTGGCCATGCAAACATGAGTGCCTGCAGTAATCCTTTCATCCCACCCTACAGACCCACAAATAATACCCAACTTAAAAAAAACACAAAAAACTTAGTCTCTGCCACTGAATCTCCGTCCCACTGCCAGCGACCCACAATAACCCTTCGAGTGCAAAACAACCTGCCCTACTCAGGACCAAACAGCTCTCCTGAGGACTCTAGGAGCATGCTGAAAGAGAAAGGAAGCCAGAAGCCCTCAAACCTTTCACCAAGCCCTCAAACCTTTCATCATCCCCTCAAACCTTTCACCAAGCCCTCAAACCTTTCATCCCCCCCTCAAACCTTTCACCAAGCCCTCAAACCTCTCACCAAGCCTCAAACCTTTCATCATCCCCTCAACCCTTCACCAAGCCCTCAAACTTTTCATCATCCCCTCAAACCTTTCATCCCCTCAAACCTCTCACCAAGTCCTCAAACTTTTCATCATTCCCTCAAACCTTTCATCATCCCCTCAAACCTTTCACCAAGCCCTCAAACTTTTCATCATTCCCTCAAACCTTTCACCAAGCCCTCAAACTTTTCATCATCCCCTCAAACCTTTCACCAAGCCCTCAAACCTTTCATCATCCCCTCAAACCTTTCACCAAGCCCTCAAACTTTTCATCATCCCCTCAAACCTCTCACCAAGCCCTCAAACCTTTCACCAAGCCCTCAAACCTTTCATCATTCCCTCAAACCCTATCAACATGCTTCAAACATTTCATCATGCCCTCAAACCTTTCCCCACACCCTCAAACTTTTCATTATGCCCTCAAACCTTTCACCAAGCTGTCACGAGCTGGGTTAGGTATTTGGGGATATAACTCGACTGCACAAGAGGCAGCTAACGCACACTCGGACTAATACACTCAAACACACAAGAAATTACTAGATAAACAAAAGTATACGTTTGTCAGGCCAGCTGGGCCGTAGTATTATTACATAAAATCTAAACAATACAATCAAAATAGAGGTCCGTTAAAAAAAACAAAATTCCAATTACTAACTTATCCTAAACTACCACTAGATGTAACTATGTTTCATTATCCTAACTTAACTGCAATTACTGTATAAATGATCTAGTATATTTATGTAAAACAGGGTATCAAGTTAAGGTAACAACGGAGTCGTCACTGGCCGTTACCAGGCGAACTCTCCAGGAATTATATTATCAAACTTACAGAAGCACAATTTCTGCTTTGTAAGTAATTAACCAACTTCTATACATGACACTCAATCAATTCAGTACGACATCTTAATCTCAACATGTTTCTGCCGTGACCCGCCACAAGCTAAAAGCAATTCTTGCGAGTGCAATGCTGATATCTCCTTCTACGTTACATAAGCTCGTCCATCGAGTTCAGAGCTGCGGGTTCTTTCTCTCTCTCTCTCTCCAAATTAGCAATCAGACAGCTACGGATCATTTACCATTGACACATCCACTGGGATGTGAGTGTGAAATCAGGAAATTGCAGTGTGGACTCATTGGTCCGTCCACCCAGACCTTCTTTAGAGCTCTTCTTTTTGTCGGCTCTCTCGGCTAGCCCGATGACATGTGGACTGCCTCTCTTCGTGGCCCATAGTTCTGGCACTAGCATCAGCCGGAATGCTTCACGGGAAGGACGCAAATCTTCTCGTATGTACTCAACTAATCTTGGCTTCTGCACAGCCTTATATACTGGTCTCCATTCCCGGTGAGATCGCTCCGCAGCCCAATCACTCAATAAACTCATTGGCCAATCACCCCCAGCTCAGTATGTTAATTCTGCACTATCACTAGTCAGCTGGCCTGCAAAACTTGTCTAGTCATGTCCCACCAGACATAATAATGTCGGTAATTAAAACCTTATCTCACCCCTCCTTCACTACTCCAAATCACGGACAGCAAAACTTAAAGCGTGATTCCAATTCTTCAACTCACAATTTCCTACTCAAAAACAACAACTCACGTGGGACCGTTCGAGGTCACAAGTTACGATTCTCGGCGTGCTAATGAGTAACGCATTCCTGACCCCGCATGACATTTTAATCGCTATCGACTCTTGACACAAGCCCTGAAACCTTTCATCATGCCTGAAACCTTTTCAACGTGCCTCAAACATTTCATCATGCCTCAAACCTTTTCATCATGCCCTCAAACTTTTTCATCATGCCTCAAACCTTCCATCATGCCTCAAACCTTTCATCCTGCCTCAAACCTTTCATCATGCCTCAAACCTTTCATCCTGCCTCAAACAATTAAGCATGCACTCTGAACAGAGACAGGTGACCAGGATGAGGACATTCCAGAGGGCTTTGGTGTCACATTCATTAATTTCTGCTCCAAAATAAAATTTCACCGCAAAATGCTTTTAAAAATAGTAAAAAAAAAAAGTTTACCTCGTTTCATATATTCCAGTAAAACTACTTTGACTGGGTCTGAGCTGCTAGCAAGATCCACAGCTTTTTTGTGATTTTTGTTTCCAGCCATGACATCAACACCTTTTTGTAGTAAAAATTCAGTCAGAAATACCCGTGTTTTATCTGGTCCCTGTCAGGAATGATGAACATATTGATGATTTATGGGTGGGACTGGCAAAACAATGTTGTGTAAAAGAATCCATTTGTAATTTTCATGTCAAAATGTCTAGAAAAGGCTTTGTTGAATGCCTGATGTCAAGATAATTCATGAAGTTTGCATGCAAGCAATTTTCCCACTGTAAGTAAATGAGAATTGAAATATCATTTGTTAAAATTGCAAACTGTGTCAGACCAGAATTTTCTGGTTCTCATTTTTTTATATACCAAATCAAATTTTTCTTCCTTTGACCGACCGACAGAATATACGCCATTCGAGTCCCGTAAAAGAAAGATCAAAAGAAACCCTTGAATTTGTCCTGTTAAACTCCAAGGGTGAAGAACAAACCGTGTAAGTCAATCCAGCATGGCAGTTTAGGTATTCAGTCAACTGTATGTGTCTGGCATGCTCCCCAGCTGTGCAAACCATGTAAGTCCATCTGCATAAGTTTGAGCTCATTGATTGATCAAATGTATCCACACCTTTCATCTGTTATGGTTTCCAGTTATTTTGATCCCCATTTGATGGCTGTACAACAAGCAATTACAAATGACGATAGTTTTTCCTCTCTTGTGTAAAATTTGATTTCAGCGACATACACAAGTTGTGATTTTTACGATGATCTGTAAAAGGAGAATTAACTATCCTACAGAGAACACAGAAAGAAATATGTATTTACTTATGTGTATGTATATGTAGGAATACAAAAGATGAATCAGTGACACCTACTTTGAGACTTGCCAAATGATGCAGCACAGTATTTCCTTTATTGTCCTTCAAATTTCTGTCATTGTTGGGTATGACTTTTTGTTCTATGACATATGAAAGCAATTGTGTTGCCTCTGAATCTACCACTTTGTTCATGATGATTGTAGTGGGGAAACTGCCTGACAGCACAAAGATGGTGATAGTTGCATGGAAGTAGGTGTCCCCTGGGTCAAATTTCAAGGTTGTATGATCAGCACCAGAGATTAAGAACCACAGAACAAGGCCAGTGATCCATCTGGATTTAACAAAAGAGAAAAAGTGTAGAAATAAACTGTGAAATCTGTTTGAAAGGAAAAAACAAAAACACTGAAAATTTCACACGTACAGACTGCATTACATTAAAGAACCAAAACCTTGCACTGAAAATGGAGGCCATTTGTTGCCTGCTCACCACTTTTCATTTCCCTATCCCCAGTAGACCATGCTGCTCTATCCTATCTTCACTGTCTACAAAACTTGACATAAGGTCCTAATAATATGGTTTAACAAAATTTCTGAAAGTATCTCTCACCTCTGAAAGTCAAAGTAGATACTGACGTGGTATAAAGTCAATCCAACACACTGTAATGTTTAACTGCAAAATTTTACAAGCAATTCTCTCAAATCACCTTGGTGAGGAGACAGAATAAAGCAGTGCCATGGCAACAATTGTCAAATGGTAATACAAAACAATTCTGTACCCTGAAAAATAAAAAACCATTTCTAAGCTCTGCAGACCTGCCAACAATTTCCCAACTGCTAAACTGTAATCTCAACCACCGACTCAATATTTATTCTTAACCCCTTCACTGCTACATGATTTCCCCCCCCCCCCCCCCATATGCTGAAAAAACATCTTAGTGCATAAATCTACAGCTTACATGGTTTTGGTAGGATGTACAATGAATATCAGCAATTTTAGGGTGTGTGTTATAAATCATAATCATAGTGCACTCACATTACTGATTTTTGGATGCACGGTGCATGACAACAGTGCAGTCAAGCAGTCAGTAACAATTCAAAGAGAAATATGACCTTGATCTTGAAAGTGTAGGTCATTATCACCATAAATAACTCACTTGTTTGAACCCAACTTGTCTGCCTTGCAAAAAATGTCAAGCTTGATGTCATGAGGTATCCTGGGACCATCTCTCATTTGTTTGTACACAAATTCTGCAATGTCCCATCTATCATTCACAATGAATTTGTATGAGAGATCTGCCCATGTCTCACTAGGAAGATCTCTAATGTTTGCAATGGCTGAACTGGGATCTTCCCCTGTCAAAGAAAGATACACAACATCAACACAAATGAGGTAGAACACTGGCCTAATGGACAAATACAATACTTTACTTTTCCAATTCCATGGCTATGTGAAGTCAGTTCAGATGGCCAAGAATATGCAGGTTTTCAGCAGTTCTGTTTTGCCTAGATCTAGGCATTAGTGACATCTATATCCAGAGATCTATTCCGCCACATGATAAGCCTTGCCACCAAGTACAAGATAATTCTTATTCTTTTGTACTATTCTTCAAAATGTTAATGCACTTTATGCAATGAATCTCACTCTCTCTCTTTCTCTCTCCCTCCCTCTGCTCTTCCACCTCTTGGCCTCTCTCTCTCATTACCGGTTGTAAAATAACACGATGAGATGTGACGCATGTCACTGGGAGCACAACCAGAGGTGTAAATAAGTGGAGTTGTTTTGTGCTAAATTATGCACACCTTTTAACTGCAAAAACAAAGTAAGCATTTTGATGACCAACTGGGAAAGGGGAAATATCCCAGCAAGAGGGCAAATTCATTAAAAGCTACAAATGTGGATATTTTCACCACCTCTGGGAGAGGATGGATACAAAAAACTCATGAGCTTTTAATTATAAGCATTTTAAGAGCACCTACATGCGGTAGGTAAATATCTTATTACCAATATTGCTAAACACAGTCCCCACTACTATTATTGTCAGTCCTCTTTCATGCTGTTTCTGGTTTGCTATTGACACAGTACAGGTTGTGCTGACCACACTGGTTTTTGAATTTTTAAAATCAGATGATAAATACAAAAGTTATGACTGTTTAAAGGCTTCGTAACTGCACACTGTGCGGCTAGTGTTGCTCAATATTATACAATATCGACATGTTCCAGCAAATCTGATTGCGGTTTTGACTTTACCATGGTATTTCCCATAAAATTTTCCTTCTGAGTGCAAAGTTTCATATTCCTATTTCCATAAAAAAATGTGTTACTAATTTTTTAAAGCAAAATTCTACAAACATGTTTTCCATGGTCACCTAAATAGATTATAATATAACCTATATGATTGCACAATCATTTTTATCAAATTTTCATCAGGAATTTCATTGATTTTCGTGCCATTAAAAGACTATAACTTCTTTATTTTTTATTCGATTTTAAAAACTCAAAAAGCGGCTCATTTCAAATTTGATAGGCTTTCATTCCACACGAAGAAAATGTCTTTTTGTTCAGTAATAAAAAATGCTTTAGCCTGACTACCAAAAGACAGTCCCAGACCATAAAAGAATGTTAAACTTCATAACTTTATCAAACACAATAAGTCGGTATTGGCAGATGCTTTAATAATGCAAAGCCTTTCTACTGCTATATGCTATATGCATGACAGAGCAAAATACCCAAAGTTTTCACTCAATGCAATTTTATTCTTATCACATGCCTTCACCATGGCATTTGTCCATACCCATCAATTCAACACATAAGCAAAAAGTACTTGCCTGATGCATGAATGGTATCTATAAGATCATACAAGATTTGCTCTCGAAGAACTGAAGGATCAGTCCTCTCCAGTCTGTGGTATGCATTCAAAAAGGCTCCAGCAGCTTTCTGCCATTTTTCTTGTGCTTGGAAGGCTTTTGCAACTCTAAAATGGCCCTTTGATAAGGAAATAACTTCACATTCAGAAACGAGAGAAATTTCCAAGTTTTCTACCTTACATACCAGTAATCAAAGTGACAGTTGCTGAAAACATTCAATATATTATCATGCAACATGACAAGAAAAAAAGGTCTAGAAATATCGGCAATTTCATTTTGGATTCTCATCACATTCTCATACTCAGTGGAGAAAACAGTATTTTTCATTTAACTACAGATTCTTGAATGAACTCATTCCAGCCTGTTGCTCCACCTATGTGGGACAGCCTATTTCCACTGTGAAATGGACCCCATAAATCTGCAGGAGACACATTACACAATTTGTGTAGCCGCCCGACCAAATGAGGCATACCTCAGCACCGCCCGATTCCACAAAATCGTTACAAGGCATCATAAGGGCAATTTTATCGATTTTGCATTTTCAGCATTTTTGAAAAGTTTAACCTCTTAACTATTCCTTTTCCAAATGATAATCCTGTTTGAGAAGGGTAAATGTCTTAAAACTGACTATGAATTGAGTTACCATCAATAATTTTGACTAAAAGCTGAAACTCTAAAAGCATTTTTCTCAAAACTGTGGTTGTGTCACTTCCAGTCTTTGAGAGGTCATATCTTCTCTGATCATTAAATTACGGCAACATTTTTTTTACCACATGAAAGGACTTTGAATAATCTATTTAGTGATACCAATATCTCCATACCACCAAAATGCACAAAGTGCCTCATTTTGTCGGGCGGCTACACATTTCTCCTGTGTTTTTCCCACAAGACATGCCAGACTCAGTTCACACCCGGGAGGGATTACTTGACAAGACAAATTGAAAAATCTGGCCAGAAGGAATGCTTACTATTAAATTTACAGAAGTCTAAGCAAGATCACATCCAATGAACAGCTGATCTTACAAGTGAACACAAAGTTCAAAATGAAATTGACTCTTTGTTCACAGCTTCAAACAGACCAAATGTTTCACAACTTGTGCTGACAGTACAAAACATCACCAAAGTCCAAAGCAACAAACTAAAGTACATAAAAACAACAAACCAAAGCCCAACAAAAAAGACAGACAAAAACATTTTTCCTATAAATGAAAATCCAGATATAGACAGAAGTTATTTTTGTCTGTTTTTTTTTTTTATTTCTGAAAAAACATCATTTTTTTACACAGGCGTTTCCCATTGCTTGATTAAAATTGTCTTCACAGGGGCATTTGAAACACACAAAAAAAAATTTTTTTAAAGTTAGGTTTCAATGCTTGTAGATCTAAAACTAAACAGGTTGAAGTGACCCAAATCTTGCTTTCACCTCATCAAAGATCAGCTGGCATTGGATTATCTTAACAAGTATGATACACATAGAGTGGACTGTAGTCTCAAGACACTGAAGTCACCAACCTTAAACCAGTTAGGACGGTAGTCAACATTTCTCTTGGCATCTTCCAGGAACTTGTCAGCAATTCCCAATTTGGACCAACATTCAGCACGATTGCCATACAAAATGGCCAGGTTGTGTCCATCTTCATCATTCAGAACACCTGGAATTATCACGAAATGCTCAACTTTTGTTTTGTTTTTTTCTCTGGTTGGTCACCCACATAGCTTGCTTTTTAAATATAAATTTGTCACAGCCCAGGAGATTCTCTATTCACAACAAGACAAAAACTGGAGCATACATGCATTACTTTCATTCCCCATGGGTAGGAATAGCATCTTGTCTGTTGCTTGACCAAACCACCAATTATCTACTGGAAAAATTTTTACAGGAGAAAAAAAAACTATACACAAACTGACTGACAGCACAGAGTTGTTTTCAACTGTATGCTACGATACTGCATTTCTCAGTGTGGTGGCTGGTATGTATTGGTGACATAACAGTAATGCAATTTGGGAGATAGACGGACTGTGCACAGTTTCTTGTTGGCAGTGAAATGAAGCCAAACTCCTTGTGTGCGTGATAGGTCATATGACAAATAAATTTTGTGCATTATGTTTAAAAAGTAAACTAACTTGTATTTCTTTCACCATTATAAAGATCATTTCAGAATAACATGCCCAAAAAGTAAAGTGACACAGTGGGGGGGGTAAGCAAACCATATGATGCAACTGACGTCATTGGGTGCTTGGTTAACATAAGATGGCATCAGCAGACTACTGGTCAATGATATTTTGTACATGATTCTGTGTAGTTTGTCAGGTGTGGAATTTGGAATGGGCATTAAAAATTTTGCTCAGTCTCAAAATTTTAATATGTAACTCATCTAATAGGACAATGTATATCCACGTTCTGGCTTGATGGTGCAAAAACGTGAAAAGTGAAAATTTGCAGACATAAATTGTCAGGCCATGACATTGATAATACAGTAGACAATGGTTAAACCGAAATCGGCGGGACCACGGGTTTGTTTTCGGTTTAGACAGAGTTCTGGTTTAGCGACAGGTGGCTTGAAAAATGCCAGTTTCAAGAGAGGCAGCCTAAATCACTACCATAGAGGACAAATAATGTAGGTGCACAGGCTAAACAGACTCAACACGTCCTCGCTTGCTCGGTGTTTTTGACTGAGCGTGAGGATGGGTGATTGCTAAGGCCTAGGCACACTCAAAGCAATGGATATGCTGGTGAATGTTGACTAACTCTCAGAACAGGGAGACATGCGTGTGGACGGACAATACAGAACTGCCGTCCCGCCGATTTCGTTACCGTTACCGTATACGATGCCAGCGCGATAACTAGTGTTGTCTCTCTGATGTCATACATTTTACATGAAAGGTCAGTCGCGATGCGCCAGACGTAACGTCTGCTGCCGTGTGACTTCGGAATCGTGAGTATATGGGTCTCCCTCCCTCTCCCCCATCCCTGTAATGCTGCCGCTTCCATGTAGGCCTAACTACGGGGCAGAACGAAGCATGCGCTGCTCTTATTTTTTTTAGTGGGGGGGTAGTGGGGTGATACAGTGACTTGACTCGATGTATGGCAAATCACAGTGGACCGGCCACTGAATCCAGCAATTTTCTTTTCGGTTTAACCATAGGGTTATTTCGGCTTAGCGCTAGTTTGTTAATTAAGATAAAGAGGGAAAAAATCGGGGATTCTTTATTTTCTTTTGGTATAGCGCTAGTTTTGGTTTAGCCATTTTCGGTTTAACTGTTCTCCACTGCATAAAATATAACAGATAAAAATAAATAAATGCTGATTAAACAACACAATTGTATCATCAATAACTCTGTCAATATCCTTCACTGATAAAAAGCAACTACAGGGCTTAACTCAACAAAAAGTGATTGTCAGAATACAAAGAGCCAGAAGTTTCTTCAGGATTTCCACACAAATTTTGTCATTACCAGGTGACAACTGTCTAGCTTGTGAATCCTTTTCCAAGCTTTGAATTGCCTGTGTGTACAAGTGAATTGCAGACTGATAGTTGTTGGCATCTTTATACACTTGATTGCCTTCATCTTTCAGCTGTTTCCAGGTTTTTCTCCCTGTGTTGGCCGACACAGAAGGTCCTGTGAAAATATGTATCAGATCCATTGGTCACAGTTTTGTTTAAAAGAAAACATTAAAACCAATTACCCCAAAAATACTTTAATAGATCATCCTCTGTTTGGTCCATGAACTAAAGACAATTTACTGAAGACTGAGACCAGTCTATCTATACAAAAAAAATGTAAGAAAACCCCTTTGTTCCCTATGGACTCAAAAACTACTGGACGTATTGAACTGAAATTTGGCACACACAATTGTACGATACTGACCAGTGTTCCTATGTACATAAGCATAAAAAAGCTTATGGGATTCGTGAGTTATTCCAATAATGCGATAAGAATGGAACAGTAAATTTGCGAGAGCGTTTGATCCGAATTGTACGTCCGTTAACCTATGACCTCTTTCTTTGTTAATCGCTTTTCCACTTCCGGCCCGGAATTCGATTCATAATCACAGTAGCTAGATCTAGCATGCACTGATGCAGCATGCCCCCTAAAAAACGTACTATCGGTAGGCATACGCCAAAAGCCAGAAATGTTCGTCAAAGAAGAATACCAGATAACCAAAATCTAGATCTAGATCTACAAATTCGCCATGCACTGATGCAGCATGCCCCCTAAAAAACGTACTATCGGTAGGCATACGCCAAAAGCCAGAAATGTTCGTCAGAGAAGAATACCAGATAACCAAAATCTAGATCCAGATCTACAAATTCGTCAGCCCCTGGCATTGTTAGACCCTGCAGGTAACGCTGTGACTGTCACTGAAAATGAGAAGAAACCAGAAGAGGCACACGTGCTTTCGACAATGTCAACTGAATGCAGTCACTGCAATGCCAGGTTATTTACTGAGGAAACTAAGAGTCTGTGTTGTGGCAATGGTAAGGTTTCCCTCCCACCACTGCAAGATCCCCCAGATCTACTAAAGACCTTACTCACAGAAACAACTTTTGCGGCAAATCATTTTCGATCTAATATAAGAGCATTCAATGCCAGTCTCGCATTTGCATCACTCGGTGTGACGGGATATTCTACCACCTGGAGTGTACACTTTTCGCATTCAAGGAGCTGTGCATCATAGGATAGGACAACTTCTACCTGAAGGTAATAACAGACCTGCATTCGCACAAATTTATATTCATGACACTGAAAATGAGATGGCAAATCGATGTGCATGGAATGAGGATTTACATGTAGATATCATGCAGAAACTTCAAGATATGTTGCACTCAGTCAATCCATTTGTCCGTCAATTTTTTAATGCGGCCGAGCAAATCCGTCTCGCAGCTGACAGAGGAGGTGAAGTCCGAATGGTGCTTAAAGCCGATTCTACAAAGGATGCACGAAGGTATAATTTACCAACAGCTTCAGAAATTGCTGTCCTGCTGCCAGGAGATGACAACACACGTGCATGCCCCAGGGATATTGTTCTCTATCGTCATCCTACTGATCATCCACAACGTGAGTCACTCATGCGCATCTGTGAATATCACCCTCACTATGATAGTTTGCATTATGTTCTACTCTTTCCGAGGGGAGAAGATGGATGGCAGACTGGAATTTCACACCAGGCCAATAGGAAGGGACAAGTCACCCCAATGGAGTTCTATTCCTATCGATTAATGGAAAGGGGAGACTTTAGCATATTACATCACAGTGGCCGACTTTTTCAGCAATATGTTGTCGATCAGTTTGCAAAAATGGAACAACAGAGACTCAGGTTTTTGAGGTTCAACCAAAACACCTTGCGTGCAGAACTCTATCAGGGCCTTGCTGATGCTGTGGCTGCTGGAGACACAGATGGTACATCTATTGGCCGAAAAGTCATACTGCCAGCAACATATGCCGGAAGCCCATGTAACATGATGCAGTTGTATCAGGATGCAATGTCGATTGTACGTGCCTTTGGAAAGCCTGATTTGTTTATTACATTTACATGTAATCCATCCTGGCCTGAAATAAAGAGGGAGTTAAGGGGTCGACAGGAGGCCAGTAACCGTCCAGATTTGATTGCTCGCATATTCAGATTAAAGATGCAAAGCTTTATGAACGACATACTGAAGAAGAAAATCTTTGGACCAGTTATTGCCTATGTTCGAGTCATCGAATTTCAGAAAAGGGGTCTTCCTCACACACACATGCTCCTTATACTGGATAATGATCACAAACCAAGAACAACAGAGGATATAGACAGGATAGTGAAAGCTGAACTGACAAACGACCCTGTTCTTAAGGATTTGGTGAAGACACACATGATGCACGGGCCATGTGGTGCTGCCTTTCCAAACAGTCCCTGCATGGTTGACGGAAAATGCAGTAAGGAATTTCCAAAGACCTATGCAGACAGTACATCATTCATCACTTCATCATACCCAAAGTACAAACGGCCTTGCAATGACATCTCAGTGGACAAACAGGGTGTTTCTTTGGATAACAAGTGGGTAGTGCCATACAACCCATACCTCCTCTCAAAGTACAGAGCCCATATCAATGTTGAAGTATGCAATAGTGTGACTGCTGTGAAATACCTATACAAGTATGTGTACAAGGGACATGATAGAGTAATGATCCACTTCACTACTTCAGATGATGAAATCCAGAGATACGTGGATGCCCGCCACTTTGTTTGGGATAAAACTGCCTGCTGCTGGAAACCAAGACAGAGGGATATAAAATGTATTGGCAGATTATACTGTGCAACTCCAGCGGAAGGAGAGCGTTTCTATCTGCGAGTGTTACTGCACAATATTAAAGGTGCCATTTCATTCAATGACTTGAAGACTGTGAGAAACGGCCACCTATCACATTCCTTTAAAGAGGCCTGCTACATGAGAGGATTACTCGAGAGTGATGAGGAGTGGAAGGTTTGCCTTCAAGAAGCATCTCAGTATGCTATGCCAGCTCAAATGCGACAGTTGTTTGCAATGGTTTTGGTCTTCTGTGACCCTGTGCAGCCATTACTGTTGTGGCAACAATTTGAAGTAGCCTTGACAGAAGATTATTTACACAGAAAGTTTCATCAGTCACGTGCACAACCTGACCAATGTTGCTCAAACATGGCCCTCCATGAAATTAATGAAATTCTGCATACTCATAACAAGTCTGTAGAGGATTATTCTTTGCCGCAGCCAACCACGAATTCTGCTGGCATTACCACTCAAGACAACTGGAATGCAGATGAAGAGAGACAGAAAGCTGCTGCCTGGATAATTTCTATGAATGCAGATCAACTTGCAGCATTCAATCAAGTGATGGAGGCTGTACTTTCTGTAAATCCACAACAGTCATTGTTTTTTATTGATGGGCCAGGCGGCACTGGAAAGACTTTCTTATACAACACATTGCTGGCAGAAGTACGGGGCAGAGGACTGGCCGCATTACCCATGGCATCATCTGGAATTGCTTCTGAACTTCTCGATGGCGGCAGAACAGCACACTCAACATTGAAGATACCTATTCCAATTAATGCATCAAGCATGTGCAGCATATCCAGAGGCTCTGAAGCTGCTGCTCAGATACGGGCTTGCAGCTTATTGATTTGGGATGAGGCACCGATGACAGACAAGCAGGTATTTGAGTGTGTGGACAGATCGTTTCAAGATGTCATGGGTAACACTAAGCTTTTTGGCTGCAAAGTTATCGTCCTTGGTGGAGACTTTCGTCAAGTTTTACCTGTGGTGCGACATGGATCTGAGGGTGACATTGTCAATGCAACTTTGAAATCATCGTATTTGTGGCAGTATGTCAAGATAATGAAGCTGACACAAAATATGCGAACAAACAGCAACGATGGCTTCGACACTTGGTTGCTCCAGGTTGGCAATGGGCTAGAGCCAACTCTGCCTGACTCTGTAAATATACAACTTCCTCCTCAAGTCTGCCTTCCACAAAATGCAGATATAGAGGCTTTAGTCAGTACAGTCTTTTCAGAGACAAGTGAAGCAGACCTTACTGATGCAGCTATTCTAACCACCACGAATGACTATGTTGATCAACTGAATAACAAAGTCCTCAAGAAACTACCTACAGAGGAAAAAATTTACTTAAGTGCTGATTCAGTATGTGACACTGAAAATCCAGCATTTTTTCCCACAGATTTCCTTAACAGCCTCAATCTGTCAGGGTTACCCCCTCATGTCCTGGCGCTGAAAATTGGCACACCAGCAATGCTCCTCAGGAACCTCTCTCCAAAACAGGGTCTGCTGAGTGGGACAAGGATTCTTCTCACAAAGCTTGGAGACAGAGTTATCGAGGGACGGCTTCTTACTGGGAGAAATAGGGGTCAATTTGTGTTTATTCCAAGAATAACCCTCTCGCCTTCTGATTCTGGCCTGCCTTTTACATTACGCAGACGACAATTTCCTCTGCGAACATGTTTCGCAATGACAGTGAACAAATCACAAGGGCAAACTTTGAACAAAGTAGGGATTTACTTGCCAGAGCCAGTATTCAGTCATGGCCAACTCTATGTTGCTCTTTCAAGAGCAAAGAACTTTAATTCTATCACAGTTTTAGTTCCAACCAAAGGACAAACTCGGAATGTTGTGTATAAGACTGTGCTGTAGCACAAACTTGGATATATTACCCTACAGCCATGGCCAGTTGTTACTTTGGGGTAAGTTAAGTTTAAATGTGGCATGTTACTTTTACTGGCTTTTATCTTTTACTGCTCTACCACAACTTTGTCCTCTCTCCCGTTCATTTGAACGGGTTTCATACTAGTACAAAAAAAATGTAAGAAAACCCCTTTGTTCCCTATGGACTCAAAAACTACTGGACGTATTGAACTGAAATTTGGCACACACAATTGTACGATACTGACCAGTGTTCCTATGTACATAGGCATAAAAAAGCTTATGGGATTCGTGAGTTATTCCAATAATGCGATAAGAATGGAACAGTAAATTTGCGAGAGCGTTTGATCCGAATTGTACGTTCGTTAACCTATGACCTCTTTCTTTGTTAATCGCTTTTCCACTTCCGGCCCCGGAATTCGATTCATAATCACAGTAGTGCCTGTGAGAGCTAGATCTAGCATGCACTGATGCAGCATGCCCCCTAAAAAACGTACTATCGGCAGGCATACAAGTCTCAAATCGCTGTAGTTTTTTTTATTGGAAATTTATTGTTTCGCTGATTTATCCCCGGCCCTCAGCTAGTAGTAAAAAAATTTCCATTATTTTTGGGGTTAACAAATGCTGTCATGTCTAATTCATAGGTACTGCCACACAACAACACCTCAATTACTTTGTCATAGCAAAAAAAAAACTTGAGAATATGACCACGTAACTCATCAACTGAAGGCAAAATATTTCATACCAAAAAAAAAAATATCACAGACTATGAAAACATCCACTTTGTCCATATCAAGATGCCTATAAAGCCACTTGTAAATTTTGTTTCTAGACTCTTACCCAAAAAAAAAACCACTTAGAGCATTTCCTTGTTCTCCTACTCTGCTGAAACAACACACAGAGCACCGTTTCATTTCTCTTTCATTTAGTATCAAAATCTGTTCTAATCCAGGTTTTCAATACTACTGAAACAGGAGGTAAAGCTTTTCTGCTTTCTTTTTTTTTTTTTTTTGTATAGTTCGAATAAACTTTGGAGGCATTGAATGTTTGTTATCAGCTGGTAAATCTGGCTAACAAGAGTTAAACAACACACAGTTTGTGCGCTCTTTTTCGCGAGTACATCCTTTTGATACTTGGTACTTGACATACACAATAATGTGAATTTTAAGACATTACCGTTTTGTGACATAAAACAAGCATTACAAATTAAATCAGCAATGGAACCAGGACAGGAGTAAAAATTAAAATATCTGAAAACTGTTTAGGTGGCCAGCATAAAGGTCCAGGGGTGGCATCCTGGTTGGGGAACAGGGGCTTGACCTCCACTGACAATTGATTGTATACATTTCAAAAGCTAAAATAAGCCATGTCTAGCACACTTATTCTAAATTATGCTTGTTCTGGTGAGATTAAAAAAAAAATTCGGACACATTGTCTCCTGACCAAAAAATGGAATTCTGACATTGTTGGAACAGTTTCCAATCCTTGTACAGAAAATCTTCCTGTTTTTAGTAAGTTCAACAGAGCTGACCATGTAAACGAGCACTGACTTCTCCTTGAAGCCTCCCTGAGGAGGTGAGGCATGCCACTTCATCAGTAGTAAAAATTCTGAGTAAGATAATCTGCAAGGGTTAGTCAGAGGAAATGTTCAGCAACTTGAATTACAAAGTGAAAGAAAAGATCTTTCAGGATTCATGTTTCATGTATCAGTTGTCTCACAACTAGGCATAGTTTCTTAACCCACACCCCGCGCGCGGCGACTCAAAGCCTGCCATCCGGTCAGTGATCTTACTCAGGGAGAATCATGCTTGCGTCGCACTGACCTTTGCCGATGTGCGATGACCAAACTACCGGTCCACGTGGTTCGGTTTTTATTGATCGGTATGAAAACATTCGCTGCTATGCTTTATCAGGCTTGATAATGCGCTTGATAACCAGCAAAACCTTTGTCTATTAGTCTCAAACCAATGATCTGACTTATGAAACCAAACTGACAGCTGTAGTTTTCATGAGAACAAAGCATGATAACTAGTGCCCCCCCCCCCCCAACAAATGGTTTCATCTTGATTGACAGATACTAATGAACCAATGTGGGTATTTGGGGGAAAGGTAATTTCAGAGCTTGTTTCTGATTGGTTCTTAGATACAGACAACTCTAGATGATGGTTAGCTTGTGAGAAAATGAGATAAAATTGCAGATTTGTTGAGCAACAGTTTCGCATGTCGATGTTACATCTTTTGAAAGTGTGGAGAGAGCCTTTGAAAGATTAGTCTTTGTGATTCTGACCTGAGGTTCACTGGTAAACATATCCTTGTCACAATGCCTTTGATTAAGAAGAGATACAGTGAACAATATAAGATGGTAGTTACATCTCAAAGAGGTCAGTGACCCCACGTGTGAAAATACGGCTTGCGCGCTGCATGGTCAGCTTAACCTTGCCGTATTTGTGCGCCCATGCAGAGTGAGTGCATGGAAAGTCGATGCCGTATTTCGACGCCCTTTGCAGGGTGAGGGTTAATAATTATGTTTTGCCCCAGCCAGCCTGAGCATTTTAAACATCAAGACAGCCATTCAGGGCGAGAGGGGACCTATTCCTCTTTGGCACTGCTGCTGATAGGCCCCAGTACCTTCTAGATTAAAATAACATACAGTCACTTGAAAGAAATTTTTCTGCAGCTTGATTGTCACATTGTTCCTTCATATTGCTTTATGGAAAGACAGAATTCTCAGAAAAACAGACCACTGATCTGAAAGGGTCCTCAGCCAGCAAAACTTTGGGAACAATACCATAAACAAAGTCAAGGAATACCAACACAAAAGAATCAAAAACATATCTTTTACAAATAATTTAATATGATTTGGGGTCAGCCGGCACTGATTGGGCCAGCCTGCGTAAGTTTCCTGTTCAAAGACAACAAAATTTGTTCTGGAATATTTACTTTTTGTGAACGGTGTCTTCTTCTCCTGTATCCTCTGTTCAATATACTGTTTCAGCTGAGATCCCTCAGGTGCATAATCCATTGCCTGACGTTGGTACTTATCCTTGGCTTCAGAATTCACACCACTATCAAATAATATCTGGGCAATTCTGACGAAAGTGGAGGATTCAGCTTTCTTTTTGTGACATTCCAGGCATAAAGTATGGAGTGGTGTACGACCCTCTGGGTTGGTAAATGAGTGCATGGTGTTTCTTTGCATTCCCTGCAATATCTTCTCTAAAATCCGTGCGTCATCTGTAAAGAAGTAGATCCATATTACATCAGTATTCATCTTGCTGCTTTACATGTATACACTAGCTGATCTTGCTGCTTTACATGTACACACTAGCTGATCTTGCTGCTTTACATGTATACACTAGCTGACCTTACTGCTTTACATGTATACACTAGCTGATCTTGCTGCTTTACATGTATACACTAGCTAACCTTGCTGCTTTACATGTATACACCAGCTGATCTTGCTGCTTTACATGTATACACTAGCTGATCTTGCTGCTTTACATGTATACACCAGCTGATCTTGCTGCTTTACATGTATACACCAGCTGATCTTGCTGCTTTACATGTATACACTAGCTGATCTTGCTGCTTTACATGTATACACTAGCTGATCTTGCTGCTTTACATGTATACACCAGCTGATCTTGCTGCTTTACATGTATACACCAGCTGATCTTGCTGCTTTACATGTATACACTAGCTGATCTTGCTGCTTTACATGTATACACTAGCTGACCCAAGCAAGTTAAATTTAGCAAATTCATTCTACTGCCAAGCCCCAAACCACAGACCTAGACCTAGGTCACATTAAAATGGTCCATGGATTTGATGCATGGACTAATAGAACTAGCCCACAATTCTCTGCAGGAAAATACGTAATATTAGAAAAACTGAATCTTGTCCAACATGGATATGCCCAAGTAATTTATCATCAAAAAATGAGTTTCATAATGTTTGGTCAGGGAATCATGAAGTTGTAGGTGCTTACATGTTCACCCTCTAGCTTTGTTCTAGCATGATTCACTTCTTACAACAACTAGAGCAACAGATTTATAACTAGAAGTTTGACTAAAATGAGATATCTAGGGTCAAGATGGAAGTGTTATTTGGATGTAGTAATTTAAGAATAGTCAACTTTTCAAGCAAGGATGAATAAGATCCGTTTGTACCCATTGCAACAATTCAAACTTTATTTGCCCAAACACTCTGTTACCAGATTGACATGGCAGAGAACCATATGTATATCACTAGAAGTTTCACTGCAATCCTCAGTCCCAAATGGTAATTTAATCGCAAGGAGGTTTTTTTGGTCACGTAGTGCAGTGTGCATGATGGTCTCCATATGACTGCTTTAAAAATGAGCTAGGATTTTTAAAAACTTTTTTTGTTAGAGAATCACATATCAAACACAATGTGGAAAGTCTAACACAAAACTTCATAGTGACAATGTATTTTAAAAAGCCAACAAACAAAAAGAAAGACACCTAAAGGAACTGACCTGTCTGAACACAAAATCTGACTGCAGCGTGAAAATGGTTGTCTTTGTCTGAAGTGGCAAGCTTTTCAGGTGCTGCACCCTGCAATAGCAGAGCTTCCACCAGGGCTGGGGCATCTGTTTGGAGTCCATGCAGTACCTCAAAGATTGTTGCCAGTTTGGCTTTCCCAGCATCAACCTCTGCCATGAAACCTTTTCGCTTACCACTGGCATTTCTCCGTGCTGCAAAAAAGGGGAAAAAATGTACATTTTTCTGTGAAAAATGAAAATCTATTAATAGGCGGGAATTAGAAAATCTTCATAAAACTGAAAGTGGTCTGAAATCACTTGACAGGTCAGCATCTACTTGCAAACTTAGATAAATTTTTCATCACATATGCAATGAACACAGGCTGAAGGCCAAATAAAATCTCTGCTAGGGCAGAGGTCCACCCAGATGCCGACAATTCCCACTTATGCTATTTGCAGACAAAGCAAAACTAATTTCTTCTGGCAAGAATTTTTTGGAAAATTTTGCCTCTATAATAACCATGCTGCACTTCGTTCAGGTACAAGAACAAAACTTAATTAGGACTAACAGCTTCAGGGTGAAGCCCTGGAGAAACAGAGATCTTCAACCT
Source organism: Onchidella celtica (assembly GCA_963931925.1). Lineage (NCBI taxonomy): Eukaryota > Metazoa > Mollusca > Gastropoda > Systellommatophora > Onchidiidae > Onchidella > Onchidella celtica. The sequence goes on from OZ007579.1 coordinate 52,734,175, forward strand.
ACAGCTTGACCTTCCCGACTTTTGCCGCCCGTGCGGCGTGAGCGCTTGCGTGTCAATACCGACAATTACCGCCCCTCGCAGGGTGAGGGTTATGACGTGTAGTAAAGAAAGAATTGTCATTAGGCATGCATAAATAAATGACTTATCAGTAGGTGAAGTTGTGTCACCTGGGTTAAACAGTGAGAAAAAGAAAGGGAAACTCCTATTAAACTGTGAAAATTATAGGACTTGAAATACTTAGCAATGATACAATTTAGCAACATTGTTTAGATATCGATTTCCTGATAACTGAACAACAAAACTCTCCCACTAACACCATAGGGACAGTGTGAACAATTGAGAACAATCTGCGTAAAGTTTGTGGCGAGTGAACTCAACAAAGAGCAACACCACAGAAGAAATCTACACAATCTACAGACTTTAAATCCCACATGTCGCATCATTTGAATTTACCATAGCCGGTCTTTTATAGTAAATCGCTGTCACAAACACATGAAACAAGTAACACCCATGACAACCACACCGACACGACTTTCAAGCCACTATTGACACTACACACACAATCAGGAAGAAGTTCAGTACATGTAATAAGTGCTACTCTGAAGCCCACACATTTATTTCACATTCTTGTCCCCACTGGGCCCCTCCAGGACCAAGTCATTGCAGACAAAACACAGTATTATCTGGAGATGGAAAATATGTTTGCCCTACAAAATAACACCGAAACGCCATATTTTTGAAACGTATTGCCTCGAATTATCGAGAACAGGATAATTATGCAGCATAGAAAGAGAACCGGACGGGGAGCAACTAAATTCGACAATTAAAAAATTGAGACAAAAGCATTAGGAGAAAGAAATGAACATACAGGGTTAAAGACAGCCATGAACGAACATCTTTTACAACTGGAGCTAAAATCATTGATTCCCCGGCAAAAAACAAAAAAAACACAAAAAAACATTGAAGAAACAAGTCACAACGGTAAAGATTCCGTCACAGGAGCTATCGATAGTGTTTTGTGGCAATTTTAACAATGTGTCTCCGTGTTGTTGAATCTTGTAGGTAGAAATTTGCATCATGAGAAACCACAGTGAGTGGACAATGGTGCTCTATTCACATTGTTTTTATTACCGTGGAGTTTTGGTAGGAAAGTTACCCGAGAGATTAAGTTTCTGTGTATAAATCCCGTTAGCACATTATCTATGTAGTAAATTATGAAATCTGGCAATGCATTTGAAGACGCCTAGCGCTAAAAGTAAGTTTGTGTGAAAGGTCAATCAGTGGGCTTTGAGTTGAATTTTAAAAGACATGATTTTAAACTGTCAGTTTCTTACTATGAATTTTTTTAAAACATATATTGTGACTAATCTTCCACTACATATGCCCTTGTTTCAAGCGCTTCCTCATTGTATGCATATTTATACTTTGTCATGAAAATTATGTCTGTTTAGTGCATTAAAAACTCTTTCTTTTGATATCTTCACATTTATTACTTGACTTAAACTGTGAAGCTCACGCGTATTTTTTCAACGCATACGTAATTGCACATAGCAGCGATATTACCGCAAGCCGGCCCAGCTGGGCTCAGGTAACTTGACCCGTGCCTGACCCGACGGGCTTGGTGAGGAATGCCATTAACTAAGTGATCCGCTCTGAAACCGCCGTGCTATGGGAGTCTCAGGCTGATTTTCCTCAGCTCAGTTTTTTTTCCCCTAATGATACAACTACTGTATATATAATAATGATCATGAGGAGGCAACAGTAGTCCTATCTGGCCATCACTTGCCTCCACAAGCGCCATCTATAATCTTTCATTTGATATTCGGAAAAACCCGATTTTTTTTTTTTTAAATAAAAAATGCGCTGGCGTCTCCAATATGGCAATAGATGACTGATCCAGGTAAGCAGATGGTCTCCATCCCACCTTCACTCCCCCACTCGCACTGGGTTATGCCACACTTCACATGACATCTCCAGTGGACATCACAGTGAGTAGTCCGACACTTCCCTAGGCATGCCAGTGCCAACTGGGCTCCAAACTGTTCTCGGGGCAAAAAGACTGAATGCGCATTGTGGCCATGCAGGTCCCCTCTTCATTAGTTTCTACCCAACCCTCCCTACCTGCAACCAAGTGGGCACCGTCCCACGCTCCTCAAAGTAAAATACATACACTGTATCAGCCAAGCGGCACTATGAAAAAGCAAAGCCATAATCAATAATTTTTATGTGATCAGCAAAACTTGACTTAATTCTTTTTTCTTTCCCTTTTTCCCGGAAACGGGGAGATTTCAAAGTAACACGGGGAGGGTGGGGTTTTATCATAAAAGCGGGGAGACTTGGGAGGTCTATAAACACCAATCTTGACAAAATTTAGAGAAAAAAAACCCAGAAAATTGGTGGAGTCGCCTTTACCTGAAGAATGTCTTTTTGACTGAGAGCTTGGGTTGTCTTTCCTTTTCTTTTTTGTGTTTGATTGTTGTTTCTCAATGATTTCTCACCTCAAGTTTTGTAACTTATAATCTTTTCTTTTTACCACATCTTTACATAGTTAACAATCTGCACCTTAAAAAAATGGACTTTATAGACAGCATGAAAAATTAAGATAATCCAGATGATAACCAACACCATACATACGGATGATGATATTAACACAAATTCTGTTTGTATAGAAAATATCTTATATTTTTACCACTATCTTCAATGGGTGGTCCTAGTATTAAGATCTTCACTGCAGTCCACATTTTGTCCACAGTAAGTTTCTCCAAGAGCTTTGCCCCATTTTCCTGAAGAAATGGCTTCATTTTTCTCATCAAGTCATATCTGTCACATTCTGATGAAAGAGAAGAAGTACTGTAATTTTTAAATTTTTTTTTATATAGTTGTCTCAAGAAAAATAACGACTACAGATTTAGGAAGAAGAGCTAGTACATGACCAATTACATGCTGTTACGGGCTGGTACTGGGTGATAGTGCCCTCCAGTGTTACAGAGTGGGTATTATGACTGCATTTTAAATCGAGAGGTATTTACTAATTAATCTTTCGTACCATGCCACACACTAAGAACAATGTGAATAAGTTTCATAAACAGACCTGCAGGGCCACAAATTTAATTACATTAAATTTCCTAACAATTTTGTCTAGATCTCTTACATACTAAAAGACAACATCAGCAGCATCAAATGAAAATTCAATAATATGTCACTAGAAGTCTCCTCTAGATTCCTATAAGATTAAGATCATTCTGACTCGCTAACAATTTAAGCCCTAGTTATATATCTCTCAGATATAGTCTGCCTACTATCTATCAAGCAATATACTAATGTCTCTGGCGACGATGTCCTCTCAGCTATTTGTGCCTACCGCTTATAATGGATCAAGCTCGTCAATATAAACTGACGTAGTTAAGTCTATTAGATCTACTCTAGGATGGGCTGGCAATCCCCAGCCTCATCCCGACAAATCAATCCCAATTCACAGATGTGTATGCCAAACATTCATACTAGTTGCAAGTTAATATAATTCTTTGTCTTGCATTCTTGGGTAGCACTCCTAGCATATGCGACAATCCTGTTCTACTGGATAAATTATGTTCAGCTCCTCGTTCATTGTTGAATCATCAAAGGACAAACACTTACACTTGGTCCCTGGTAAGGAAAACCAGGGAACAGAAGACAACAGCAGTGGGCATATCTCATTCAAGCATATGGCTTCATCTCAATGCCTATAATGGACTAGACATGAATCAACAGTCTTATGATTCTTCAGGCAGAATCGTGCCGACGCCTGCACAGATTGGAATTTTCTGTATGGAGTCATGGACATAGGTATGGCTACACTTTTATACTGTGCAGCCACCTGCAAATTACCGTCCAAATCCCTAGATTTGATTGGTGCATCCATGCGAGCTCATCTCGCAGTATTAATATATTCTACGTGGGAGTTGGTCACGGCCTTGTACTAAAAACAGACAAGGTCAAATTAAAATGTCAAAACAATTACTGAAATCTTTAAACCCCCGTGCTTTCTACATTTTATGTACGAATTTCTGAACGCGACTAAGCGTCTTAAACTATCTATCCTTATTCACCCCTTCTCTTCCCTTGTAAGTGTTCATCAAAATCACGGGGTCGAGAATTGAACTGTCACTCCTAACTTATCCATTTATTCTATCTTGCCCCACTTTCTTTCCATCTCTAAGAAAAAGTGTTTCAAAAACAAACTGTTCACGAGAACAGTTCAAGGACAATTTACGCTGGTTATAATCAACGAGACCGTAAAAAATCAAGTCCTTGCAGGTCGTGACCCAGCACGACAATTATAGCATTAACTCCTGACACATGCAACATCAGATCAGATATGATTTCAGTATTTCTCTGAAGACTTCCACAGACATATTTCTCAGAAGACATCCATAGACAAATTTCTCTGAAGACTTCCAGACATATTTCTCAGAAGACATCCATAGACAAATTTCTCTGAAGACTTCCACAGACATCTTTCTCAGAAGACATCCATAGACAAATTTCTCAGAAGACTTCCACAGAAAAAAAGAATTCAAATACAAAACACTGTAACACACTTCACAGATTACAATGCGCTTATTGTCACTACTGACTTGCTCTTCTCATAGATGGGGTTTTATCCTCAAAACTGGTAGGTATTTCTTTTTCGTAAAATAAAAGTGTTTTTCACATCATCCCCAACACCGCAGGTACAAGATTACCCTGTAAAAAAAGGGGCATTTGGCAGATCTGCTTTACATGTCACATCTGTAAGACAAATACATACATGTATTACCTTTAACTTGTGGTAACGAGCTCACCGACTGGAACAAAAATTTGAATCTGTCCTCTCCCCAAGAGTAGGACAAACCAGCAGTGAAAGCTCTGCAGGCCTCTTGATGTTTTTCTAATTTACAAAGTGCCTGACCTTTCCGAAAATAGCCCTGCAGAAATACAAAACACATCAATTTATTCTGAATTCTTGGCCCTAAAGTTATGCCATTCTGTGGATATAAGAATTTGGACTTGATGAGCTGACAAACAAAACAATGCTAAAAATACTGAAGAAATACTGTGCCCTGCTGCCAATTATTCTTTTTTCTAAATTCCACAATAATAGTTCCTGCTACAAATAAACACAATACCAGATGAAATGTAAAACAAGAAAATAATACATATTTCTGGTCTACAAACAAAGTGACCAAAAATAATGAAACTTTGCGTTCTGCCTCAATTTTTTACAACAGCTTTCGTGGAGCCATCCATTTTGGACGAACTTCAGTCTTCAAAACTATTTACTTGCATTTTTTTTAACCTCAAAAGAGAGACACACATTTCTGTTGAGTAAAATCAAAAAGTATGTCCAGAAATTTCATCTTCACCCCTATTTTTCACACACCGCTGGTTGAAATTCAACTTTAAATGTCATATCTGTGTGTTCTCCAATTCAACAAGCTAAACAGAGATAAAACTGTCAAAAGTGAAAGTAAAAGTAATGATAAAGAGCGACTGAATATTTCTTTCCTTCAAATGGAGGGAGAGATGAGAAATTTTCACCCTCACCTTTGCCGTATCTTCGTCTTCCTCTACAACCACAAAACTGCATCATTACCCCATTGTCTAAATCTTGTTTTGTACATACGTCACCTTTGGGTTTTTCCACTGGCCTAGTGGCTCTCACAACACCACCCACATAAATCCCCTCAATGTCCTCAACTCCTCTCCCCAGTCTTGAATTGCCCTGTGTAATCATTTTTTCCACCATCCTACTTTTACAGCGGTAATTAGTGAAACAATGAGTACATCAGAAACTGAATTTCTTTGTCAATTGCAATCAAATGAGAATGGAAATCTATATTTCAATGAATCATAAAACTTTTATTGGCATATAGACTAGGTTCTTTCCCAGTTTGAGTTCCTCTTGTGATAAAAATTCCTCCTCAATTCCTCCTGAAGCTCAAATTCCTCCCCTTAGATTTGAAATTCCTTCCCCTGAGAGCCAAGCGAACCCCCCCCCCCCCCACCCCGTACAAATCCCTGCACCAACAGATGACAATAATAGATCAGTATAAATAAGACCACAACACAATACTAGATCAGTATAAACAAGACCACAACACAATACTAGATCTGTATAAATAAGATCAGAACACAATACTAGATCAGTATGAATAAGATCAGAACACAATAATAGATGAGTATAAATAAGAACAGAACACAATACTATAAGTATAAATAAGACCAAACCTTAAAGTTGCTGGGATCTTCCAGTAGACTTTTCTCTGCAGCTCTCAAGGCTTGAGGATAATCTTGCTTGTCTTGATAAACTGCTGCAATATTGTTGAGGAGGATGGCTGCCTTAGGCTTGAGAGTAGTACATTTCTTGCAGATATCACATGCCTTCTGGTACAGTCCAATAGCCTTGTCAAGTTCCTTGTTTTTGAAAGCCCTGTTTCCCGCTTCTTTGATCTGATCAACTCTGTCTGACACATACTGCTCTCCTGGATAATTTAACAATTAACATGCAAATTTTCATACTGACAAAGCTGAACTAACAGGGATTGAAGCAATCTTTCAGTAAAGAGTTGAAAAATCCCGAACAGAAACTACTTGTATGCATAATTGTTCAGTATCTGGACACAGCGGAGGGGATCAACAAACTCTGAAACAAAGATACCTGAGTTTGAGTTTGAGGTTTAAGGCGCATCAACACAATAATGGCCACTTTGCGCCCTTCGCGGTCTACTTTGGGCACACGTTCTTTACTTGTTTCGTATTCAGAACTTTACAGTTTAACACTAGAACTAAATACATTCACATAACTTGATCACTTCAGTAAAATTCTCAAAACTTGTTTTGTACAGATCTAGACAAAGTTTTATAAATGGGTATTCAAGTTTTTAAATTAAGTTGTAGATCTTCACCTCTCTTAGAAAGGACAGGATGCGTTGTGGGTCCACATCAGAAAACAATATTATTCTTTCATGGATCCGCAGGCCTTCTTCGGATATGCATGAAGTCTACACATTCAGTTAAAATATGTTTTATTGATGGATGGCAATGGCATGCCACACATTTGGGGGGAGAAAGTAAAACAGTGTGTGAGATGGGTATGACCCAGATGAAGTCTACTAAGGACAAGTTTATCCCTCTGATTATGTTGAGAGGCATGGGTCCACTGTCCAAGGTGTTTCTTGAATCAAATGTAGTTTATTTAATGTTTGTTCATCCCATCTTCCCTGCCATCTCCATTTAATGAAGTTATTTATAGCATGTTTAAAGTCAGTGTGTGCTGTTTTTAAGTGTTCTGGAGGGACAGCGATACCTGGAATACTCAGTCAAAGAGTGCTTCATAAAAACATCAAGATTAGTCTAATATTAGTTTATCTCGCAAAGCACCATCTCTTAAAAATAGCCCAGGCAAGGCAGCAAAACGAGGAGGCGTTTGCTCGGGCTTGGCAAGCGTCTGCCTCTCCTCTATAAGCCCACCCATTTCCGATTTGGAGAGGACACTCCAGCCATCCGTTACGGATGGGCACAACACGGGAGGTGGCAGTTACCGGTGATAAGCTCAATCCATTTGGCGTACGGATGAGCGCCAGGGGTCCCCGGCTTTTCAGCTGCATTGATCAACTACCGCCCGCCGTAACCTGGGCAGCCCCCAGGCAGTTGGGTGTTGTTCCGCCACGTCAGCCTGCTTCATAAGGTGGTTGGAGCTAGACCAAAAGTCAAAAAGCTGACGTAAAGTGTGCACCTGGCAAAAACAGAAAAATACTAAAACTTGGTACCTGGAACGTCAGAACAATGTGCCCAGGCTTGCAACAGCAAGATCTCACTAATATTGACTCCATCAGGAAATCCCAAATTATTGATCGAGAACTTCAGCTACTAAACATCGACATCGCTGCCCTTCAAGAAACTCGACTTCCCGACTCCGGGTCAGTCAAAGAAGAAAACTACACCTTCTTCTGGCAGGGCCTTAGCAGCGAACAGCCGAGAATCCACGGCGTGGGCTTCGCCGTAAAAAACTCCCTGATCAATTCGATCGCAACTCCAATTGGAGTGTCAGAACGCACCATGACACTCAGACTGAACACCCGGTCCGGTTTTACCAACATTATCTGTGTCTATGCCCCAACACTTACCTCCTCTGACGAAACCAAAGACATTTTCTACGAGGCATTGCAGAGGACTCTCCACAACATCCCTCTCACCGAAGGCCTGCTAATTCTGGGTGACTTTAACGCTCGAGTGGGAGCAGATCACTCCGCATGGCCAAAGTGCATTGGGCACTTCGGCATTGGCAACATCAACGAAAACGGGCAGCGCCTTCTGGAGCTATGCTCCGTAAACTCATTATGTGTTACAAACACGTACTTTGACCTTAAGAGATGCCAAAGAACATCATGGCGCCATCCCAGGTCTGGCCATTGGCATCAATTAGATCTTATTCTCTCAAGGAGGAAGAGTTTGGGCTGTATAAAAATAACTCGTTCCCTCCACAGTGCTGACTGTGACACCGACCATGCACTGGTAGTCAGCAAAATCAAAATTTCGGCCAAGAAAATATACAGATCAAAAGCCCCTTCAATCCCTAAGATCAATGTAACAGCAATCAGAGATGAATCAAATAGAAAGTCATTTGAAAAGTTATTTGCTGAAAGCATGGATAATGTCACCCAATGTGACTCGGTAGATGAAACATGGAACACTCTCAGTTCAAAAATTCATGACTGTGCCATCAAGTCTTTTGGACAGCATAAAGTTTCAAACAACGACTGGGTAGCCCAGAACAGCGAAATTCTCCTACCTCTCATTGAGCAAAAGAAATCTGCTTTCAATGAGTATAACAAAAATTGCAATCAGAGTACAAAAACTTGTTTGAAAAATGCAAAAGCTAAACTTCAGCTGGAGGTAAGACGTTGCGCCAACAAATACTGGACAGACTTGTGTAACAGCATACAAGAGGCAAATGAAAAGGGAGATATGAAAACCGCCTTTAGTCAGATGAAAGTAGCTCTTGGGCCAATCATCACCAAAAGCGCCCCACTTAAGTCTGTAAATGGTGAACCCATCACAGATAAAAATGAACAACTGAATAGGTGGGTAGAGCATTACTCTCTGTTGTATTCAACTGAGAAAAATATTCCACCAGATTTTGAGGAACACCTCCAAAAACTGCCAATAATGGCCGAACTTGACGCTGAACCTTCCTTAGTCGAGCTTTCCAATGCAATCGACCACCTGTCTGCTGGAAAAGCCACAGGAAGTGACAACATTCCTGCAGAGGTATTAAAAGACCTAAAAGGCCCACTATTACCACACCTGTATAATCTGTTACTGCAGTGTTGGAAAGAAGGCGTGATACCACATGATATGAGAGACGCCAAAATTGTCACACTTTACAAGAACAAAGGAGACAAAGGCGACTGCAATAACTATCGAGGCATATCCCTCCTCAGCATTACTGGAAAGGCTTTTGCTCGCGTCATCCTCTGCCGCCTTCAACAACTGGCGGAAAAAGTCTTACCAGAAACACAATGTGGCTTTCGAAGCAAACGATCAACTATTGACATGATATTTGCACTTCGGCAAATCCAAGAAAAATGTAAAGAACAAAACAGGCCGCTTATAACATGCTTTGTGGACCTAACAAAGGCTTTCGACACCGTAAGCCGATCTGGCCTGTATGCAGTCCTTAAATCCATAGGCTGTCCACCAACATTGCTAAAACTTATTGCATCCTTCCACACTGACATGAGGGCATGTGTCAACTTTGAGGGCTGCACATCCAATTCATTTGCTGTAAACAGCGGTGTGAAGCAGGGATGTGTTCTTGCTCCTACCTTATTTGGTATATATTTTGCAGCCCTACTCAAGAATGCCTTTGGTCAATGTTCAGGTGGAGTACTTATTAACACCAGAGTGGACGGCTCCATTTTTAATGTTGCCAGACTAAAAGCAAAATCTCGTACAGAGCATATTATGTTACAAGAGCTCCTCTTCGCAGATGATGCTGCAATCGTGGCCCACGATGAAACCACGCTCCAGGCTCTCATCAATAGCCTTGCCAAAGCCTGTGACAAATTCATGCTAAAGATCAGTGTCTCAAAAACTGTAGTTTTGACACAAGGCTTGAGAAACCCCAACCCAATCATGCTGAATGGCTCTCCTCTGGAGCAAGTGGGAAAATTCTGCTACCTAGGCTCAACCATCAGTGGTAGCACAGACATAACAACTGAAATAAATGCCAGAATAGGAAAGGCGGCCACAGCTTTTGGCAAACTCTCAAAAAGGGTGTGGAACAATAGCAAGCTGACCATCAAAACAAAGGTACTCGTGTACCAAACTTGCGTCCTAAGCACCCTGCTGTATGGCTCAGAGACATGGACCACCTACTCCAAACATGAAAGATCCCTCAACTCCTTCCACCTGCGCTGCCTACGCAAAATTCTCAAGATCAAGTGGCAAGACAGGATCTCAAATATCGAAGTTCTGAGCCGAGCCAACATTCCATCAACTCAGGCTCTCCTAGGCAAAAAAAGACTGCGGTGGCTTGGACATCTCCACCGTATGGAAAATGATCGCATCCCCAGACAAATTCTCTACGGGGAACTTGCTACTGGCAACCGACCCAGAGGTAGGCCACATCTGCGATTCAAAGACACTTGCAAGGTCACGATGAAAGCATTCAACATCGACCCCAATGAATGGAAGAACCTTGCAAGTGATCGAAGCAGATGGAGACAAAAATTGCGCACTGGCACGCTCGCAATAGACTTCAAGGCAAAAGAAACATACCTGACAAAACGACAGAGGCGGAATGAAAACACTCGCCAAAGTGAACCCAAAAGACTGACCTGCAATCACTGCCATCGCACTCTCGGGTCAAACATTGGTAGAATAAGCCACGAGAGAAGCTGTCAGTCAAAGTGAAAGTGAATATTCTAGCTGCTAAGACCGTCTGTAAAGACGCTAAAGGCCATATAAGTTTATCTCTGTTAGTGTTCTTAAAATACTCTATGATCACTAAAACTGACAGAATATTTCTCCTGAATTTGCTTTCACTCCTAAGACCATAGAATCAGAAAACCGATGAAAACTGGCAAACTTACATCTCTAAGATATGCATATACAGGAAAAGTTAAAATATGTATTTAAAAAAAAGGATATTGAAAACTGAAGTCTACACATGTGAAAAGGCTTTGCATAATTTGAATAATTCAGGAAATGAACAATTTTCATTCAGGCCACTGTGGGCAAATCAAGCTCTAGTATTTTTTTTTCTTTTAAGTTGACCAAAGACAAGAATTTTTCATGCCAGGATGACAAACTGAAAAAAAAAGATAAAAAATAATGAGAGATCTTCTCACATTTCTTACAACAAAAAAACATAGAAATGATATTTGATGTCGCTGATCTATTATTCTCTGCACAGACTACATAAGAAGGTAGGAACGTGACATATCAGTAATTTGGAGACACGAGTATGCGCACTGACATTTAAATTTTTATTCTCTGACACTTTCTTCCTTTACACTTTAAGATTAGAAACTGGGGGCAACAAAAGCATTTTAGTATTCGAGTGTACAAGTGACTGTGTGACACCCAGGTCCTCCCACACACCAAGAAATGTAGCTGCTGAGTTCTCTTATTGCAACATTAATTACTTTCAGAATTTTCTTGTTGTTCAAATAAATCAAATCAGACATACCATTGCCATGCAGACTCTCCCCACCACCACCACCCTTTATTCCATCCCCACATTAGTGCATTTTGAGAACAAAAGTTTGTCAAGTTTTATAGTTCAAACTGTACAAGTGTTGGAACATTTTTTGACTACTTTAAAATCTTCTCTTTCACCATTTTTGCAGGAATAATAGAATACACTTTGCTATGTTTCTTGTGGCCTTATCTATAATTTTTGTCAATACCGACACACAATAAAACAGGACTAGATGCAACTTAATATCATTACATTGGCACAATATAAAATTTATAAATCTATATCAATATCTCAAAGTTACTTACCTACACCTTGTCTAGTGGAATGTTACAGGTGTAGATGTAGAAAAGGGAGAAAACTGTGGGGCTTTCAGATATTTCTGATGCAGCTTTGACAGTTTTTAAATTTCTTAATATACCTAGCTTTATTCTTGCAGTAACACTTCAGGGAACTGAACATGAGACTGCATTTGGCTACAGCTTGTCCCTAACCAGGAAAATTTGTCGCATCTTAAAATGACCACTTTTCAAGGGAAGCCAAAAAAAAACTAATTCCTGTTGTGTGTGTTGGACAGGAGAACTATTTATGCCACCAGACTGAGCCCTAACAATAGAAAACAGCCATATATTGTCTTGTAACCCAGAGTCAGATCAGGAAGGTAAAAAAAACTCTAAAAAGAATTAGATTTTTGATTTGTGGCAAATTGACCACCCACAGCTCTGGACAGTGATAAACTGTATTCACCATCAGGTTCCATTGTTGATTCCAGCAGAATTCTCACACTGCAGTCCTGTCGACAATAGAAGCACGGTGGATTTCCATTCTTATCCTTTTCTGATGCCAGACAGCCACGAGATAGCAGGTCTTGACAAATGATCTGTAGAAAGCAAATAAAATAGTTTCAAAAACTGCAGAAAATCTGTAGGGTCACAGCAGAGCTTGGAACAACTTAGTCAAAATGTTTTCATTTTCCCAAGCATTTCTAATTCTCTTGAGAGTTGAAATTTATTTTATTTTTCTTCCAATTTTTTTTTTTCTACCATAGGGTTTTGCAATATCCATTTTCTTTTTTTTTTGTGTGTGTGTGTGGGGGGGGGGGCACATTTCAACTTCAGGAAAGTAGAAAAAAACTGTGCCAAAATGTTTAGTGATTGGTTGAATGTTGAACCAATATACAAAACAGGGTTGACTAATGATATTAAATTAAGTAATACTTTCCCTGTTAAATGATTATGAATTAGAAGAAAAGAGAAAGAAAAAAAAATTGACCTCCAAGAAAACTTACAATTAACAATGTGGAAATCAGGAAATTTCCCAAGGATTTCCATCCCTGGTTCAATTCTCACTTACATAAATTTTATATTTTGGTACTTACTTCACTTGACCTTTTGAGGTGTTTTGGGTGCTTGGCAAGGACATGAGCTGGTGTATTCCCAAATCCGTCCACTTGATCATACTCCGCTGGTGACAGTGCATTCCAAGCCCAGCTCAGGAAACTTGATTTCTCTGTGGTTAATGGATTAGATGCAGTTCAGGGAATTAAAATACCTTGCATGTCAAGCCAGCTTCACACAGGGCATCTTTCATGGAAACAAAGTAACACAACTGAGCTACACTGAAACAAGCCATGGACAAGACTTACCTAACTTCACTGTAGAACTTATATAATCAATAATAATCATCAGAGAATGGTAAAAGAAATGTTCAAACTTACCGAACAAACAATGATAAGTTTCACTGGGCAGACAGAATCAGATCTTGGTCCATCTCACAGACTGACGGATTGGTGATTTTGTTTTATGTCTATCTGATCTATCCCGTTGGTCAGATCTCTAGTCTCAGAAAGTGACATACCAATGTCTTTAATAGTTTTATAAGCAGAAACATTTCTGCCATATGCTCATCTGTCAGAAATCTTACCAAAACTTTGAAACACTCTCCTGTACAAAAAGTAAAATTGTTGGTATGCCAGTACTATATTGGGTGGATGTCAAGATGCCCTCAAACCCAATAATATTCATACTCCTGCAGTTTTCTCCTTCAAATGTAACATTACCTGCTTCAACACAGAGAGCTGTGACAACAACTAGCAGAGGTTGAGAAAAGTTGGTCACCAAAGTCTCAATATTTGCTCCGTGCTTGACCAGGAAATCTGCCAGCTTCAAATGCCATGCCTGGGCCCCTGAAAAGCCACAAATCTGTGTGTGGTGAAGGCTGAATTATCCATTAGAACATTGCAAGAGATATGGAAACTTTTAACTCTCACCCTGTGCGTGACGCCGTAAAGCCCGCTGTCCGGTCAGTGACCTTACTCACGGAGAAGCTTATCTGGGGTCACTGACCCCGTGCCACTAGACGATGACCACATACACTGTCCACGTGGTTCGATTTTTATTGATCGGTATGAAAACATTCACTGCTATGCCTTGTCACGCTTGATAATGAATTAACCACCAAAACCTTAGTCTGTCAGTCTCTAACCAATGATCCGACTTATGATTCCAAACTGACAGCTGTAGTTTTCTTGAGAACGAAGCATGATAACTAGCCACGCCCTCCCAAGCCCTTCACAAATGGTTTCATCCTGATTGACACATACTAATAAACCAATGTTGGCATTTGGGGTAAAGATTATTTCAGAGCTTGTTTCTGATTGGTTCTTAGATACAGACAACTCCAGATGGTGGTCAGCTTGTGAGAAAATGAGATAATATTGCAAATTTGTTGAGCAACAGTTCGCGTGTCGATGTTACATCTTTTGAAAGTGCGGGGAGAGCCTTTGAAAGCTTAGTCTTTGTGATTCCGACCAGTGGTTCACTGGTTAACATGTCCATGTCACAATGCCTTTGATTTAGAAGAGATACAGTGAACAATAAGTCGGTGGTTACGTCTCAAAAAGGTCAATGACCCAACGCGTGAAAATATGGCTTCCGCGTGGCACGGCTTGTGAGCCGATACTGACATTTGCCACCCTGCGCAGGGTGAGGGTTAACAATGAATTTGCAGTTGTATGTTAATTTGAACATCCAAATATTTAGTGTGACTCAGCCACCATCTGGAATACTGTCTTTTAATATTTATCTCATATGTCTAAATAAAAAAAATTTTGTCAAATCGTGAGTTTGGCATTATGTGTTTGTCACTTCACATGCGTTTGGGCTATATTCGGTAAATGTTAGTAATTTAATCCACAGAACAACATTAAATGAAAAAAAATGCCAGAATGATAAGGAATGTAGATGTACAACTTGGCTGTTCAAAGTGACAGAATTAAATACAATATCATTATAAGTTTTCTGCCGCTGTCAACTTCCCTACAAACAATCTCAGCGCTGATTCATCATTTTGGTAAGTTTGTACACACAATCTTGTAAGCATTTCTGAAACTGGGTACAGATGTTCAAGACAGACACAAATACATATCCGCTGCTGAAATTTACTATCATAATCATCACAAACATCAGCCACAGTTCATGCCATGCACTGGTAATTTAACAGAAGAATGGTAAAGGGGAACCCAACTAATACATTCTTGGCACATTGTCATTTATTACATATTGAGACAGTCGGCGCCAGCAAGTCCACAAAGGTGTCAAATACCATACTGACTTGGTCACCGCAGACGCGCGATATTTGTTGTGTTAGTTTAGGCTCGGCTCTACATGATGCGAGTGTGAAGAAGGGAGGGGGATTTGTCTGTAATAGGTGTCAGGCGTCCATTAACGTAACTTTCTGACTATCACATTGAAATGCCAGATTGGGCTGACCTGACTGCTTAAGAATTACCATTTCTTCAGCTATGTCAGAAATGTTTTACATCCGCCTACCCAGGTCTTCAAAAGACAGGGGTCGTGTTATACATGAGAGTAGCATTTTTACCCTCATTTTGAGCACTAAAAGTGTGGGTGTCTTATAGATGCAGTTCGTGTTGTTTTTTTTAACATGTAACCCCTCCGGTTATTTTATAAAATCTGCTCACATCCTGTTAGTACTAGTTGGGAGGTCTGGATCCAGCAATGCAAGGATAGTGTCTCGTTGGGTTTGATATCTTTAAGTTGACTTTCAATTCTCATTTAGATAGATCTAGTAATGTATTTTTGCCCGGACTGATTATGATTGAAACAGAGCATTCTTTTTTAAACTTGTTTCATATAGCATACCATGACTTTGAACAAAAATACATTTTTTAAACAGTAACCCCTCGCATACCCTAATACACATAAAAAAATCCCTCCCCCCCAACCCATAGTTTAGCTAAAGGAGGTAACTCAATAAATGCTTAACATGATTTGACGGATTGTGCGATGTTATTTATTATGTCCCCCACACATCATGCTAAGTAATATCAACTGTAAACAGGTGCTGGGTCTTCAATACTTCGCTATATATATTTCTCTATATGTCTGCCAACACCTACCCTATGGTAAGGTCCTGTGGTAAGGCAAAGTGTTGACTGCCATACCTAATATTAATAAAGATGCAGTGAAAGAAAAAGCATTTTGATAGGCTTTCTCTAGATATTACAAAGACAATGCCTCTATCCAAGCAGTGCTCGTCTCACGAGTGCTCCCCCCCCCCCGCCCCCCACTATCCAGGCTGTCACAACTGCCAGCCTTGTTATGTGGCCACCCACCCTTCCCTCCCACAACTCATACGGCGGCCAAGACTATATAGCATGGCCTCTTTCTCCCAGTCCATCCTTAGGCCTCTTGCCATGTAGACCTCTCTTCGACCTGTAATTGGTCCTTTTTTCCCCGATGGAAGTGAAAAAAACATTGTGCACAACCTACTGCAATACATTACTATAGATAATCGGAAAGTTCCAGTAATCTTGAGCCACCCATATTGGACTGTTTCATCAGATAGATCTACGTAGCCTATATTTGATTTTAACACAATCCTATTCATATTTCATTTGAAAAACTTAATAACCCCCAAATTTTTCATTTATTACCAGTACAGAAAGCATTTGTACCTTCCCCAGAACCCCACCCCCCTTTCCAAGGATACATACTTTACAGATGAACACAGGCCATCAATTGCATCTGTATGTACCTGCCTACAATCCTTTATGCTAAATTTTTGTTTAAAAACTAAAAAAAAAAAGGAAAGTCTTTCAAACCCATCCGGGCATCTCTGGTAGACGTTAAACCCAGCAGATTGAGTCTCTGTCACCATACAGAGCCCCTGCCCCATACCTGTCACACTAGCATCAGGTAATGCTAAACATAATGAAACACCTCTGACCCAAGTGTATCTTTATGCGACATTCCCACAATATGCCAGTGCAGACACAAATTTGTTACAGAAATGTGACAAAATTATCCCATTTGTCAGAAAATGAGAAATGAACTGAGCACTGCTCTGAAACATCAGTTCAGCATCACACTCTTTTTTCTTTATTTGAAGGTCGCAGAGATGCAGGCTTGAAAATAATTCATATACAATATTTCCTTCAGCAGTGGTTTCTGCCTGAGCTTTTGCCAGTTCTTCAATTTTTTATTTTTTATTACTGAAAGTAAAATGCTAATATTGAATTACACCAACTCAGGAACAGTATCTAATTACTTTAAATAGCTGAGATCTTTCAATTCCCAGGCTGGGCGCTATGGGTAAAACCCGCTGACCAGGTTAGTCACCAAATTCACTGGGAATCTTATCTGGGTCAGTGCACGTTGCCGACATACACAGTGCTGCCATTCAAGTGATTTATTTTTAGGAATGAAAACATTCCTGTTATGCATTATCTCTCTTGATGATGAATAAAACAATGAAACAATTGTCTCTAAGTCTCTTAACCAATGATCCCACTTATGATACCAAACTGACAGCCATAATTTTCCTGAGAATGAAGCATGATATTCCCCCCCCCCCCCCTAAACAAATAGTTTCATCCAGATTAGCATGCCATACTAGTAAGCCAACATGGGTATTTGGGGCAAAGGTCATTTTGGAGCTTGTTTCTGATTGGTTCCTAGACACAGGCAACTCTAGACGATGATCATTTTAGGAGAAAATCAGATACTACTGCAAATTTGTTGAGCAAAAGTTTGCATGTTGATGCTACGCTTTTTGATATTGTGGGGAGTCTCTCTGAAAGCTTAGTCTTTGTTCTTTGTGATTCTGACATGTTCTTGTCACAGTGTCTCTGACTTAGAAGAGATATAGTGAGCAATGTGATAGTAATTGTGTCTCAAAGAGGACAGTGAACTGAAACATGAAATCACGCCTTCCGGGCTGTATGGTCCGCATGACCCACCAACGTTCACGTGCCCATCACAGAGAACGTTTGGGAACTTGAAACCCTGATAGCACACCTGTCGCAACACGAGGGTTAATAAGCATATCCTCTTAATAAGTATAGCTTGATCTGGTCCCAAGAGATAGTTATTAAACGGGTCCATTGTACACATCTGCTATTTTTAAGTGCAGTATTTATTTTACTAAACAAGATTTCAAACTATTTCTGATACCTTCTTTGTCAGTGAGAAATTTCAGCATTTTTCCAACATTGACACAGCTGAAAGACATGCCAGATTTGGCTGCCATTTGATGCAGCTGTGTTGGAGGTACTTCACTGTTACCACATGTCCCAGTTGTCAAGACTGCCAGAGCATTATATTCATTTTTGTCACACAAATACATTATGATGCCTTCCCAAATGTGAGGAGCAGACGTTGTCAGGAAAAGGATATAGTGACATTTCCTCCATTCTCTCGGACCTGAAAGCATATTCAGAATAATATCTCAGGGGGATAAAAAGTTGTGCAGGGAAGTTAACCTCAACCAAACTTTCAGACCAGGAACTGGTTATAACTGCTCACTGATATTATGAGTTTTCATAGTTGTAGTTCTTTTTTTTTCCCAATAACTTGGCAGAACTGTTGTTGAAAACATTTGTCTTTGTACCAAACCCTGACCAATGTTTCCTGTGGACAGGGACATAGTTTGTTCCTATGCCAGTAATTCAATAATGTCATAGAGGGAAGTTTCGACATTGAAGCTGGCAAATCTAAATTTGCATCATACAGCCCAGCCAGCTATCCTGTAATCAGACTCAGTTGCATTGACCTCAACATTTGCTCCTAGGAATGATACCATTCTGACGTAGATCTGCTGGTTATGTCACAGTGCAACCATTGCAGACCTGCCAACTTTTCAGACACCAAATTAGGGAAAATGAATGACGCACGGCATCGCGGTGTCAAACACAACAAATGAAACAAATTATAACTACCATATCTAACAATGTATTAACCTACCAACTGACAATGGTAACCTGCCAGAATGACAGGGTATTTTAGGAGAACTGACCATTCATGAGAAAATTTGTACTTTTGTTTTTATTGATCAATAATTCATTAAGAAAAAAAATGATAAGTTTTGGAAAAGTAATTGATCAAAAGCAGGTAATATTAATAATGCAATCATTTTTGCCTTTACACAACCACCCCACACTCAAGTGACCTTAGCATGTTCATCACTGCTTTAAAATCACATCTAAAACAAAAGGAGTCAAGCTGAAAAACTGATCTGCAATAGCCACGACAAATTGCATCCAAAACCTTTCAAACCATGTATGCTTATAATTTTTAGACAGTTTTTTTTTTTTTTTAACCCATACAACATGTAGCCTGTGCTTACAAATACTGTATATCCCTCAAGTCACCCAGCTCTTGTCTTATCATACTCATACTGAAACAAAGTTCAAAGAAAAGAGCAGAATATCAAGAAGAAAATACACATACATACACACACACACACACATACACCACTTAAGTACAACCTGAAGTTCTTAACTAAGAAGAAGAGAGGATATTATTACTGAAGGTTTGTCCCAGTTGAGCAACTTCATTCCACGCACTGTCCCTGTTTCATTTCTTTCACTTTTAATCTTCATTCCCACAATTAGATCTAGATCTAGTACTACTGCGTGACCAATAATGTTCAAAATTATCATCTTCATCTCTATTTTCAGGATTTTGAAATAAAAGAAGTCTTTGTCCATTCATTCCCAATGGATCCACTTGAGGCGAAGCCATTTTTTATGAGTTTTCGCAGCCAATGCTTTGCGATTTCCATACACATCCGAAACATAAACCAACAACCATATTTTGACAGGAATCGAAAGATGTCTATTTTCGTCACAGAAGAGTACCAAGATGCACATTGTATGATCTTCAAAGAGTACTTCAGATCGCAGTTTCACATGCGGCCGATTAGGTTAGATTGGCCTGCATGCGATTGTGCCAAGTATTTTCAAATGAAGGCCGACTGAGATCAGTGTAAACTTCCGCTAGTGAAAAACATCCGGTTTGTGCTTCACCAAAATCAATGTTCACATTATTTTCTTTTTATGTCCTCTCGTTGCCGTTCGTTTTCAAGCTTTTTTGAACTTTTATTCTACGGATCCCGATTTCGGGGAAAATTGCATGATTTTGGGATTTTGGGAGAGTAGTTTGAAATTGGAAGTTTCCTGAAAATTCAGGAAGGTTGGCAGGTCTGCCATTGGTTTGATGTAGGAAATCCTCTCCTACTGTAATCCTACCAACCCTACAGAAATCCTATACAAATCTATGTTGGATTGATCCAAGAATGTTAGTTAGAATCTTACCAGCACTCACTTCACTCTAGCACAAAAACTGTTGAAGAGTGACAATTATGTTCAAAACTCCAGAATAACAGTCACTGAACACCCCAACTCTTCTGTTAATGGGGACAAGGTGGTCTAGAGGCAAGGTGCTCGCCTCTCATGCCAAGGGTCCCGGGTTCTAAACCCGGGCAGTGCAGACATGTTGGAAAGTGGATTTTTCTCATATTTTCAAGTCCCTGGTCCTATTGGGGGGTAGGATCGAGTAGTTCTTGGAAATTGGATTTTTCTCATATTTTCAAGTCCCTGGTCCTATTGGGGGGTAGGATCGAGTACCTAGTCTTCTCGGATAAGGACGAAAAAATTCGGAGGGCCCGTGTGCACGTTAAAGATACCTTGGCAGTTGGAAATCGTAAAGAGCAGGCCGAAAGGCCGCTGCCCGGGCAAAATTGAAATTAATAGATTAAAATTTATCCATATCATCCCCCCCCCCCCCCCCCCCCCCAGAACAAGAAATAATAAAACAAGTAAAGTGAGGTGTAAATGCCAAGGGCAGCGAACCTCCTAAAATAAAGACCTCAAATAACTCTTCTGTTAATATGTCATGCAAAATCATTCAAACATGAAGAAACAGAATCAGCCATGTGTATGATATTAACTTACTTTTCATTAGAGAAACAATGATGGCCAGTTCTGATATCATGACTATATAACCCTGATCACTCCCAGGTTTCTCTGTCAAGGCCAAACACAAGTGACGCGCAGCTTCATCATACTGAGACATGAACTTCTTGGCTTGAGATGCTCGCCAATAACCCTGAAACACAAACATTGTTTTATTTCAGTTGTCAAAACATTAACGAAAATAGTGGTTGCTAAAGACCAAAGTTGAAGTCCATGCAGTGAGCAAGTAATTATGAAGCAAGTGCTTTTATCTGAATATGAAAGCCCCTAACATGTATAATTAAATACTTCTAGACATTTTCGTGTTTCATGTATTGCTTTGTGTTATTAATTTTCTTAATTCACCTTTGTCTATCAAGTGTATAGGTAGAATGCGCATATTTCACTTTACTTCCGGGTCCGCCATGTTGTTTGGCTAGACCTGTCCACAACAATGGAGGAATGCAGTGTAGAAGACGCTAAAGTGAGCCATTTAGACCCAGTCAGTCGGGCCAGGTACGAAGAAAAAATTGCAAAAGTAAAAGGACTCGAGCCTTACAGCATCCCTGACAGCAGCTGGACCCAGAAAGACTTTCCGGCGGTCACATTTCCAGACATTGTGGCCTATCTAGTGTGCACCACGAGTTTTTACACCTACAATAATGGGGGAATTCCCCCAACCTATCTGTAGCAGCTCAGTTTTGCCTTGTCATTTTAACATAAAATTTTAGCAAATTAAATTACACTGTATCATTAAGCAACAGTAATCTGAAAGGACAACATGTTGAACTTGTTTAAAATGGATGAAATCAGGCCTACTAGATCTAGGATCTTGATCAGTGCAGTTCAGAAGGAATTTACTGAATCTGCTTACATCCAGAAAACACACTAACAAGTAGGATGTTCTTAATGATTCAACTTGAAAGAAATTCACAACTAACCCAGTTCCAAAACCTACTACCGACCTGCCTGGTCCAAACCGTTAATTCTGTCAGACACCTACCTTCACTCGGATATAATATATTGCTCTGGAGCCCTAGGCTAGATCTATCTGGCCTGCAATATCGTGCAATACATGTAGCGTATGGAGATCTAGATCTAGCTCTCCTGCGACGAAAATAACAGGCTTAGTTTTATCACATTATTCAATTAAAATGTAAAATGATGATTACCTGAGACGAAGTGCTCGGCACAAACAAAATGGTGCGGCTTCAGAGTTTTGGAGTCAATTCCCTTTCTGTTCACTGCCTTCAACCACAGACGACGTCGACGTTCCGTTAATTCTTTCACTTCTTTTCCCTCCTTAACACGGACGCTAGGGAATCTGAACATCTTACAGCCACCCTTTCCACCCTTGTTACTGCAACCAACAACGATGCATTT
This sequence comes from Onchidella celtica, assembly GCA_963931925.1. NCBI lineage: Eukaryota > Metazoa > Mollusca > Gastropoda > Systellommatophora > Onchidiidae > Onchidella > Onchidella celtica. Next base: position 52,756,539 of record OZ007579.1, read on the forward strand.
CGCTATCATTGTAACTTTTAATATCCAAGTCACGCCTCGCACTCACTTGGATCGACTCCACTGGCCAAACAACATGGCGGAAAACCAAAACGAAACCACTCTGTGACGTCATGCGCATTCTACCTATTTTGCAGTTCCACGAAAGGTAATAATTATGAATCCCTGTCAGTCTATAAACTTCCACAAGACTGAAAATACTTTAATTTCAATACCCTTTCTCTATTTTTCAAATAATTTTCACTTGGGAGGGTGATAGGTATCACTTTCAATATATATTCAACTGCAGTTTTATACTTGCTTTTGAAACAGACTGGATCGAGAGCGCTCAAGTTTGAAAATCCATAAAAATCTAGCAAACCTACAATAAGATAATTAATATCAATGTACAACTTTTTCAGAATAGAAGACAGGAATATAACATGTTTTTTACACAAACAACTTTCAACAGTGTGTGATGTGAAACTTTACAAACTCAATCTTTTCAGGTGGTCTTGTGAAAAGATGGGCAAAATGTCATTCAAATGAAACAAACAATGAATCAATCTACTGTGAAGTAAGTCACTTAGTTGCAGTGCAAGGTGATGTGAAAAGGTTAACCATTTTCAAAGGAATGTCGTTGCAAGTACGCTTGTCTCCCATGTTTTTGTGCTAGGGGTACGTATTTTAAAGCCTTTCATGACTCCAGAGCTAGAGAGCTCCTCCCGAAATACTCCTAACAACAGCCATCATTAACCCTTTGAACACTATTGCCCAGTACACCAGTCAAATTCTATGGCGATATAATACACTATTGACTGGTATAGCAGTCAGAAGGGTGACACCGCATATGTGTGCTCCTACGTCATCAAAAGTTGTGTTTGGCCACTATTTTTTATTCCCAGTTGTAAACAAAGAGAAACTAGAAGCCGGCGCATAGTTTGGATCGAGGTTTTTTTGTGAAATTTTCGTGATGAAACGAGCATTTGATGAACCCTCAACCTCGAGGGGTAAAAGAGGTAAATCAGTATTATCAGCCCAAGCTGTTAGGGAGATGTTCTCGATTCGGACAATGAAGAATTAGGTTTTGACAAACATTATCCAATGAGTGATGTTGAAAGCGTGTCTGACGATGAATTAGGTAGAGATCTAGACCTAGAAGTTGAAGAAGAGCCTAGACCTGGACCTAGTGGTGAAGGTGGGCATGTCCCAAGAAGGAGGCGTCGCCGCGCCCTGAGCCTCTTGATTTCTTAGCAACAGGCTGGTACAAAACATTCTACATGTATAATACTCACATTTGCTCCCTATCCATCAATGTTGTGTGTTTCCATCGTTATATTACTATCTATGAAAATGGCAATTTTGGGCTGGGGGACCAGGGACAGGGGTTCATAAGGACAGGAGGACCAGTGTTCAAAGAGTTAATTATTCTTTCAGAGTTTCTCTGTTTTCCTCCTGTTTTTTGGTTGAAAGGATGGGGGTGGGATTAGGGATTCGATAAGTTAGGGCTGAGGATAATGACAGGGCTAGGATTGGTACGTATGCATATGCGCCCCTAGCACAAAACGTTTGGGGTGCGTACGTACTTATAACAACAGCCTTTTCAGAGAACAAAGGATTCCCTCCCTTGGCCTAGGCGTATCATTTCAAAAGCAGCAAATACACAAAGGACTGCGTCACATGTGGTCAACTATCTCAAGTATCATAACTCAGTTGTTACAAATTTTTCAGGAGAAGCAAAAATCTGAATAACTTTCTTAAAAACTAGCTGAGTTGCCCGGCCCTGCCCGGGGTAAATCGATTTATTAGTTTCGGTTCTGGGTGATTATTATGGACCTGCTTCATTTTGCCTGTTCCTTTAGCTTTATTTTATTTTTGTTTGTTTGTTTGTTTTTAGATAAGTTTTACTACTCTCCCTTTGCGCGTTGACATCCTGCGCATCCCGTCAGCATCCGTCAAATGACTATGATTTGCGCACGGGTTAGTTTGTTTGTTAGTGAACACATCGCAGGAAGTGATAAAGTCATGTGTAGGTGGGAGTGGGCTATTATTAGAAACATACATCAATATCTTATTGATCGTAAATTTCGGATCAAATGCTCTCGTGAATTTAGTCTTTAATTATAACCGCATTTACCGATTAACTCAGAAATAACAAACGGTTTTGTTTGTGTATAGCGATAGGAACAATGTTCACTATCCCATAACTCTTTGTGCCAAATTTCAGGTCGGTGCGTTGTGTAGTTTCCGAGTCCATAGGACTATTAGGGTTCCGGGGCTATCGTTAGGGGACTGAAGTCTATTTACAAAGCTGAACAGAAAAGATGTTAAAATCAGGCAAAAAGAATATGTTTATTTATTTATTTACTAGCTGCGGTCCCCGGCCCTGCCCGGGATAAATCGGTTTGAATATTAGTTTCAGTTCTGGGTGGTTATTATGGACCTGCTTCATCTTGTCTGTTCCTATTTGTTTATTTTATTTTTGTTTGTTTGTTTTTAAATAAGTCTTACTGCTCTGCCTTTGTGAGTTGACACACTGCGCATCCCGTACTAGTACAACAGGTTGATTTGCGCACGGGTTAGTGTGTTTGATAATGAACACATCGCAGGAAGTGATAACGAAACCTCAAAATGGCGAACCATGACTCGAAATAGATCTAAATGATGGCGAAACACTGAAAAACGAAACGTAGAAGCCTGAACATTTCATAATTTCTAATATAGCCCATGTTAATATTTAGAATTGATAATATGCTGTTGTGCAAAGTTTGAAGCCTGAGTGTGATGCGGTTCCTAGGTGACCAAAGTTTCGAGTTACCAAAATAGATTATACGAAACACTCGGCCCTGTCTGAGCTGTTAAAACGAGGAATCGGAAAACCTCGAACGGCCCATTTTGTTTTCTATTTTTCTAAATTTTTAAGGTTGTTGCATCCTTAAAATGAATTGATACAAACCTTGCTCAGTCTTTGAACTACTTTCAGTAATTTTTTCGTGGCTCTACGTTCAGTAGTTTTTTCAGCTATAGAGTACAACCGTCCAATTTTACCCAATTATATATATATAGATTTATTTTTTATTTTTTATTAATTTTTTAAACAAAATTTTTAAATATATTTTTTCTCTTTCCTAATCCCTTTTTCTTTTCCTTACTGCGACTCCCAACATTGCGCACCATCACTGTCTCGTGCTCTGGGGCACTATGTGGCACCTTCATCTTGGTTACTAACCAAATGCGTCCTTCGAGCTTCCATGCATTTGGCAAGGCGGTTGTGCTTTTGTGCTGCTAACCAAGCAAGAAGTCGCAGATAAGTAACATATCCTGTTTCACTTCGATTCTATACATTTCCTGTTGAAATCTTTTATTGTTCAATTGTGTTCTTTGTTCCTTTTTATTTATTTATTTATTTATCTTTTCTTTTTTTTTTCCTTGATAAGGCGAAAGCCGAAAATTTGAGCATTTTCTGTCTTTTCTTTAGTTTGCTTTGTATCGTTTGGGTTTTATTTCTCACACAGGGTTCCGCTACATACAACTTTTTCATTTTGCTCGATTTTAACATTGCTTATAGCCCTGCTGCGACCCCACAGTTTTTCTGTGGTTTTTATAACATTTGAACAGAGAAGCTGCGGAGTTGTGTTCAGCTAGAGCTTGTGGTGTAAAATCCCAGGCTCCCCTAACACCAGCCATACAACAACCAATCTGATGGGCCTGTCAAGGGTGACAACTGTACATGCAGGCCAAATAGCTCAAGTTTTAAAAAATAGTTGAGTTGCCATAGTTTCCCATTATGGCCCTCAAAATAATACCTTCGTGTAATGTGGGTCCATCTTTATACTTTCCTCAGCGTCTGAGAAGGCATCAGCCAGCTTCCCTTGCCTGCATCGAACAAAAGAACGGTTGCACCACAGAACAGCCACATCAGAAGGGGACAGAACACAGATTTGCTCTGCATCTTTGACGAGAGTGAGTATCTCTAAACAGGCACTATAGCATTCCTCTGCTTGGTCAAATCTCTCTCGCTTGATGAAAGCTTCTGCATCAATTTTCAATTTGTCAATGCAGTGAAAAGAGAACTGGCGCACATCATGGCCTAAAATCAAAATATAAATAAAATTTTCATTTCTTTCTTGACCCATGAACATGATAAAACAGGATAAAAGATCAAATATTTTAGATTTGAAAATTAGATTTAAATGTAAATGTGTACTGTCCAGGCAAAATATGACCTTTTTACACTGAAAGGACCCGAAGCAGTGTTTTGCACTAATATTCTACTAAATAGTAATGTCTACAAGGCGGCAATCATTACGCCCTTTTTGAATAAGATTTCTTCACTTGGATTCCTATCAAAGGGAGGAGTTCCATTTGACTCAAGTCACACAACAGGGATACGACAAGGTCGCAATTTTTGGGAGTCACACTGGCGAGTTAGTCTTCCAGATGGATGTTTTTTATAGAAAATGTCTGGCTCAGTGATTAACACTCAGAACATGAAATGTGTGCCCAGACAAAATCGTATAACTCATATGGGACTCCTCCCCTACCCCTACCAAAGTGTCTTTATGTAAGGGCATTGCCACAGCAGCCTAGTGACCTATTTACTATTGTCTACCAAAATCTGGGTGAAATCAAATTTCAAACATCACATTTTCGTAAACAACCCTGACTCATACAGTTTGAAAAGATTCAATTATCAGGAGCGCAAACGAAATGGTGGCACAGTTAATATGCAAGTACAAAAACTGTATCTTAGGTGGTCTATAGATCACTAAATGAGCAGTTTCAAACTAAGAGTGAGAAACAGACATTGCTAGCTACATTCACAACGCTTTCAAAAGTGAAGAACCTTAGATTTCAATTCTATCCATCAAGAAGCTCATATAATTTTGGATGAATTTTCATCACAAATACATTCTGATGCTTCTTGTCACTGAACAATCCCCCAATATTGAAAAATACAGGGAATTCTGATCAATGAATAAATATTACAAACAATCTGCAGTTCTTTGTGCCAAGGTTTTACTGGCAATCAACACCTTAAAAATCAGAACTCACAGGGAAGCAAGTTAAAAGCATCATGCAAATAAAAACTTATTTTAAATTAACAAAGGTTTCCAATGATAACAACGATGAAATAAAGTAAGAAAGAAATTAAACTTACCTCTGGTACGAAGAATTTCTTTCACTTGTGATAGATAATTTTTTGCCATCACTATGAAATTTCGAAAGCTCTGACATCACATGAAAGCTGTCGCCTCTGAGGTTTCCACACAATTTTACATCAAAGAAAATATAGCCACTGAAAGAGATTAACAAGTACATGTAGCATGAAATCAAACAACTTTTTTTGCAAAACTGGAGTAAATGCTGGGCAGTTACCACATTGAGACTTTAATAATAATAATAATAATAATAGTTCGTCCGTCAGGTATGATGATGACCTTAACAACACCAGAGGAATAAAGAACAGAAATTGTTGAGAATTTCAACACATGGACAATAAAGAGAACTAAAGGACACAGAGGACAGAATGGAAAGACTGTTCTTTCATGACTTATGGCTTCTCATGTGACTGATAAGTCCTATTTTTGCCCTGCAGACCCTTCCGCATAAATGACAAGAGTGCTCCGTTGGTTCAGTACCACTGGGCCTTTTCTTGCGCCGTTCTCTTTTTTTGATAGCCTGCTGGACTCTGTCAGCTTCCCATGCTTTGCTGCCTCTGGTAAGGGCCGCCCTCCAATTTGCACGATCAAGCGAGAGCTTTTCCCACTCACTCACATCAATGGCAAAGGCCTTCAGTGATTGCTTGAGAGTGTCTTTGTAACGTCTCTTTGGGGCCCCAACATTCCTCGTTCCATTGGAGAGCTCAGAGAAGAAGATTTGCTTAGGGAGTCTGGAGTCGGGCATTCTGACAACATGTCCTGCCCAACGTAGCTGAATTTTTTTCAGGTGGCAGAAGATGCTCAATTCCTTGGCACGATTGAGGACCTCAGTGTCTGGAATTTTATCCTGCCATTTGATCCTTAGGATCTTTCTAAGGCAGGCCAGATGAAAGTGATTTAGCTTTCTGGCATGCGATTGGTACACTGTCCAGGTTTCAGCCCCATAGAGTAGGGTGGGAAGGACCACAGCATTGTACACTTTCAGCTTAGTGTCTGTGCGAATGCCGGCAACATCCCACACTCTCTTTCGAAGCCTGCCAAATGCAGAGCTGGCTTTGCTGATTCTTGAGAGAATTTCAGTATCAACACGAGCCGCGGAAGACAGTGTACTGCCAAGATAGGTGAAGTTCTCCGACACCTTCAGAAGACTGTCATGGACTTTGATATTTGGGGTCACAGGATACTTGTCGTCTGGAGAAGGCTGATGGAGCACTTCCGTCTTCTTTGTGCTTATTGTGAGGCCAAAGTTGTCACAGGCACTAGAAAACTTATCAACACAGTTTTGCATGCTATCCTCATCGTGTGCCAGAAGTGCACAATCATCAGCAAATAGTAGGTCACAGACTTGAGTACTTTTGGTTTTGGTTTTTGCCTGAAGTCTCCTGAGGTTGAATAGACTGCCATCAGTTCGGTACTTGATGCTTACCCCTTGAGGAGGAGAGCTAAAGGCTTCTTGTAGCATTGCAGAGAACATGATGCTGAACAGAGTTGGGGCTAAGACACAACCCTGTTTTACCCCATTTGTGACAGCAAAGGGCTCTGAAACACTGCCGTTGCTTTTGACTGCAGCTTGCATGCCATCATGAAACTGGCGCACTATTGTGATGAATTCGGGTGGACACCCAAACTTCGCCAAGATTTTCCAGAGGCCTTCACGACACACTGTGTCAAATGCTTTTGTGAGGTCAACAAATGTGATATACAGCGCTTTATTTTGTTCCATGCATTTTTCCTGAATCTGTCTGGCAGCAAATATCATATCCGCCGTTCCCCTCTCTTTACGAAAGCCACATTGGCTCTCGGGAAGCAAGTCATTTGACGAGAGGTGATCAAGAAGGCGATTCAGAAGCATTCTTGCCAATATTTTGCCAGCAATTGAAAGTAGAGAGATTCCCCGATGGTTGTCACAGACTTGGCTGTCCCCTTTGTTTTTGTACAGATGGATGATTGAAGCATCTTTGAAGTCCTGTGGCAGCTTCCCTGCTTTCAACATATGATTGAACAACTCGGTCAACCTTTCAATAAGCTTTTCTCCACCGAAGGCATACACCTCAGCAGGAATTGAATCCACGCCTGGTGATTTGTTAAAGGACATCTGATTTGTGGCAGTTCGGGTCTCATTTGCTGTGAATGGCTTGGCAAGAGCTGCATTAATAGGAGTCTGAGGGAGGCGGTCAATGGACTCAGTATTTATATTTGATGGCCGATTTAGCACACCTCCGAAATGTTCTGCCCAACGCTGAATTATGGCATTCAATTCAACAATGCGTGTTGAACCATCTGACGCAAGAAGTGGCGTAGTGCCAGAGCGGGATGGTCCAAACACAGCTCGGAGGCTCTCAAAGAACTTTCTAGTGTTGTTTGTGTCGGCATATTTCTGAGTTTCTCTTACTCGCTCTTCAAGCCAGTCATTTTTCATTTTCCTCAGCTTCTTCTGGAGTACACCCTTACATGCACGCAGTGCATCAGCTTTTGCTGTGGAAGAGGGGTCACTGCAGTGAGCTTGGATGAGACTATTTTTTTCTTTGATGAGCACTTTGATTTCATTATCATTATCATTGAACCAGTCCTGGTGCTTGCGGACAGGAAAACCAACTGTGCTGCTGGCGCAAGAGTGTACAGTCGTATTTAGGTCAGTCCAGCTCTGTTCAATGTTCTCAGGGTCAACAGTCACGCAATCCAATTTTGAGGAGAGTTCTGATGAGAGCTCGCTCTGTTTCTCAACTGAGCAGAGTTTTGAAACATTTAGGCGTTTAGGTGGCGCTTTCCCTTGAGGGCGTCTATTGCGCCTCAATGTTAGTCTGAGCTTGCAAACAATGAGTCTGTGGTCAGTTCCACACTCGGCACCACACATCGCCTTTGTTACAAGGACATCCTTTCTGTCAGTCCTCCTCACAATGACATAGTCTATGAGATGCCAATGCTTTGAGCGGGGATGCATCCATGACGTTCTGTTTCTCACGGGGAGGCTAAAATTTGTGTTGGTAATGAACAGGCCAAATTCAGCGCACAAAGTAAGTAAGCGCAACCCATTGTTATTGCATGAACCAACTCCATGAGGGCCCAAAACATTTGGCCACGCTGAGATTTCGGAGCCAACCCTAGCATTGAAGTCCCCCAAGAGAATCAGCTTATCAGCTGCCGGGACAGAGCATATGACAGATTCTAGATCAGAATAGAACTTGTCTTTGGCTTCATCTGGGTTTGTCATGGTGGGCGCATATGCGCTAATGAGGGTGGCTGACTGGCTTTTCCCAACTGGGATCCTGAGTGTCATTAGCCTGTCATTTATTTCAATTGGCATGGACTGCAAGTTTCTGACAAGGTCATTTTTAATTGCAAACCCAACACCATGCTGTCTCGGTTCGACTGCACCCTTGCCTTTCCAGAAGAAGGTGTATCCACCACTGAGCTCTTTGAGTTGGCCACTATCAGGGAGTCTGGTCTCACTGAGTGCCACTATGTCCAGGTTGTACCTGCTGAGCTCAATGGCAATAAGTGCAGTGCGTCTTTCCGGGTTGTTTGAGTTGTCCTGTAGTGTGAGTATATTCCAGGCTCCTAGCCTGAGTAAGCTGAATTTCTTTTTGTTTCGACCGCAAAAAGGGATCCCCACTGGTCGCGGTATACCAGTCAGGGTGATGTGAAGTGGGCTTTCTTTAGGGCACCTTTTCTAGCCCCTTCCTCAGTTGAGGTGAGCAGTGCTATCCTTAAATAAGGCTGCTCAGCTACTGTGGGTGCTGCCTCCCCACGCCTCCACTTCAATCGACGATGAAGCGACCATAGCCCACAGCCACCAACGTGTAGGTCTGTGCTAACAGCTTCCAGTCTATCCAAACCTGCTGCCACCGCACTCGCCCATCGCCGTTGGAATTTTGAGAGGAAAGAAGACGAGACAAAGATGAAAGAAGACGAGGTGAGTGTTAAGACTGGCGCAAAGAATTTGTTTATAGTGAGAAAGAGCTGCGCAAACATCAGGCTCACTCTCTCGCCTGGACACAACTTATCCAAGTGGCAAGACAGGGTCAAGACGACTGGAAATGTATCCAGGTGCAGGAGGATGCCAGAGGGACAGTCATATTGCCTGACCGGCTGCCTGTAGGCTACTCCACAGCCTCGCAGTCCCAACTGACTAGGGTGAAAGACCCAAACCAAAGAACACCAATACTGGTGGATGCTCTGTGTCACGATATCCAGGCCAGAGTGACGGTATATTGCCATCTACCCTATCAATCAACCACTGGCCTGCTGCCGCCAGCTTCGAAGCTGCGTCCGGGAAGTTTGCTCAATTCTTCGTCTGTGATTTAGGCAAACAAGCCTATGACCACACCGCTACCGGGGGCCAATATGAAGGACTCAAGTACTGAGGGTCACATTGTGCCCTAGCATGTGGCCGTTGGGTTAGATGAAACCTCCTCCGCCCTGGCCGTTTGCACCGACAGGTGCACGCCCACTGATACCATGCTAGCGTACCAGTTCATGAAACAGGTTGTACTGGATTACATGTTACCAGTAGCAGATTTTTCTATTTGGCAAATCCATACAATTGTAGCGCTCTTTTTTTTATTTACCAAATATGGTATGCCCGAAGAAAAGAAAGATGGTCTAAATATGGGGGAGGGAAAGGGAAGAGGAAAACTTTCTTTTTATTACTTTCATCCAAACTTAAAGACTTTACTATTTGGCAAATCCATACAATTGTAGCGCTCTTTTTTTTATTTACCAAATATGGTATGCCCGAAGAAAAGAAAGATGGTCTAAATATGGGGGAGGGAAAGGGAAGAGGAAAACTTTCTTTTTATTACTTTCATCCAAACTTAAAGTTCCTGTAAAATAGATAGAACTGGTACGAAAACTTCAATCCTGAGCAAATTGATATATACATACCCTCCACTTCCTTAGAAAAACAGTCACTTTAAAAATAATCTCACACTAAAAATGTCTTACAAATGGCATTTAACCCTTTGAACTGTGACCATCCAATTTCCCCTCAACCATTATCCCCAATATTTAGAACTCAGGTAAGAAATGGTACAGAACTCAGCACTCCATGACTAGGGATATATAAAATCAGCACAGCATGTCAGCAGGATACTAGTGTAGTGAACAGGGTTCATCGGGTTAAAATATGGATGAAAGTTACAGTGCATGTTGAATTATTTTCTCCCAAACATAAACCTTGTCTGGCCAATAGCCCATGTTTGCTTGGCCAACAAGTTATGAATCATTCAAATATATGTGAGTGTGCATGAGAAAACCCACAATAAGTCGGTAACATGACATTTTGAGTACGGTACACATAATAAAAGACAAGACATTTCTGATAAATTGAAGCCAGTGACCCCCTAAAACAAGATTTTGAGAAAACAGCATTTAATCCTAAAAGTGGCAATAGCTAATTGACCCATTAACGCTCACCCTGAGCGCTACCCGTAAAGTCCGCTGCCCAGTCAGTGACCTTACTCACGGAGAATCTTATCTGGGGTCACTGACCCCGTGCCACTAGACGATGACCACATACGCTGTCCACGTGGTTCGGTCTTAATTGATCGGTATGAAAACATTCGCTGCTATGCCTTATCACTCTTGATATAATGAATTAATCAGCAAAACCTTAGTCTGTCAGTCTCTAACTAATGATCTGACTTATGATTCCAAACTGACAACTGTAGTTTTCGTGAGAACGAAGCATGATAACTAGCCACGCCCTCCCAAGCCCTAAACAAATGGTTTCATCCTGATTGACACTTTACGGTAAAGATTATTTCAGAGCTTGTTTCTGATTGGTTCTTGGATACAGACAACTCCAGATGGTGGTCAGCTTGTGAGAAAATGAGATAATATTGCAAATTTGTTGAGCAACAGTTCGCATGTCGATGTTACATCTATTTTTATAGTGTGGGGAGAGCCTTTGAAAGCCTAGACTTTGTGATTCCGACCAGTGGTTCACTGGTTAACATGTCCATGTCACAATGCGTTTGATTTAGAAGAGATACAGTGAACAATAACACTGCAGTTACGTCTCAAAAAGGTTAGTTACTCGACGCGTGAAAATACAGCTTGCGCGTGGCGCGGTCAGCTTG